>JACYFF010031957.1:16865018-16876469 GCA_017589665.1 Selenicereus undatus | reverse complement strand
TTAAACTTAACCAATCACAAATCTATAGTGAGTGGGTATATTTTTTTGGGATACTTTTTATCAATGTAAATGTAATATCTCAATATTAACTAGACAAAAGTACCATCTTTTAGTGAAAAGAAGTATTATAAAATCAGAAAGTAGACAAGTGTTGAAAAACCAAAGATATAATAATAAAACTATTATGTTTTTTTCCCGTGAGATGTATATGATAGTTTTTGAATTTTTGTTAGTTTGTCTATAAATGTTTATATAAAATAATATACCATACAATATTTCATGTGATGTATAACAACATTTTAATTTTTTTTTAAAAAATAATAGTTTTCAAACTTAAAGTCCCGTTATTAGGTGCCACGAATTGTAAGATTTCCTATATTATAATTTGAACATGTACACACATCGTATATTGATGAATTTCATTTATGCTTCCTTATAGATTGTTAGAATTTCCTATTTAATAATCAGGCATAAAGTTGAAATGTGATGCCAAATGACCGTTATTCCCTGGGGGTAGGGAAGTAGGTTGATTGAGTAAAAAAATATCGAATAATCACAATCTGATGAGATTCTAATTTTTGAAAGGGACGACAGTGGGAGGGGAAGAAAAATGTGGGCATGTGATTTGACTATGATAAGGTGCTTTGTCATTTAATTATTCACCCCCGTCTGCTTTTGAGATAAAAAAGAAAAAAGTTAATAGAATATGGAAAGTAAAAATGTTAGTATAGAATATGGAAATAGAAAATATATTAATAATTTTTTGTATATTAATCTTTATATAATAAATAGTAGAATGAGAATAGTTAATAAACCTTCCCTCTCTTAATCTAAGCTTCCCCTTTAATCCCACCAAAAATGCCCCAAGTAGTTACAACTTTCATTTGATTTCAATATTGATCATGCGTGTTAGTTTGGATAGTGCATCAACCCCGTCGTCAAGCAATTACTTCAAATGACGTTAAGGAGCGTCAACATTTATTAATGGTGTTGCTCATCACTACACATGCAAAAGTTAAAATATAAAGGTCTAATAAGATTATGCCACTATCACCAAATAAATAGTTTTATTAATATCCTAACACCAAATTGAGCTAATCAATTCCGGCAATGGAAGCCACAAAGGAGTAGATTAACATCTTAAAACAAACCAAGCTTCTTGAACATACAATGGATATCATCAAATCCATGTCCAAATATATTAATATAGTAAATAAAAAAGCGCAAAAGAAGACAGTGGGTTACAAGGAGAGAGAAATATTACTACTAAATTTTTGCATCAAAATGCAGATCCTTTGAATTGGAATAAAGTTGAAGGCAGTGAAATGGAGAGATAATACACAGGATTTTAGGGGCAAGAGGATTTGAAGGAGTGACGATCGAGGGATTCTATGTTTCCATTGGATTCTATCTTTTTGATTTAGGAAGTTACATAGAGGTGGGTAACTTGTAGGATTTCTTCTTTTTCTTAAAAATAAAAATAAAAATCGAGTACAACTAGATGAAGATAAAGGGAGCTAGGGAATTGAATTGCACGAGGTAGTTTGCAAGCAATCAGGGATCTGGGTGTGTTTGATTTTTAAATTGAGGATGGACACTGGATAAGGTAGTTATTTTATCCTTTCTTTTTTGCAAACATTAATCTTAATCAAACGCGGAGATTTATTCTTGTTCAAAAATCAACGGCTCTAGGACCACATTGTTTGAGATTTCATCATTAGAAGAGGGAAGGAAGGAGAATAGACAAGTTTTTTATACTTACAATGTGAAGATAGTATAAAGATATGTGGATAAATGATGACAATTTTTTTTTTATTTTATCTAATGGATAAATGGTGATTCCACGGCAAAAATTTTTACATCCATGAAAAGTTGCTTGTAATGGCATAAACACCCCCTAACATTCAAGCGCAAAAAGATGATTCTAAGTTTCCATCTTTTCTTCTCCCTTCCTATTTTGATTTACGTATTTCCTTATATTAATTTTGATTTTGTTTGATCACATCCTTATATTAATCTTTACCACTAAAAGGCAAGCATTGATTTTCATAGCAACTTTATTGATTTCTTATATTTATCTGATTTGTCGTCAGTATTTTTCTTATTCAAAATATCTATTAGGTCTTTCTAAAAATCCAAAAATCTATGAAGGTGCATTTTCTTATTTTATTTGATGAGAGGTGGACATTCAACTCAATCATTCAACTAAAAAGCACATTATTTAATGTCTATATAATCTAAACTTTATACCGTTCTTGAAGAAAAAAAAATTCCAATTCTAAATTTGTAACTAACTATGGATCGAACAATTTTTATGCCCAGTTTAAACAAATTTTCTAACTGAAAACAAGCTGCTAGCTAACATTTTGTCATATTTGTAAATTGGTTCACAGAATATATATAATCAGCTCTAATATGACATGCAATCCATTTTAAACCAATTTATATGTGTATATCAATTAACTTAATTCATAGATTGTTTTACAATTATTGTGAAATTGATCTTGCCTTTACATGTTACGAACCACATATATTTAAAAAAAATCATTGACATTTATGTGCACTATCAGTGTATAATTTTGCATGCGTTACTTTTAGTCTTGTAACTCCTATAACTTAAATTATTTAATTTATTTTGTTAAAAAGAAATAACTGATAGTCTTTTTAAATATAGTAAATAAATATCACTATAAAAATAAAAATTTTAATGATAAAAATTAAACTTAACCAATCACAAATCTATAGTGAGTGGGTATATTTTTTTTGGGATACTTTTTATCAATGTAAATATAATATCTCAATATTAACTAGACAAAAGTACCATATTTTAGTGAAAAGAAATATTATAAAATAAGAAAGTAGACAAGTATTGAAAAACTAAAGATATAATAATAAAACTATTATGTTTTTTCCCGTGAGATGTATATGATAGGTTTTGAATTTTTGTTAGTTTGTCTTTAAATGTTTATATAAAATAATAAATCATACAATATTTCATGTGATGTATAACAACATTTTAATTTTTTTTTTAAAAAAATAATAGTTTTCAAACGTAAAGTCCCGTTATTAGGTGCCACAAATTATAAGATTTCCTATATTATAATTTGAACACATACACACATCGTATATTGATGAATTTCATTTATGCTTCATTATATATTGTTAAAATTTCAAGTTTAATAATAAGGCATAGAAGGAAATCTCGGGGTAAAGTTGAAATGTGATGCCAAATGACCGTTATTCCCTCGGGGTAGGGAAGTAGGTTGATTGAGTAAAAAAATATCGAATGATCACAATCTAATGAGATTCTAATTTTTGAAAGGGACGATAGTGGGAGGGAAAGAAAAAAGTGGGCACGCGATTTGACTGTAATAAGGTGCTTTGTCATTTAATTATTCACCCCATCTGCTTTCGAGATAAAAAAGAAAAAGGTTAATAGAATATGGAAAGTAAAAATGTTAGTATAGAATATGGAAATAGAAAATATATTAATAATTTTTTATATATTAATCTTTATATAATAAATAGTAGAATAAGAATAGTTAATAAACCTTCCCTCTGTTAATCTAAGCTTGTCCTTTAATCCCGGCAAAATGCCCAAAGTAGTTACAACTTTCATTCGATTTCAAAATTTAAATTTCAGATGTTATCTCTACATTATCTACTTGAAGACAGATATAGGGGGTGGTTACATCATTATCACCGCCTATTTCGATGACCACTAGCAACATATATGAACTATGGCCTATTACTTCCCATATCTCATAATTAACCGCATATCTCTCTAGACTATCAGTTAACCTCCGCATTGAGGATTCCATCATTGCCATGAACTAACCTATATCTCCCTCAATTTCTTTAATGTTGTTCCCTATTTTGGGGACTTCCATCGGATATGTATCACTATTTTTATTCATCTTAGACCATTATCAACCAATTGGAGACATGTTAGCCTCTCCATTTTGCGAATCGGACCCAAAGCAACTAAATGGTGTTTTCGGGGATCTCATATTTTTCTAATTTTAGATAGTCTTAATGCAATTTTCCTGCACATCGTAAGTTAACGTCTTACAATTTTCACCCTCTTCAATAAACAACAATAAAATGCAGCGTTTCTTTCATTTATATCTATGTCATATCCTAAACTAATAATGACATTAACCATACCTAGCAAGTACAATGATGACAAGAAGTAATCTGGTCAATTTAATTTATGACAAATTTTGGTATATATGTTGGATTTGATTGTTCCTTTGATATTATACCTTTGTTTGTTTGATTTTCTTTTTTTTCCCTCCAGTGTCAGTAAACACCATCTTCAGTTACCCCTCTCCTTTCAACACAAGTGAATCAGTTGGTAAGATCTTTTAATTCTACTTTTTGTTGGGGGTTAATGAGATTAGATAAGTTTTTCCATACAACGTGGAAGATAAGTAATCAATCTTACTGTCCTACTTTATTAAAAGAATGTTTTATACCTATTCATATATTTTTGTTCTTTTTACATGTCTAACTCTCCATAAAACTTTTTTTGCTTGGGCTTTTGGTGGCCATAATATAATAATATATCTATGCATAAAACTCGCATAGAATAGAACAACAACAATTAATAAGTTTTTTTAGTAGCAAAAAGATTATAAGTTGATCATATGCCTAAAGTGTTATCCATATTCATGGAAGAGCCTACAAGACAATTCTTTTAACTCATAATTTATCTTCCATAATTCCATGTAGTAATGCATAATCCATAATGGCATTGTATGCATGTTTCCTTAGCTCCCTTAATAGATCATGTTTCCATTTTTTTAGCCCCTGTAGGGGTGCGTTTAAGTATAAAATTATGGAAAATCCACTTTGCATAATCACTCTAACAATACCATGTCTCATACTTTCCTTGATTTTGACAAAATGGTAACTCACCATGAGTTTGCATTTTTCCTAAGTCAGTGTCACTAAATGTTATAGACTATAGTACTATATATATATGTGCTAATTTTTTGAAACTATAAAACTGAATGAAACTCTTCAATTTCTTATACATATACATATATTTCATTTTCTTCCTTTAAAAAAAAAAGAGAGATGATCAATTTCATTTGTGAAAGGTAACAATATTAGTGTTTCCATCACTGATAATGGGTCTATCTTTGGTGATGTTGTGAATGATAGGGATGGATCGAAGCTCACTAATATGAAGCCATGAGCTCGAATATTCGGATTGAAATTAAATTAGTGCCCATGAACATGGAGAAAAACAAAATTGTTGTTGGAATGTATTGGACTTTGATTCCCATAAATCATGTACAAATAGGCTTATGCCATTGATTTTTTGGTTTTTGTGCACTTTAGGGGATGTCAATATGTACATATCATTGAATTGTTTCATTAATGTTTTTAATAAGTGAAAATCCTTTTATGTTGGATGTAAAATATATATCTACATTTCAACATTTTAGTATGAACATTGGATTACTCAATTTAGTATAAATTTTTAAGCTAACAGAATTAAAATATATAGTTGATCATAATGAATTTAAACATTATGTTTTACGCTAATATTCAATTTTATTAATTTTTACCATTTAAAGTCCCGTGCAGGAGCACGGGGCATAAACTAAGTTAAAGAGAAAATATCGGAAGAAAAAATAAGCTTTTATATAAAAAGGGGATTGAATAATAAAAAATCACACATTTTGCGGGTCCAGAAAACATTCACATATTACAATAAGAATAAAAATATGTGTCAAAGTAAAAAAGCTAAAAAGCATCGCATAACGTCTCTTCTAGGCCTTAGCCTCGTCAAAGTTTAGCCTAGGCTATCTAAAGTATCTCATTGGAGTTTTCCGCGAAGGTGCTGATACCTAACTAGTCTAGGCTTATTATGCTCTACTCTAGTCACCTGCTTTCTAGCAAGTGTGGCAAATCTAGAAGATCCTACCCAACTGCAAAAGGGAAGACAGTGATAGAGTGGGAGAAAGATGAAGAGGATGAGGAAGAGTCAAAACTGGCACTTTGTCTCATGAGGCGATTATGGATTGATAAAAAATTTAACGCCTATGCATTCATGACTACAATGGAGAAGATCTGGAGCCCAAGGCATGGAGTCGAGATCAAGGAGATTGTTTACAATGTATTTTTGTCCCAGTTTTTCCATTGGCGCGATAAATAGAAGATCCTTGAAGGGGAACCATGGTTTTTTGATAAGTGTGTTGTGTAGTGAAAGAGATTATAGATCATGTTCAGCCATCTCAGGCGACTAATACCCTAACCTAAACTCCTTTGCGGTTGAGAGTTTATGGCCAACCATTTGAAGGAAGAAGAGAGAAAAATATTACAACATTAACAAACTCCATTGGAGTGTTTATTAAGAATGATGATTCCCTAAAGACAAAATGGACAAAATCCCTACACTTTAAAACCCTAATAGACCACAGCCTTTTCCAGAGGATGTCTATTTGGAGGTTAAAAGGGTGCAAATTGAACCTAATAGTAAAATATGAGAGACTCCCTAACATATGTTACTTTTGCGGCAAGTTAGGGCATCTTGAATGGGACTGTGCGGAGAAAGATGAAGAAGTTAACGAGGTGGTGTTTAATTATGAGGATCGGATAAAGGCCTCATTGTGGCATTCAAGAAAAGGAATTGTGCCTCAAGGGACATATAAGGAGGGAGGAGTGGCACGTAAACTAGTCTTTCAACTGAAGAGGCTCCAAAGAAAACCCATACTCCTATTGTCGAAGAGGTAGTGGAAAGCTTCCAAAGAATCTTGGTGTGTGGCAAGGAGGATTGAAAGGGAGTGGATGATGGCGCTAAAAATACTGAAGTTGTGGCTCTATTATGTAACCAACTAGGGAAGGCAAAAGGGGATATAGAGAGGGAGATGGCGAGAACTAATGAGGAGGATGAGGATGGTTATGCAACATCGAAGGCCAACCAACCTACTTCAATGGGGCTGAGAATTGAAGGGGATAGAGGAAGAAGGCACGTAAATATAGTAAAGGAGATGTACAACACCCATGCACGATGAGGAGAAAATGTGATCATAATGAGGATGAAGATATGCTCATTGATCACCTAAATAAGTTATGAGATACTAATGCGCCTTGCTTGGAGGCAGATGACGCAAGTCCAGATATGTCAACGACGGTGGCTGATACTCAGCCCCGCTAGAACCAATGAAGATCTTAGCATGGAACTGCCGCGAGCTTGGGAACCCGGGGCAGTTCGAGGCTTAGAGCGCCTCTTGGAAGACAAAGATCCCGATGTCGTCTTCCTCTCTAAAACTAAACTCAATGAAGGGGAGATGGATGCTCTAAAACATAGAGTTTAGTGGGAGAATGGAATATTTGTAAGTTGTGTGGGAGAAGCACAGAGAAGAAGTGAAGGGCTTGCTTTGTTGTGGAAGAGCAATGTCGACTTAGATCTTAAATCTAGATCTCTCAATCATATTGACATGATGTGCTATAATAGTGACCATTCTACTTGGAGACTTACCGGTATTTATGGGCATCCTAAGAGAGAACAAAAGCATAAAACATGGGGCTTACTTTGAAGCCTTAAGGAAGATAATGGCACTTGACTGTGTTGTGGGGACTTTAATGGTATAGTGGAACATGGAGCGAAGAGAGGTGGGTGCCTCAATTGTGAGGCAGACATGTTGGATTTTAGGACTGCTTTAGGGGAATGTTATCTCAATGACTTGGGTTATGAGGAGTCGTTCTTTACATGGAGCAATTGGCATGGGGAAGAGGGCAACATTCAAGAAAGGCTTCATCGATTTGTAGCCACTCCAGTTTGGTTACAGCTCTTTGTATGGAACAGGGTACTTCACTTGCCGAAGAGGAGATTGGACCACTTGCCTATCGTTCTTGACTGCCATAAGTAGGAAAGAACGAAGCCCAGGAGAAGAAACAGAGAAAGGCCATGTCGGTTCAAGCATGTCTGGCTTAAGGATAACGCATGTGAGCAAACAATTCGAGAAGCATGGGAGGGGAATTATATATTTAGCATGAAGGATAAGATGGCAGTTGTGTGCAAAGACCGTCATATCTCTTTTGCTATCTCCACAAAGGGACTTAGTGACGACATTCAGGAGAACCGAAGATGCTTGTAAAACTGCAGAAGAAAGTACATAACCCACAAGTACTTGAGGAGATTAGAGTGTTGGTGCGTGGTATAGAGGAACTCAAGGCAAAGGAAGAGGTTATGTGGGCTCAAAGAAGTATAAGATTGGCTATATGAAGGCGAAAAAAATACCCAATTTTTTCATGAGAAAGCCAGTCAAAAAAAGTCCAGAAATAAAGTCTCTAAGATTTTGGATGCAAGTGAGGTATGGAAGGATGATCATGATGACATAGAGCATGTGCTTATCCAATACTTTGAAATGTTATTTGCTGCCCAACCCAACATAGACACGCTTGCTGTGACGAAGGTTGTCTATCCTTGAGTCACGAACGCAATGAATGAAGCATTGAACAGACGATTTACTGGGGAGAAAGTGCTAGCAGCTCTCCAACAAATCCATCTTTCAAAAGCTCCGGGATTGGATGTATGCCAGTTGTTTTCTTCTAAAACATTTGCATATAGTTGGTGGGGAAATGGTGGAATTTGTGTTGAGTGTTCTGAATGATGGGTCCCCAATCATTTTCTCTTGTGTGCTGAGGGATTGTTGACTTTAATCCTGGATAGTGAGAGTAGGAAACTACTCCACAGTGTGAAAATTGCTAGAAGAGCACCATCTATTTGTCACCTATTTTTTCTTCATGACTGTCTGTTATTCATGCATGCCACACATAACGAAGCTTTGCAGGTGCTTCACATCCTTCAACAATATGAAGTTACTTCTGGACAATTGGTCAATTTGGATAAGTTTGAGGTTTCTTTTGGCCAAAATGTGGGTGAACAAGTGTGTCAAATGCTCCTTGGGAGTTTAGGTTTTAAGGCGGTGGAAACACCTAATCGCTATCTTGGCCTGCCAACTTATATTGATAGATCCAAGAAAGCAATCTTCACTAATGTCCAAGACTGGGTGTGGAAGAGGTTCAAAGGATGGAAGGAGAGAATCCTATTGCGAGCTGGAAGAGAAGAGCTATTAAAGGTGATAGTGCAAGCTATCCCTACGTATACCAGGCGGTATTTTGAGATACTAAAGAGTGTGTGTGATCACATTGAGAGTTTGTGCCGAAAGTTTTGGTGGAGTCAATGTCTTGATAAATGATGCTTCGTTTGGATTGGCTAGGATAGCTTATGTGGCTTAGAAAGCAGGGGGGAGTGGGTTTTCATAATTTGTGCTATTTTAATAAAGCCCTCCATGCAAAACAGTGTTAGAGGTTGATTCAATCCTCTGAGCCTTAGGCGGCACGGGCTCTGAAAGCAAAGTACATCCATCACTGCGAGTTTTGGCAAGGTGGGAAGGGCTTTCAAACCAGTTTCACATGCAGAAGCATAATGGGAGCTTAGGAAATTCTGGACAAGGCATCTCGATGGAAGGTGGGAAAAAATTCGAAGATTAAAATATGGCATGATCTTTTAGCTTCCTTATATGCATGAGTGCAAGGTGACGACCCAATCTATTTTCCTTGATCAAAATGCCTTTGTGTGGGAGCTTATTGATCATGGTATGTGCGAGTGGAGGAAAGATTTGGTGGAACTTTGATTTAACCCCTAATAGGCCAGAGAGATCCATACGATGCCCATTGGAGTGTTTATGGGGAATGATGAGCTTATTTGGAAGTTCATAGAAGTGGGTGATTTCACTGTTAAAATGACATACAGGCCGGCAAGGGAGTTGGCGAAAGCTGAGAAGCCTGGTACTGTTGCTGGTTTATTGAGGGAGCATGACGGGAGCTGTGCCTTGATCTGTGGGTGCAACCTGCCTCCAAGATTAAGCATTGCATTTGGAGACTTTGCAGAGATGCCCTCCCGACACGTGTAAGTTTGATCAGGTGTAATATTGATATGGATTCCGTTTGCCTTCTCTGTGGTATGGATTATGAAACAAGTACACACCTGTTTCTGGATTATGAGTTTACTAAGAAGTTGTGGAGGCCTAGCCCTCTTCGAATTGATGTGGACAAGAGATCATGTCAAGACATGGGTGAGTGGGTTCTTAACACTTTATACTTTCTTGAGGAAGATCATAGGGGATTCATGCTCGCCTTGCTATGGTCTATCTAGCGGGCCAGGAACTCACTTATGTTTAAGGGGAAGCATCAAGACCCATTTGAAGTTGCTATAAATGTTGTAGATTTCTAGCATCTCTATGTGGAGATCCATAACAAGAATAGGAAGCACAAGGGACTGTCAGAAACTAGGTGCGAGAAGTGGCAGGCGCCCTCGAGCTCATTGATCAAGCTAAATGTTAAACCCATGCAAGGCCCAGATGGAGAAGGGGGCTTTTGGTATTGTGTTTAGAAACAATGATGCAGACCTACGAGGTATTGGGCATTTCTTTATGGAGATTGGATGGGAGGTGGAGGTAATGGAGGCAGGTGCAATCAGATGGGGAATAAAAGTGGCATTTGAAGTTGGAATCTCAAAGGTGCTGATTAAGTCAAACTCACTAAATGTGGTTAGAGCACTTCAACAGAAGCACATCTCGTGGAACTCAACAGGCACTATTCTTAGAGATTGCTTATATTTGGTTAATCTTTTCGAATCATTTAGTTTTTGTTGGGTTAGATGTAATTGTAATAAGGTCGTTCATCATATGGCCAAGGTTGTTATTGAATCCAGCGAAGAACGGGTTTGGGTAGAGTCATTCCCGGAAAGCATACAAAGTATGGTTGTACTAGACAAAAGTTCTCTAGTTGAGTAATGACATAAAAATTGTGTCAAAGTGAAGATAACGTTACCAACCAAATTTTTATTGAAAGGTTACCACATAAAAATTGTAAAAAGTACAATGACTTTTGGCAAAATATAAAGCATGACTTTTGGTATAACGTATTATTAAAATGCGCTGAATTATCTCCTAATATCTTCTAATAATAAGGATGAAGGTTTTTTTTTTTTTTAAAAAGGTAAGTTTGTAAGAACAACATGTGTCAAAAATTTATGAGGGTTTACTTTGTTATCTTACACCTATGCGATACATGGAAAAGTTTTGAGTTTTTACCTGCAATAAGCATGTATAAAAAGTATAGTACATTATATTGATAATCGATATAACTTGTAAAAAAATTATTTAAGCCTCTGTTAAAAAGTGCAATATTATTTTTAAAGTTAAGTGGAAAAACATCACTCCTAGAATTATATGTAAATAGAAAAAAAAGAAAAATTAGTTTATAATATCCTAAACTAATTGCTGATTTCCCACTGCTTTTTTTTTATAGTTAATAAATTGGGTACAATAATTCATGTCATTCATGAAATAAATTATTTATGGTAAGATTGCATGGGTGAAATAATAATAATAATAATAATAATAATAATAATAATAATAATAATAA
>JACYFF010031957.1:16824816-16865008 GCA_017589665.1 Selenicereus undatus | reverse complement strand
AATAATAATAATAATAATAATAATAATAATAATAATAATAATAATAATAATAATAATAATAATAATAATAATAGTAACAACAACAGTAATAATGATAATAATAATAATAATGATACTACTACTAATAAAAATAATAGAAATTAATTTTTTTTATTTCTTAATAATTATGTGTTAGCAAATAAGATATGTAATTATCATCATAGGGTATCTAATTTCTCTAATATTTCATATTTATCATAGTGAATATCTTTTATTATTTATTATTTTCATTAAAAAGAATAATTTATGTGGCATGGAGTTAGCTTTACAATTACGTTGAAAAAAAGTCTGAACCTATAAAAATTTGAGATATGGTATGCTAGTTTTGGGAAGTTTTGTTTTAGTACTGTAGATGCTAAAAAAGTATCTCCTTATTATAAAATGTCCGATGATGACAAACTAATCGAGTAAGACTTGGGGACCCCTAGATATTGAAAATGAAAAGCCTTAAAATTTGCTAACATCACTTAACCCACACATCCAAACCCAAATATGCCCACAAAAGACTAAAAGACCCCAAAAGCCCAAACATGCCCAAATTAACGGTGTTCAACATCTATTTGGGATTTATTCCGAGTTTTCACCCTACTCTAAAGTACATAAAATTATTGAGTTTAGTTATTAGTATTCGTCATTGAACAAGCTTTCTAATGGCATATTATACACCAAATTGCGATAATCAACGGAAAAGATATAAGTTGAATATTGCGGCTTGCACAGAAAACTGACACATGTTCATTATTTTACTTATGTATTCTTCCACGCTTATCACAAAGTTATGAAATTAGTATCATTAGAAAATAGACTCAATAAAGTTTCAAGGGAAAAAAAAAGAACCACTTAAAATGGAGGTAAGATGACAAAGTTTATGGCCAAAACAAAATGCGCTATTTGTAGCCCAGCTAGGATCCCAACCGGGTTCCTGCCTAATAAAACCTGGCTCGACTGGAAACTCGACAGGGTTCTCTGGTTTCTATTCGAATTAAGTCTAGTAGGATTTAAATTAGGTCTCTTTTCGGTAAATCAATTCATATTATCCCTTCAAGTACCTTAAAAGGAGGGCTACCCCTTGGGGTTAAAGGCATCCGATTTACATCAGAAAATCGAAGAGAAACACATAAGAAAATTGGTGAGAAAACATCAGAAATTCGAGAGAGCACTAAGAGGTTCAAAGAACCTAACCAAACCTTCTTAAATTTATCCTTAAAACCCTTCAAGGCTTATAATTTTTGATCCCAGGGTTCCCAAAGTCACCTAGGCAGGTAACCTGAAGGCACAAATCTTTCAAAAATCGAATCATTTATCACACTTCCTCTTTAATTTTCTTCTTTTTAGTTTGTTTAATTTCGAGTTTGATAAAGATGCAATCTTTTGTTAGTTTCATCCCTACTTGCTATAATATTTTGAGTTGATTCTTTTGATTACTTTAAACTACCATTATATTTTGATTTCTGTTGTTTGAATTAGTGATTCTAATATGTTGCATGTTTTGTTATTTTAAGTGTAACTAGATATTAGCTTCAAATTGGTTAGTAGAAACCGTCATTGATGATAGGCGATGTCGTGATGCATTCTATCACGACATTGTATATTCGCCTGTTAATCTGGATCCTTGGTTTGCACCTATGGAGTCAGATGGTCCCCGCACCAGGTATTGCTCGAAGGCCTTTCAAAAATATTTTTGAAGCGAGCTTAATGTCCCTTTTGGTGCATGGTTGAGAGAACCGGACCGGACCGGCCGGTTCAACCGGTTGGACCGGGAACCGGCCACAGCACCGGTCCGGAACTTCTCAAAAACCGTTTAAGCTATAGAACCAAAAAAAACCGGTACAACCCGGTTGGACCGGCTGACTTGGTCAAACCGGCCCACCCGCGGTTGGACCGGTTTTTTCCAACTTTTCATAAAAAATAAACAATTTTTTTTTGCTATGAAAGTTTTGAGCACAACTCAACCCTTCAATAGCATCCTTGGCTTGCCTATTCCTTCCATACTTTTTTATAAGGCTACCAAGTTTGAGAATTTTCTCAAAATGGCGATGTGGGACTTCCCATTTCTCACAATCTAACAAACCCTATATTTATGTAATGAGGGTATTGCAATCACCTTTTACTCTATCAATGTGGGACTATAATTAAATTTCTTATTTCTCTTCTTCCTCATTATTTTGTACTTGTAACTTTTTTTATTAGATTTTAGTAATTTATGTTGTTAAATCAAAAAGTATTTTTTTCATCAAATATTTAATGATCTCTTCTTCCACATTATTTTGTAGTAGTTCATTTATTGTAATTTTTATTTCATTTAATGTAATAAATGTATATTTTTTGTTTATCATCAAACTCTTGTAATTTGTATATTCAAGCATGGTTTACCAAATTATTATATCCAAATCAAAAAAATTATGACCCTCTAATTAGTTGTGTTACTATATTATTTATATCCAAATTGTATTATTTTTTTTGGAGTGTGAATGTCAATTATAGGTGAAAAAAACACACAAGAACCTTGAGTTCTTTTACAAAGCATAGCTTTAATTATAAATCCACAACTTTGTATTGTTATGGGCTTGCCTTCAATGCTTTTTTATAAGGCCACCAAGTTTGAAAATATGTTCAAATTGGCAATGTGGGACTTCTCAATTCTCATTCTATAATAGAACTCATATTTATGCAATGAGAATCTTGTAATCACCTTCTACTCCATCAATGTGGGACCATAAATAAATTTCTCATTTCTCTTCTTCTTTATTATTTTGTACTTGTAACTTTTCTATTAGATTTTAGTTAGTAATTTGAAAAAAATATATATAACAAATATATATAAAAAAAATTTTAGGTTCACCGGGTTGTGCCGGTCTAACCTGGTTGGACGGTAAACCGGGTCAACCGGTCCAAACCCGGTCCAAACGGTCCGACCGGTTGAACCATCGACCCACTCGGTCGACCGGGTCGATCACCGGGTCGGTTCTCTCAACCTTGTTTTGGTGTCCCTTCGGTTTATGGCTTATATGAGCCTATTGTCCATTCAATATCGCTTTTTCAAAAAGTGAATTTGGTTTGTAAGTTTCTCCTAAAACTCACTCACAACTTTATTAATTAGTCTTACTATTTTTATCTTATTTTTTATTCTATTTTTAGGCATAATAGGTTTTAGATATGAGACAGTAGCACTATCTGGATCAAGAACTAGGACAGATTTGACCCAAGAACTAGGACGGGTTCCTGGATCAGGCTGTTGCTAAGATTTCTAGGTTAGATAGCTAGTGTTATTGTTACGTTAAATTACCGCAAGTGCACAGTATAGTTATAGCTAGCAGCCGGCACGAATGGGTCGTATTCCATAGGAAATTGTTTTTCCAAGCACTGAGCCAACTAAGGTGTATCAATCCAGGCAAGATAGAGGGTGAAGGGAAGAGGAACTAAACTACCAAAGCGAGCAAACAAAAAGGGACTTGGGGTTGTGATTAAACCTAAGACGAACCAACTAATCAAGTCAAACCTTCACATTCCCAAGCTATGCTAGTATTCAAAGATCATCGATTGCAACATTAACAACCACCCAAGCTCTCTCTCTAGGGTCAATAGGCTAGTCTAACTGTTCTAACCACCTATTTTCATGGGATTAGCTCAATTAAAGTACAAGATTAATAGCCCTTGACCTAGCTAAGATTTAAACTATTTTCATGTCCAAATGTTAGCTATCCTCTCTACCCATATTAGACAATCAACCTCACCTTTCAGTATAAGTCAATTGCCCTAAACATGGATGAAAGTTCTTTCAAACATTTCATTGAACACATGGTGCGCATGAGAAAAAAATCCTAAATTCTAACATAAATAAGATAGGCTAAGGTTTAAACCAGATCAACTAGCTATCTTAGGCGCTAATCACAATTAAAGATTACAACTCTAATCGTGAATAAACATCCAAAATAAAGTCAAAGCAAAGAATTAATAGACTAGTAAACAAAGTAAGAAGCATTAAATTAAAGAGAGAGAGAGAGAAGAGAAGCTTAGTCTTCGATTGCGAAATCCAGAATCTTGTACATGATATACACTAATCTACGTAAGTTATTCTTCCCCTAATGGGGTTTTTGGTGGCTAATAGAAACCCTAAAAATGGTTGAAGGATAGGTCCCCAAGATATTCTAAAAGATGCCTCAAACAAAGTTCGAAATCTGCTTAAATAACGCAAAAACTAGAAGACACACAACTGTGCTTCGACGCACGAGTGCTCGTGCATTGCTCATGTGCAACTTCAGGAATCAAGACTGAAATATGCAGGTTTCCTGCATGGCTGTGCCATTATGCACGACCAACCGTGCGCTCTTTTTTGGCCTTTAGACTTGTTTTTCTGGCCCTCGAAACTACATAGGACCTCTTTTCCTCCTCGAAATACATCCCCATGGCCTTCTTTTCCATCAAAACTAGTAATTTTCTCATCTTCTTAACAAGAAGTCCTAAAAATAAGAAACCATTTACAAACCATAATATGGACTAAGGAAGCCAAATTTGACCCTTTCTCTTCAAGATCCAACATAAAATTATTGAGAAAAGGCAATCAAATAGGGTTAAAATGAGTTCAAAATGCACATAAGTCACTATGCGGAGAAATGAAGTACTCAAACACGACATGGGGGCAGGAGGCCTCATGGAAGGGGTTACAGATCAAAGGCATGGAGGTCCATCAATCGTTTGGGACCTGACAAGGAGACTAGACCTAATTCTAGTAAAGGAACCCGACCGGGTTCCTTGATAAGCCCTTCGGCCTACTATTAGATCCAATCCATTATCTGCCATGACATGATTTTAAAAAAGAAAAATATTAAAAAATCATTTTTGAATCTGAATGGCTAGCGCACGAATCCAACCATTTATGGGGGAACAAAACCCGCTAGGGTTCAAGGTCATGGTCGTTATAGTGGTGACTCCACTCGGGACATTTTCTTAAAAGAATAAGGCGAGATTTACTGTTCAATACAAAAAATATTTTTAGTTTCACTTGCATTAGACATTTTTGTATTAACGATGCTGTTGTATCGGGTTAACAGTACATCTAGGTTAAACCCTGCTATTATCCCTTTGGAAAACGGATATGTACACAATGGGTCCATTAGAATTTAAACTGAGCTTGCAATTGTTTCACACACTTGTGGCACACTTTCCTGGTTCACATGATATGGGAAATCAACTAAAATGTTATGGATGATGTACCATGCATTTGGGTCATGAAAGGACTGTTCTAAACCTTGCCTAAATCACTTATCACTTTAAACTTTGGATTAAGTTAGAATTCATGTGCATGCGTGATTCTTTCAATGTTTGGAACTCGGATTTACTATCTAAACTGACCCATACCCAAAGGCCCATGTATTGATGTTTAGGGTTTGTAACGCCGCCATTGTGTCTAGGGGCCTAGGTTAGGAGAATGTTAGTCTAGACCTAATTAAAGGCGTGATCAGGTTTTAGACCTCTTATATTAGGTTAAGTCCAAGTATTGTGGTTTTGCATTGGAACAGGACCATCATAGTTTTTTTTTTCTAGGCCTTGCATGCACCATGACATGAGGGTCAACATCATTAGTCTCGGCCATCAATAATTAGTAGTCATAGTCAGGCCAAAAAAGAGAGGGGGAAGGACCCCGCCCAGATATGTGGAATCTACATGTGTTAGCTTGTGTTTACGAAAAGGACCAGAAGTCACTACTCATGCCTTTAGGGACTATAGGGTACTTGTCGGGATCCTTACAAGGAAGTTCATTCCAGTTTTTCTTGCCTTAGGTCCATTTTTTTCATCTGCATTCATGGAATGAAATCAGTACTTGGGACCTCAATATTAGGAGTTAGTTAATGGGTCAGCATGATTTATTCTGAGTCTATCTAGGCCTAAAGTCAATAATGTGACCCATTAGATCGTTAGCATTCTAGTGCATTCTAGGTTGCATCCAGTCAGGTATTGTTGAGTTATTTTGATTAAGTTTTGATGATAACAAATCTAAGTGTAAAAATTTGTCCAAGTAATGTTGCTCCAAACACGATCTCCAAACAGGCCTAACTGGTGTTTTCTTTTGTGTATTAACTGGTTTGCTACATGTGAGAACAAGTCTCTAAAACAGGTTCTACTTGGTGGTTCTATATTAAGAACAACTCGATTGTAAAAGCATGTTGAGCATGTTGTTCCTGGACTCTAGCAAGATCAGCTCGATGTAAAGCATGTGGTTCCGAAACTCTAGCAATGCAAAGAACAACTCCAGCAAACAAGGTGGCCTTGGTGTTCACAGCAGCTCTACAAATCTTGGACAAGATGACTGGTTCAAAACAAGAAGTCTTGGGTATATAGGTTTTATTTATTTAGACTCTTGTTAATATGCCAATATTGAAAACATCATTTTAAACACCTCTTGAATCGGCAGTTGCGCTAAGCGCTTCAGAACACCAGTTGCGAACAACCCTGCAAACAGGGTGCCTAGGGTGTTTCTGAACTGAAACGGCTATGCCCGATTATTTTGGAAAAATTTATTTCGGCTGGCCAAAAGCTCTAAAATCCTTTCTTCAAATCCCAGGATAGGATATTTTTGAGATACGAATTATTATGGGAGATTTGCCAAAATTGTTTTGCTAAATATTTTCCAAAAACCAAAAGATCTTTATCACCTATATTTTAGGAAGTGATTTATTCAAATTTCAAAGTTGAGATTTCTGGTTCCTTATTTGAAATTCTCCTCGGCTATTTCAAACGAGAGGATAAGTTTTATCTTTTAGAAACAAATCCCTTTTATCTTGGAAATTTCTTATCCACTAGCCGTTTGGAAAATCCTTTGCTTGGAAATCTCCTTTGATACCATACTTGGCAGATTCTCAGCAACTTCCTTGATTTTTTACCGTTGATCTTCTTCGTTAAAAGCTTAGCTCTTCTCTCCCATTTTGTAGACAGAACAGAGATTGAGAAAACACAGTGTGGTAAAAAAGGAAAAATTCTGAAAACCCGATTTTTACTCAAAAGTAAGAAAAGATTTCTTGAGCTTCAATTCGCAAAGAAAACCGTGACAAGCTGTGTTAATTTGAGTTTTCAAACCATTAGTATAATAGGATCTTCAGTGTACCTTACATCTGCTTAGTGAGAAGCACCCCCAGTAAGGTGTTTTCAACCCTGATCTTGGATCAGAAAAGTGAGTGAGTGGTCCTTAGTCGTGTGGACTTTGGACGTGTCCAATCTGGTGAGATTTGGACGTGGTGTAACCGTTCTTAGGGAAGAAGGTTACGTGGTTGCAAGTTGTAACAAGGTGTGTTACATTTGTAACGAGTTAAGCCCGGTTATAGTGAAGTGGTTAAAAGCCTACACGAGGTAGGTCGTGGTTTTTCACACCTCAGTTGGGTTAGAGGTGTTTTCCACGTAAAAATTGTGTGTGCTTTATTTCCGCATTTATCTTGGTGATTTTCGTATTTACAATATCTGAAAACACCCCCTGCAAACAAGTCAACAGGGTGTTCGTCATCGGAGAACAACCTCTGTCAGGGTGTTTGTTACTTATAACGCGAAAATCAGACACCACAATTCACCCCCCCCTCTTGTGGAAGTATACTCATAAATTCAACAGGCATCTTATTCATCATAAATTTAGTTAGGACCAAGATACTCTATCCATGCAAAGTCCATGGTCCATGCATCATACACTACCCCTAGGGCTAGGATCCATGCATGAGTCTACCTAGATCCATCCACATGTCTAAACTAGCCTATTCTAGGCAAACCAAACTAAATTCATGATTAGACCTAATATAGATTTGTGATAGAAATAGATCCAACTTATGCCCATGGGTTAGCTTCCTAAGCCCAACTTAGAACCCAATCCAGGGTATGACTCATTTTTAGCCTAAATCCAACATCTTAACCCCATTCATTCCCATCGTAGCCTAAACTTTCAAGTCAAGCATGTGTCATCGTCTCCTTCTCACCCAACTGCAGGTCATTAGCCATTTTCCGTAACCCATAGCCTTTTTTTTCCATTACCCACCTCTATCAAATTCTACCTTTTAAAATATCATCTTGTTGCTCGGAATAGAGAAGATAAGAGATATGGTGCTTAAATGCAAGTTAATAAAGATTGCTTCCAATGGCAATCCAAAAGCAAGTAAACAATGGGACATCCTAAGGAAGTGATCGCAAAATATGAATAGCAAAATGTAGCTATAAGCCTTAGACAAAGAGTAGAAACTTCTTTAGGTCATTTAGGGATTCACCCCAAATACCAATAAAAAAGAAGAAGAACGAAGGTCGCTTCAGCTCAAGTTAAATGGGCCTACGTTAGGCTCATGTTTAACACTAGGCCTAAGATCTCAAAATGAAGCTTACACAAATATTTAGAAAGAGTTATCCTATTAATCCAAGACTCTTAGACAGGGGACTAAAGATATTAGTAATCCTTTTAATTTTAGGTTTTTACTATTAACCCTACGTATCGATATGCCAGGTTGGATCTAAGGAGCACCATCAATATCTTGAACTTGCATTCATAACTTAAGTTACAGAGTCCCTTCGCCTATCCACTAATGCTCCCATTTTTTACTCCAAGTCTTAAAACTACAACACTTTCATACTTCCTAAACTTATTTCATTTTCCCCTTTCTTTGCTAGAATGCTCTTGCTTAATTACGAATCTAGGAAAAAATAGGAGGCAGCGAGAGGAGCTAGCTCAAAAACCTTACAAGGTAAGTTAGGCAAAAGGAGAGGGAAAGAAATTAAAAAAAAAGAAGAGAATAACGATTGCATTCCATTATCTTAAAAAAAAGGAAAGATTAAAAAATTATTTGTAATAAATCATGTAGCTTTGAAGGACATGCCCATGATAGAAGGCCTCTTTTGGTAACTTGGATTATTGACTTTGTCAAAATTGATAAGTTGCCACTTGAAACCTCTTTGAGCCTTCAAATGAGCCTCTTTCTTTAGTAGCCACATTTAATCTAAGTTGGGAGTAGGAGTGTGTCATGGGTGACATCAATATGAAAATAAAAAATACAAAAAAGAGAGTTCAATCAAATAGTCCCTTCCAAAAAGAAAAAAAGAGAGAGGAAAACAAGAACCCCAAGCAAAGTAAAAGAGAAGAGAATAATGGAAAAAAGCCTTGCAATGAAGAATAATAAAGAAAGAATTAAATTGCTAATTCATACTAACTTCATCACCCATGTACCCTTGGGAATCTCATAAGAGTTATTTGAGTTTTCACATCGATCGAGTCCCTTCTTTTGGCACTTTGACCTTGAAGCCCACCTTAAAAAGTTCTCTTAGAGGCATCCCTCCTTTACGTTGCATGTTCTTCCTATCGAACTACGGCTGAGCTGATTCCAAATTTGATATGTAGGTAACATCTTTGAGGCTTGGCCATAAAGATTTTTTTCCATAAAGAAACATCTCAATCAAATCTTTTGGTTAAAAAAGAGAGAAAAGGAAAGAGGGGTTGGTCCAAAAACCTCAAAAGGCGAGTCAGCAAAAGGAGAGTAGAAATAAAACCTTAGTTTTTAAGGACAAGAAACATTCTATTGCGTACTCCCATAAAATCAGACTTGGACAAACTATTCCTCTACTTTACTAGCTTTTCCCAATTATCATAGCTTCAAATCTTATCTCCATTCCAAAATTCAAGATTGTTTATCTCAACCACGACTACAAATTCAAGAGTGAATGCTCGTTTCACATTCTCAACCTTTCTAACTGGGAACTTACCCATTATACAAAACAAGGGCTACCATACATTTCCTAGTAAACATTTCCCAACAACGAGATAGCAATGTTATTTGTATTAAACTAGAGGACACTCTATGCAACACTATCAAAAGTATTTTCGTCTGCCACATCCCTACACAACTGGGGTTTATTGATAGAAAACATTTCCCAACATGGGAAATATCATATTTACTCTATTAAAGTAGGGGTCAATCCAATTAAAACCAGCAAAAGCATCTTCAGGTATGACTACCCTTACACATCTAGGGCTTTTGTTACAATAAACAGAAATTGGGGGCATCTTTAGAACATGAGCACTTTAATGCAAAATTAAAGGTTACTTCTTCATTAAAAATAAAGATTTCCTATCCTAGGTACCTCATATCTCATGATTTGGCTAACCCATCAATTATGCAACTTCTTACCCCTCATCCTACGATATGTTACAGCTTAAGCTACAAAACAATGCTATGCCTAACCCATCAGCCTGTTGTACCTTAATCGAGTCTTGTACAAAGGTTCCCAAAGCTGGTATGAGACCTTCACCTACTTGCAGAGGTCAGGCCACGTTGTATCTCATGAACTGTAAAAATAAGTTGCACGTGTACAATTGCAGTTGTAGCACTATACCGGTCGTCCACAAAGATGGGTTGAGTTTAATTACTAATATTAAACCGCTAAATTAATCTCGAAATAATCAAACTAAAATTAATTTCTAATATCTGTACTTAAAAAAATAAACGTAATCTAAATCATGAAAATGAAATAAAAACTATGAGAGAGAGAAAGAACACACCTTGATTATTTAGACGTACTGGATGTAGAAAGTTTGAATCTTGAATGAGAGATCACTTTGAGACTTCAAGATCCACCATTGCCTTGAGTAATAAAAATTGGAACTTAGAATGAAAAAAAAGAAAGAATTTTGGGAAGACTAAAATTGAAACTATTCAACTAGAACTAAAACAAAAAGTAGAAAACGTTGAATTGAAACTAGAACTAAGGAAATTAAAACTCGAGAATTCAATTCAACCTGAGCGAATATCGAGAATCACAATAATCTATCAAATTCTAAACTAATTCTATTCATGCTTGTGTCAAGTAGGGATGGCAAAAGGTTGGGGAAAACTCATCCCCACCGGGGCCCCGCTCCGAAGTGGGGAAAAATCCAACGGGGACGGGGCAGAAAATTAATCCCTGTGCGGGGATGGGGACGGGGACGGGGACATAGTCCGCCCCGTCCCCGTCCCTGTCCCCGTTTTCCCATTGGGGATTTATCCCCGTTCCTATCCCCGTCCCCGATACCCCGATTGGAGAAAAATCTCCATCCCCGTCCCCACTTTTAACTAAAATTATGGATATTGTTGTATTTCGTGGTGAAGGATTATTGAACTTTGGTTGTGTTTTAAGCTTTTAGTTTTTGAATTATGGTTATGTTTGACTTACTTAGACTTTGGTTGAATTGTTTTGTATAATTTGTGCATTATTAGACTTATGTTGCATAACTTGTTAAACTTTAATTTGGTTTGGAATTTGGATTGTAAAAGTTGATGAATTTTATTATACTTGTGTTGCATGGAGTTTAGAAGAGCTTGTTATACAATTAATTGGGTTAGGGAGTAGGGTATAGGGATGATGAATTGAGCTTTCATCCAATGCTTGCAATATAGCTCTTACAAGGAAGGGGAAAAAATAACGGGGAAAAATCCCCGTTGGGGCCCCGTCAGGGATTAAACCCCCGCTGGGGATGGGGGTGGGGGGGATTTTTTCCCTTCTACAGGGAATGGGGCGGGGACGGGGAGCGGGGATCCTAGCAGGGACGGGGACGAGGAATATGCCCCCGTCCCCAACTTGGCTCGTTGTCATCCCTAGTGTTAAGTCCCTAATTTTTCTAACTATATTAGAATTCTTAATACCCAAAAACAATTCTTCAATTTTCCTAATCATACTCTATTTCTAACTTATGCACTGTCTTAATCACTTGCCAAATCCAATTCTTCGTTTGCTAGGCGCTGGCTGAGTTGTGATATGATCTGTGAGTTGCTGAGGCACGCTTGATCTGCTGTGTACATGCTGTTGGGCCATGGGTTGTATGAGGAAGAGATGTTGTCATGGTTTGTGGTGGAGTTGGGCTGCGGGTAAGACAGCGGCAGCCCCAGACGTGGATGGTGCTAAACAGGCCTACACACAGAGCCTCTTCCATTTTCCTTCTTTTAACCAAACTGGGTCGAGGGCGAAACAGGCTCGTGCGACGCTGAACCAGAGCTGGGCTTCATACGTTGGCCTGCTTGGAAGGGAAGAGGGCTAACTGGAGCTAGTGGTTACGAAGAGAGTGGGTTGGCCAATGCAGGGTAGAACCAGACGGGCTGGGGGTACTAGTCCACAAAACACTAGCAGCTTCTTTCTTCCCTTTTATTTTCCTTTCTTCTTCTGCTGCATGGCCCGGCCCAAGCAAATAAATCTTCTTCCCGACAATGGTACTAAAAACTTGTTGTATCCCAGGAACTGTAAAAATAAGTTGCAAGTGTACAAATGTAGTTGTAGCACTATACAGGTTATCCACAAAGATGAGTTAAGTTTACGTACTGATATTAAACCACTAAATTAATCTAAAAATAATCTAACTAAAATTAATTTTGTATAATTGGACGTCACCAAAAAAAACCCTAACTAAATCATGAAATTAAAATTAAAACCATAAGAGAGAGAGAACGTACCTTGATTATTTAGACGTACTGAATGTAGAAAATTCGAATCATGAGTGAGAGATCACTATGAGACTTCAATATCCACCATCAACTCAAGTAATAAAAATTGAAACTTTTAATGAAAAAAAGAAAGAATTTTTGGGTAGACCAAAATTGAAATACTAAACTGCAACTAAAACTAAAGGTAGAAAACTTTGAATTGAAGCTAAGACTAAGGAAGTTGAAACTTGAGAATTCAATTCAGCTTGAAAGAATAGCGAGAAACACAATAATATCTCAAATTAAAACATGATGGTTCAGTGGTCCTAGGTGGATAAAAGATGTAATTAAGAGTCCTACGTGGAGATTAAGCTTTACCCATCTTTTTATCCTCAACCCTGAGTTCTGATTCACTATTATTTTCTAGGTCGGTCCCCAATCTATTTAAACGCTTGGTCTTAGAATCTGTAACCCAACTAGTGATGAAATCAAACCCCTTTTTCTGTTTATGGTTTTTCAATTTTTTAATTTTTTAAAACCAATAAAGATCAAATTTTTATAAAGATGGATGAATAGAAACTAACACAACTAAAATATAGAACTAAAACTAGTAAAGCAAGTAAAGAAGCTAATAAAACAACTAATTAAATTTTAGATTAAATTACTTCAAACAATTAAAACTACTAACAAGAAAAAAATTAATATTATTACTACTCAAAAAGCAATCAACAATTAAAACTAGAAATTAATTTCAACATCATCCCCGACAACGGTGCCAAAAATTTATTGCATCTCAGGAACTGTAAAAACAAGCCACAAGTGTATAGCCATAATTTAGCACTATATTGGTCGTGGACAAAGATGGTTTGAGTTTAATTAGTAATATAAAATCACTAAATTAATCTAAAAATAATCTAAAAATTAATTTCCAATAATTGGATGTGACAAAAAAAAACTCTAATCTAAATCATGAAATTAAAATAAAAACTATAACAAAGAGAAAGAATGTACCTTGATTATTCGTACTGGATGTAGAAAATTTGAATCTTGAAGGAGATGTCATTACTAGACTTCAATATCCACCATCGACTCAAGTAGTAAAATTGAAACTTTGAGTGAAAAAACAGAAATTTTTTTTGGGGAAACCAAAATTGAAACTACTAAACCCGAGCTAAAATTAAAATTAGAAAACTTTGAATTGAAACTAGAACTGAGGAAATTGAAACTTGAGAGTTCAATTCAACTAAAAAAAATAGCGAGAATCACAATAATATCTCAAATTCTAAACTAAAGCTATAGAAAAGAGGAAGAGAATTCGATGCTTTCCAAGCACCCCAAAACCCCCCATTTATAGTAGTGTCAAGTCCCTAATTTTCCTAATTATATTAGAATTCCTAATACCCAAAACAACTTTTTCAATTTTCCTAAACATACTCTATTTTTAACTTATGCATCACCTTAATCACTTGCCAAATCCAAATCTGCTTCTACTAGGCGCTAACTGGGTTGTGATTTGATCCGTGAGTTATTGAGGCATGCTTGATTTGTTGGGTAAATGTTTCTACACCACGGGTGGCATGAGGAAGGGAGGGTGTTGTGGTTTGTGGTAGAGTTAGGTCGCGGGTAAGACAGGGGCAGGCCCAGACGTGGATTGTGCTAAATAGGCGCTCACATGGAGCCTTTTCCATTTTCCTTCTTTCAACCAAACTGGGCCGCGGGCATAATAGGCCCGTGCGGAGCTGGCCGGAGTTAGGCTTCGCACGCTGGTCTGCTTGAAAGGGAAGGGGGGCTGATTGGGGCTGGTTGTTGAGAAGATGGTGGGTTGGGATGCGCCAGGTATAGCAAGACCGGCTGGGGGGTACTGGCCCACATGGCACTGGCAGCTCCTTTCTTCCTTTTTATTTTCCTTTCTTTTTCTTCTACTGGGCTGGGCCATGCGTGTGTGCTAGGTCAATCAAAAGAATCTTCTCTCTTTTTTTTTTCTTCTTCCAACTGGATCAGGTTGTATAAACGGGCCCACTTAGCTTGGCTTGGTTGTATTCTCTTGACTTCCATCTCTTACTATGTGGCTTCTTCATCCATTATTTCATTAAATCTTTATTTCCTACAAAATCTACAAATCGTCTCGATTACAAGTCAAAACTAAGTGATTAGAAGTACTTAAATGGATGCTTTTGGCCCCCAAACAAATATCCCCACACCAAGGTTGTGTTCGTCCTCGAGTAAAATAAAAGAAAAGAAAAATTTGTCAAAGACACCTAACTCACTTTCTTAGAAATCACGGTTTTACTTAGCATGTGCAACAATCCCTTTAAACCACTAGGTTCCCCCTATTGGACGAACGTGGTCTTGTGAGGGTTTGTAGAAGATATATCCACAAAATCTTTGAAAAAGAAAAAGAAAAATAAAAATGGAAAATCTTTTAAATTTTTCCTAATATACTCAAATATACACAAAAGGAAAATTGTACACACCTGATCAGCACATCACCACTATAACCGAAAGATGAGATTGCACACAAGCACAATGTACATATGTAGACTCTTAACCTCCAAAGATGGAACCTATACACTAATTTTTCATCCCGCAGACCATCAAAATAGTAAGTCTATCATAGTGCGCGGTGTGAAAGTGTACCATCACCCTATGAGTTAAGCTTACTTAGGTTTGACTCAATCTCAGATGACTACTTTATTGATCACTGACTTGAGAAGCAAGCCTTCCCAGTAGCAATATTGCCTCAAAGGGTAGCACCCAGTAGCGCATGCATCAAAGGGGGACTTGTCATTCCCAACTCTTTGACTTTTTATTTTGATTTTTCTTCTCTTTTTTTTCTTTTTTCTTTTTCAAATTTTCGGCTACATAAGAAAGACAAGTGGGAAAATCAAACCATGGAAGCCTAAAACCCTCAGATAATGGTGATATATAAATAAGAATTAGATTCAACATTATAATGGGATGGTGAGGTTAGAAGTGGGATGTGGAGTAACACACTTTAAACTAAGGTCTATCATGCACACTACACTTATATGCAAACTAATAATAGGTCACAAGGGGTTATAGTTAATCAAGATAGGACAACTTCTCATAATCACACAAAAATAGAAAATCTTTTTTTTTTGAAAAATTTTCTCGTTTCTTTTCCCTAAAATTTTGAAGCATGACTTTCCCTCCCCTACATCGAGATCACACAATGCCCACCTTGTAGGAAAAAGAAGCATCTAGGACACAAAATGAAAGAAAAAGTAGAAATAAAATAAAAGACAAAAAGAAATTATATACACAATATGCGAGGGATAGAACGATAATAGCAGATCAGATACTAAATATACCCGAACTACCTCACCACCCATCAAAAATCACTGGGTGGTTCGTGGAGCTTCAAATGCTCCACATCCTCCTGTGTAGGGAACTCCATGAACTATTTCAATCTCTTACTGTTAACCTTTTGCTTAGCGCCAAAAGCAGGATTCTGTGTATCAACTACACCATAAGGAAACACGTGAGTAACAACAAAGGGACTTGTCCAACGAGACCTGGGTTTTCCGAGGAATAGGTGTAGTCTCAAATCACACAAGAGCACTTTCATGCCTGGGACAAAGTCCTTCCTAACAATCATCCTATCACGAGTAAACTTCTGCCTATCCTTGGGCAATCTAGCACTCTCATACGTCTCAGCTTGAATCTCCTCTAACTCACTTAACTGTTGTTTCCTGTCCTCAGTAGTTGCAGTACGATCATAGTTGAGGGTCCTAATAGCCCACTGAGGTTGATGCTTAAGCTCAACTAGGAGATGACAAGACTTCCCATAGACTACCTTATCGGGTGACATACCCAAGGGTGGCTTGTAAGCCGTCCTGTAGGCTCATAGTGCATCAATAAGTTTGTCGGCCCAATCCTTCCTATTTCTATTGACGGTTTTCTCTAAAACCTACTTGATGTGCTTGTCAGAAACCTCAACCCGTCCACTGGTATAGGGATGATAAGGAGTGGCTAGCCTATGGATATTAGAGTACCGTCTCATCAACGAATCAAAATGTTGGTTGTTGAAATGTGTGACCTGGTCACTAATAATAGCACAAGGCATGCTATACCTAGGAAAGATATTTTCCCTTAGAAACTTCACCACAACTTTAGCCTCATTAGCCCCAATTGGAATAGCCTCAACCCACTTAGACACATAATCAACAGTTAGCGAAATATACTCATTTCCAAAAGAAATTACGAATGGTCTTATGAAATCTATATCTCACACATCAAAGATCTCAATTACAACAATGGGGTTAAGGGGCATCATATCCCTTCGAGCTATACGACCTAACTGCTGACATCTAAGGCATCTCCTACAATACTCATGGGCATCTTCAAATAAAGTAGGCCAGTAAAATCCACACTGAAGAACCTTGGTCGTCATCATTTTCCCACTAAAAGTGCCCTCCACAGGCTTAGTCATGACATAAAGGCAAGATACTCCTAATCTCATGATCTGGGATACATCTCATAACAATCTGATCAAAGAAATTTTTGAACAAGGATCATCCCAAACATAGAATTTCACCAACTACAAAAATGTATCCCTATCATGCCTATGCCAACCTTCAGGAATCATACCAATAACAAGATAATTCACAATATTAGCATACTAAGGGTCAGACTAAGTTACAAATAACTAATCATTAAGAAAGCACTCAGAAATAGGGATCTCAGTACCCCGAACACATACTATCGTAGACAGGTGGCCAACAACAAGGTTTTTAGAACCCTTCCTATCTATAATCTCACAATCAAACTCTTATAGAAAGAGCATCCATCTCACAAGTCTAGACTTAACATTCTTCTTGGAAAGAAGGTGCTCAAGTGCAACATGATCGGTAAAAATAATGATACGGGAACAAATCAAGTAAGGTCTCAAAAGCAAACACCACAGCTAAGAACTATTTCTTAGTCACAATATAGTTCATTTGGGCATCATTTAATGTGTGGCTAGCATACTAAATCACGTGGGGTTTCTTATTAATGCGCTAGCCTAAAACAACCCAAACTGCATAATCAGACGTATCACGGATCAACTCAAAAGGCTTGCCCTAGATGGAAGGATGCAGAATGAGAGTAGTGATTAGAGCTTCCTTTAGCTTAGCAAATGCCTCTTAAACTCCTCAAAGAAGTGAAAAAGCACATCATTAGCTACGAAGCTGGATAAGGGCTTAGCAATCTTGCTAAAGTCAAATCTGCAATAAAATCCAGCATGTCTAAGAGAAGACCTAACATCTTTCACACAAGTGGAAGGGGAAAGATTAGCAATCAAATCAATTTTGGCCTTCTCAACCTCAATACCATCACTAGAAATCACTTGACCTAAGACAATCCTCTTTTTAGGGTTGAGCAAAAAAATCGGGTACTCGGTTCCGGACCAAATCCGATTCGGACCCGGTTGAGCTGGGTCCGGGACCAGTTCCGAAATCCTGGAACCGATTCCAACTGGGTTCGGAGCCGGGTCCTAAAAACTTGGAACCGGAACCAGGCCCAGTACCCGGTTACCCGCTCCAATCAGTTTTTTTTTTTTAAAATAAATGATTAAGCTACCCGCTTACCTGTTGACATCATGTGTTATTCTTTTGATGCGGCCATAATTTCGGACTATACGTTGATATTACTAAATCTTTCTGTTAATGTAAAATACTATGAGAAGATGATATTTTTTTTATGCTTGGATGAAATGAAATGTTATTTATTAACTAAGTAATTGGACTTTAATGCATGGTAAATGTCTAGTAGCCACTCTATTGAATTTGATTTTGAGCGATCGATTAGCTAGGTTGTTGGGTGTATTAGTTCTCTCACAAAGTAACAACCTCAAGCCAAAAATTTAAATAAAATGAAAAAAAACATAACAGAAAAAATTAGGAACTGGGTACCCGGTTCTGGACCCAGTCCCCATAGGTTTTGGAACCAGTTCCAAAATTCTGGACCCGGTTCCAACCGGTACCGGGACTGGGTCTAGATTTTTGGAACGGGTTCCAACCCGGACCAGGACCAGTTCCATGAAAATGGACCGGGTACCCGATCCTGCTCAGCCCTACCTCTTTTTCACCATAAAGTGGCACTTTTTTCAATTCAAGGTCAAATGCTTTTCCTTGCACCTTTCTCAAACTTTCTGCAAATTGGTCAAACAATTATCAAAAGAAGACCCAATATAGGAAAATCACCCATGAAAATCTCCATACACTATTCACCAAATCAGAGAATATAGAAGTCATGCATGTCTAGAAAGTAGCAAGGGCATTACATAAACTCAACGGTCTCCTTCTAAAGGCAGAGGTGCCGAATGGATAGGTAAAGGTAGTCTTCTCTTAATCCTTAGGAGCTATAGAGATATGGGTATTGCCGGAGTAACCTTCAAAGAAACAGTAGTATAAGTGTCAAGCTAACCTCTCTAACATCTGATCCAAGAAGAGAAGGGGAAAATGGTCTTTCTAGGTGGTAGCATTCAATTTTCTATAGTCAATACAAACCCTCCACCCAAACTGGATTGGAGTTGGGATTAGCTCGTTCTTGTCATTCTTAATCACAGTAATACCCGTATTCTTAGGAACGACTTAAACATAACTAACCAACTCACTATCAGAAATAGGGTATATGATCCTATGGTTCAACCATTTCAACCCTTCCTTCCTAACTACCTCCTACAAAATTAGATTTAACATCCTTTAATGATCTCAGTAAGGTATAACATCTTCCTCCAAAAGAATGTTGTGCTGCACAACTGTAGGGTTAATACCCTTGATATCTCCTAGGGTCCATCTTATGGCCTCTTTATTCTCCCTAAGTCACTAAAGCAATTTTTCCTCTTAGTCCTGGTCCAAATCAAATGCAATAATAGCTGACAGAGACTCATCAGGACCCAAAAAAGCATATTTAAGGGAGTTAGGTAGGGTTTTAAATCAAGTAAAACAACATAAGTAACACACGTAGAAACAATATCAGCTATAAAGTCCATAGAGCACGTATCAAAGTCAAATACATCATACTCAGGCTCATCATCCATGAAGAAGGACTCATATTCAACAACAAATTCATCCACATGCTCAGATTCTAACTCATCGTAAGAAAAATCGCCTATTCAATTAAGGGTAGAGTGATCCACATCACTAAAACCATCAGGGTAATTTTGCAAGTTGAAAATATTCGAATCAAGTGTCATATTGCCAAAAGACAATTTCATCATACCATTCCTATAGCTAAGAAAGGGTGCCCCAAAATCACCGGGATATGGGACTCAACATTAGGCACCCTCTCAGTGTCAAGTGCCATGAAGTCAATAGGGAAGATAAATCCCCCAACCTTAATAAGCATGTCCTCTACAACACCACTAGGAAGTCTAGTAGACCCGTCAGCTAGTTGGAGGACAATCTTTGTAGGTCTTAACTTACCTACTCCTAGTCTCTCATATACAGTGAATGAAAGTAAGCTCACACTAGCTCCCAAATCTAGTAAGGTTCTATGATTGGTATGGTTACCTATCACAATAGAAATGGTAGGGCAACCTGGGTTCTTATACTTGATAGGAATCAGACTTGAGATGATGCAGCTAATATTAGAGATTAAGAAAGCTCTCCTGGACACAGCAGTTGCCCTCTTGGTAGTGCAAAGCTCTTTTAGAAATCTGGCATGTGAGGGTATTTTCTGGATAGCATCTAGTAGGGAGATGTTAATCTTGACCTAAGAAAAGGTTTCTCTAATCTTGTCAATATAGGTTTGGTCGTTTTTCCCTTTCAACATATTGGCGAAAGGAGCTGCAGGTTTCTGTACCTACAAAGGTGGAGTAGGAGTAGTGTTAGAAGGAAATGTACTCACTATATCACTGGGCTCATCCTCTTTAAACTCTCCAAAATCATCAATAGTATCAGGGGGACTAGCAGAAGATAAAGATAGGGGAGATTTAGATGTTTCATTCAAGTTATCACCCACATGATTGTTAACTTCTCGTCCTGACCTCAAAGTTATTACAGTATTGATCTTTCTCAAGTTACGAGAAAATGAGCCACATGAGATCCCACCCTTAGGGTTAGTCTCAGGTTTACTGGGAAAGGTGCATTTTCCTCTACTTGTTGTTTGCTGTAGCAAACTAGGAGAATTGCTCTGCTATCGCTCTTAGCATTTTTTGATTGTACTTTCTCATCATTCTTTCCATGTCACTTTTAATTCTCCTCTTATATTTATTGAGTTCACTATAACTAGGAGGAGGCTGAAACTGGACAATACATGCAATGGGAGGAGGAGGTGTTGGCGGCTTGGGTACATTAGGAACACCCTAGTAGCCTAGCCTTGGCATGGTTTAGGAGGAGTTTCCAGGAAATCCTCTGTGTTGATTTGGTACTGCCCATTAGGTTCACTACCCTAAGAAAAATTTGGGTGATTACGCCACCCTGGATTAAAATTAGGAGCATAAGGGTTATTCTTTGGTATCTGATAGACCATGTTCACATGTTCTTAGCATGAGGCCAATTGGCGAGCAAAGTAGGGGTGCATGCTAAAAGTATGATCCAAAGCGTGGCATTGGGTGCACACCTCAGGAGTCTGGGAAGTTTGAAATTATTGCAAAACCAACCCCTTCATCATATTTTCAAGGGTAGCAAATCTAGACTCAAGGTGACTTAAGTCAAACACATCATGCATACCACCCCTAGCCCTAATATACCTAGAGTCCAAGTTATCATCTCTAATGGTTTCCAATTGCATGGTTTTCTCAGCTAGATCTTCTAGGAATTCACAAGCATCACTAGGGCTCTTGGAGAGAAAAACCTCCTAACACATTGACTCCACCATTGTTCTATTTTGTTGGTCAAGACCTTCATAAATGATTTGGCATAAATGGGCTTGGTCTAACCCATGTGAGGACACTAGGATAAGATGTTCTTAAATCTATCAAGATACTTCCAAAATGACTCCCTATTAGCGTATATGAATTGATAATTACATTCCTTAGTTTAGCTTTTTCACTATTGGGGAAGTATTTTCGCAAAAAGACTCACACAAGTCCATCCCAATTAGTAATAGAATTTGCGGCCAAGCTATACATTCAACTTTTAGGGCCTGTTCTTTTCGTAAGTAAATTGGGTGGGTAAAAGGATGAAATAGGTTGAGGTAGGTTGAAGTAGGTTGGGGTGGGTTGAAGTAGGTTGAAGTGGGTTGAATTTTTTTATGTGATAAATTGAACTTGGTTAAAATAGTGAAAACGGGTTAAAGTGAGCTGAAGTGAGCTGTAGTGAGTTGAAGTAGGTTGAAGTGGGTTGAAGTTGGTTGATGCTGATATTTTAGAATTGACCCACGAAAAGAATGGGGCCTTAGCATCATCTTTTAAAGCAAAGGGAATAAATTTCAATCGCACAGTATTACTAGGCACATTAAGGTAGCAAATAAGAGAACAAACCTCTTCGAACTCTCCCAGAAACAAGTAAGCATCCTCTACACCCGTAAACTTAGGAAGCGGATGGGTATATTGGAGCTTAAGTTCAAGAGTAATATTTTCTAGGGCCAGTATATTAACACATGATGGTTCAGTGGTCCTAGGTGCATAAAAGATGTCATTAAAAGTCCTACGTGGAGGTTGAGCTTCACCCATCTTTTTATCCTCAATCTCGGGTTTTGATTCACCGTTGTTTGTTAGGTTGGTCTCCAATCTATTTAAACGCTTGGTCTTAAAATCCCTAATCTAACCAGTCATTAGACCTGGCAAAACTACCTCGAGATCCGAACCCGACCCGAACGACCCAGACCCACACCCGACCCGACACCCTAAATATGCTCACCTAAAATTGGACCCAAAATCCGAATTGACCTGACCCGACCCGAAATTTTCTACAAAGTTGTTTGTTTTGATATAACGAGCGTATTTCGCCAAAAATTAGTCGACCCAAAATCGATCCGACCCGAACCATACCCAACCTAAACCAAAAACACCGGAAATGTCATTTAACCCGAACATGACCCAACCCAAACTTGACCCGACCCGTACCCGAACCGAATGCCCCATTTGCCAGGTTTACCAGTCATGCAATCAAACTTTTTTCTTGTTTTCATGGTTCTTCAAATTTTCGATTTTTTTTTTTTGAAAGCAATAAAGATCAAATTTTTAGAGAGATGGTGAATAGAAACTAAAATAACTAAAACTAGTAAAGCAAGTAAAGAAACTAATACAACGACTAATTAAATTTTAGATTAAACTACTGACAAGAAACAAAATTAATATTACTACTACTCAAAAAGCAATCAACAATTAAAACTAGAAATCAATTTCAATACCATCTCCGACAACGGTGTCAAAAACTTGTTGTATCTCAGAAATTATAAAAATAAGTCGCAAGTGGACAACCGTAATTGTAGCACTATACGGGTCGTCCACAGAGATGGTTTGAATTTAATTAGCAATATAAAACCACTAAATTTTGACAACCTCATGTCGTGCTCTTGGACAGCTTAGGTCCCTCAGGACGGAGTTGAGTGCAGAGTGTACCTGTCTGTTCTAATCTGCTCTAATCTTTCATTCATTTTTCTGATTTTTTTTTTTTTTTGGCAACCTCATGATGCACTTTTAGTTGCCTGAAGCTTGCGCAAAAACAGCTAGTTGAATTAAACTTAGTGGCTTCAGTCAATAAAGTGCCATTCAAGATGAGCAAAACCACAAGTTGGAATCTCTTTTAGTCAACGATTTCAACATGTCCACGCCAGTTGTTCCAGCCATAGATGGTTGACCAAAGCTCCTTAGTTGATTATTGAGGATTTGCTTCTTGGTTCCAATTTTGAATCTTATTTATAGTTCCAACTTCCTAGATAGAAGGGATGACTTGGCAGCCCACCATTTGGCTACGGTAAAACCTAGCGAGTTAGAATAGAATGCGATTGATAGCCAGGCTAGTTCATCATATGTACTTAAACAAGTTAGTCACCCCTTACCAATAGACTTGCATTACAACAAAAACTGGGATTTTTTCCCCTTTTTTCACACAATAGAATCAGTATTGCTTAAACTCTTAGATCTTCACATGTAGTCTGGAAGTTCCTCATGCGATTATTCAACAAGAAGAAATTGGGCAATACAGCCATAGTAAATCAGCTAAGGGTAGAAAAGCAGACAATTTTAGTGCCAGTATGCTTAGCTCAGTAAATTAAAGTAGAGATGGAAATACATCAGTTTCCACTCCTGAAGCATTTTGAAGGTCTCAGAGTTTGCCCACTTTGGTGTATGGGGCCACAGCCATAATTAGAGAGCAGGAAAAATGAGCACAGACTATATTCTATCTATCATGGGGTTTGAAACAAACTTCATTATCTGCAAAAAGAATTTCTGTAGTACAAAACTCAGAGGGACAAGCCAATCAATTTTTTCTAGAATAAAATCAACTAAGCAAGAAACATTTAATCTCTCCTCAAAGAATCTTCTTTTAATAAGCTTCTGAGCATGAAATCTGATCTTCAGAGCTGTGATAATAGCTGACATCATTCAAAGTGTACGAGTACCGGAACGAGCTGTGACCATTTCGTGACCTTTTGTGCAGACAGCACAGGATATCCCCCAACTTGCTAGAACACAAGACAAATCTTGAGGGTCTATAGTTTCACTGAAATATGACAATAACCAGAGACTAAGTAATTGTGGTGGCCAGTGGACTCATCCAAGAGGGCCTACCTAGAATCTGGCAGTTCCAAACCACACCACCCCCCCCCCCCCCCCAAAAAAAGAACAAAAAAGAGGAGGAAAAAGGAAAGGATCAGATAACACAGCTTCAGTACAAAATTTGACTTTCCAACTCCTTTTGGTGGTTCAAAGATAGTAATCAACCAACCTGAATAGCTAAGGCAGCATGGTTGTCATCATCGTCGTTTTCAATAACAATACTTCTGACATGGGACATACTTCTAGCACTAATCTCCATATTCCTGTTACAGTATGAGATGATCAATTGATCCAATGGTACTTCCTCAATGAAATGCGGGAGAGATTTCAGCTTGGGGCACACAGCCAGTTGAAGCAATCTGAGACAGGGCATAATGGTAAAGGTCGCATTCGGGCCATCCCAACTCTGCCAGTTAGTCATGCCAATCATTACAAGTTCTTTCAATTTTGGAAATGCTATGCCACCTGTTCCCAGAAACTCTAGCCCTACCATTTTTACATCAGGCAATTCCCGCAATCGAAGGGATTCAAGGGAGGGCAACAACCCTAGGGGAGGCAAAAGTTCACAATTCCAGCAATATCTTAATACGAGAGTCTTCAGATTAGCTAAAGCTATCATCCAGTCAGGAAATTTGTGGCCTCGATAACCATATAATCGTAGATACTCAACATGTGGAGGAGGGACTAACCCTCTAATGACATCAAAATGTAGACAGCTCTCTGTTTCATTGCCAGCATATCTATCCTGTTCGAAGTCGAGTACCAAATGAAGAATCCCCAACTTGGTATTCAATTCTGCAGTCTCTGCTTCCGCTTTGTCAATCACTGAACCCAGCAATGTCAGCTGAATGAATCCTCGAACATGTGCAAACTTTTTCAGGTCTCCAATGTTAGATCCTTGGTTATTGTCATTCCTAACTATAAACTTGGTCAGTCGTTGAAGAGCTGTCAATCTTGTAATTCCCCTCGGTAAAGCTTCCAAACTATGTGTTCTGTCAATAACAAGATGCCTCAGCTGAGCTAATCTCCCTATGCTATCTGGAAGCTTCTTCAAGGCAATACATTCACGAAGGTTTAAAATCTGCAGATTGCACAAATTACCTAATGTTTCAGGTAACTCTTCTAAGGCCTGGCAATCTGATAAGTCCAGAAACCTTAGGTGCCATAGCTGTCCAATTTCATCAGGAATTCTCGCAAGTGGCACACCTCTTGCAAGCAATGATCGCAAGTACTTGAAATGTTTCAATTGCCCATCAAAATGGAAGTACGAGGGGCACACTAGGAGTGCTCGAGTGTGACTGATATCAATTGTTGAATCTTTAATCACATCAGACAAGTGATACAATGTCCCATCTCGTCCTCCTAACATTAAGGCCACATGGCGGGCCTTTCTGGATAATGATGTTTTAGGTCTACAATCGATTGTGATAAGAGGGAACATGTCAATATGGACTGTTTCATTTTCAACAAGATACTGCGCAAAGTCATGTACAATATCATGCATTTTCAGAGAAATTCTTGGATGTTCTACCTCAATCATTCGTACATCTATGAGCAAAGACCGCATGTGTAAAATGCTAAAATAGCGCTCACCTATCACCTCCATATCCATGTGTTGCCTTGGGCCTAATAACCCTTGAGCAGCCCAGAGACCAATAAGCATGTTCTTTTCAATTTCATAATCCTTTGGGAAAATGGCACAACATGAGAAACACCGTTTCAATGGTGAAGGCAAATCATGATAGCTAAGGAGGAGGAAAGGGAACAAACCACTCACAGCCTCATCCACTTGCCATAGCTCACTGTCTAAAATTCGTTGCCATTCCTCCCTTGTGTCTTTGAAACGCAGAAGGCCACCTAAAACTCGTGCCGCAAGCGGAAGGCCCTTGCATTTCTTCACAATTTCCCGACCTATATCTACAATATCTTCTTTGATATTGTTTTTTCCACGAAATGCTATTGGGCTAAATATTGACCAGCATTCTTCGTCAGATAGCACGTCCAGAGAAAGCCTAAAGATCGCTTCCATCTTATCTGAAATGATGACATTACGGGTTGTAACCAAAATTGCACTTCCTTTAGCTCCATATTTTAGAGCATTTTTCAATGGCTCCCATTTCCTTTCATCTTCATTCCACACGTCATCCAATACTAACAGAAACTTCTCCCCTCTAATGGATCTTGAAATATACTCCAATAAAGTTTGAAATTCCATAGAATGTGGAGCAGTACCTGTAAGAGACTCCATGATTGCCCGGGCAAGATTTACGGGGTCAAATGGATCAGAGACACAGACCCATATCCTTCGCTGAAAATGGGTACTCATCAAGTCATGATTAAAGGCCATTTGAGCAAGAGTTGTTTTCCCCACACCACCCATCCCCACAATAGAGATGACCTCAATTCCTCTCTTCTTTTTGCTAATTTCACATAGCTTTTCCACCAAAGTAGTCTTCTCAGAATCACGGCCACAAATTGATGATTCATCAACATCAAAAGACGTACTTTTGAACCGCTCAGGCTCCTCAGGAATTGAGTTCAGAGTGTATCTGGTTTTATCAGTAGCAATCTGCTCCAATCTTCCATTCATATTTTTGATCTTTCTGGCAATGTCACGGCGCACCTTTACTTGCCTAAAACTGAACCAAGCTCTGGGGATGCAGGGATTCTCAATCTTCACTAGACTCTGAAGGGCTATATTCCAGTCTTCCAGCAGATCTTCAACATCATAAGCTGCATCGTTGAGCTTCAGGAGCCACAATCTAACAGCTTTTTCCTTGAACTGTCGCTTCTCAGCATCTGCTAGAAGAGCTTGAATGCTTTGAAGTGTACATTCAATGCCCTTCACAGCATTGTCAACACCAGCCATCATTCTCACCTCTAGCTCAATCTCTTTAGCAATCAGTGAAGTAAGTTTCACAATCAGCTCAGAGGTGAGAGATTCAGCCATTGTTACAGTTACAGGTTAGGATTCTAGGATTGATGGAAGCAAAATCAGTTTTTCTTTTCTTTTTTCGGGGAGGGGAAGTCCAAGAGAACTGAAGAAAGTTGCGTACAGAGCAAATCAAACTCAATGGCTTTAGTCCATGCACTTCCAATCAAGATTGAGCCAAGACGCAACTTGGAAAATGCTCTATTCAGTTATATCCACATGCCTACACCAGTGTCTCAGCCGTAGATTTTTGACCAAGTCTTTTTTGGTCATCAGCTTTAATCCCACCAACCTATAAAATGATATTGCTTGGCCAATAAGCTGACAGGTCAATGCCAATGTGATTGCCTTCAAGAAAGGAAACTACAGTAGCCATACTTTGATAATCATCTTATTCATCATACGTGTTATCGGGCCTAATAGGTTTAGGTTCAACGGCCACTTAAGTCGCTTAGGCGGCAACCTTAGCTATCTCATAAGTTATATAAAGGGGTTTAAGGGAGTTAGCCTCAAAAGACGCGATGAGCTGAATATTATATATCCTATATTCTCATATTTCTCTCTCACGGCCAAACTATCATCTATCGAGTTCTCGGGTTTTAGGACATGAAAACCTAAAGCGACTCTAGTAGCCACTTGGTATTCTTATTGACGTGGATTGGTATTCTTATTGACGTGGATTGGTATTCTTATAAACATAGACTATTACCGACAGTACACTTCCGCATCCAAGTTAGTCATATTTCTTCCTACAGTGCTATCAGAGCTAAAACTGTTCGGATTAGTCCCGATTGATTGATTAATAATCTGCTAAACCTAATTTGTTCAAAGCATGCTCGTTTATACGTTTAATTGCTTAATTTTTGTGATTATGCAATTCTAACATTCCAACAGCATGCTTTTACAATTGAAATGCCCAGAACTAAGTTTAAAAAATTGCATCTTTGGTTGAATATTTCTGTTTTGTCAATCTATATCTTTATTGATAAAACAAACCCCACTATACGTGCATTAAAATATACCCAGATTAAATACGCATGATAGTGATTCTGCCAAGCATGCTTCAATAACCAAAGACTAAATTTTTTCTGATAGTTCGGTTTTGCAATAATATACAAAGCATGTTTTCAGTATGAATCCGACAGGTAGATCCGATTTAATTGTTCTACTACCATGTTCAAGCTGTGTGCTATTAATAAATCGGTGACATAAATTAATTTGCCCTAATTACAAAAATAAAATAAAATAATGAACTAAAGGGAGAACCCAAAAACCTAACCCTAACCCTAACCCTAATCCATCAAGACGATGGTGGTAGAAAAGACCTTAGTGGTCTACCACCAAACAGTCCCCACCACTCACGCCTTTGTGGCGGTTGTGGCGGCGGGGCCTTGGTGGCCCCCAACATTATAATCGGCAATTACCACAAAAAGGAGGCGGGGTAGAAGAGAAAAGGAAATCGAGTTTACTCATCAGAAACTATGGAGGGAACGAGTACATTGCTCTTCTTCTTCCTCCATCCGCACCCTTGACCGCCGATCTACCCAAAATAGACGAAGGAACCGCGAAATCCACAAGACTGGTGGTGCGTGTGAGTCACGCGCCACCGCGTGAGAGGCATGTTCGGTGCACAACTGGCATTTTCTGGCTCGGAAGCAACCGATCTACACGCTGGTGCCCTTTGTTGTTGTCGGCAGAGGGTGGGTGTTCTCCTCATCTGGGTTTTTTGGCCAACGTTCGCCGGGGTTGAGGGTGGCGACATGGGGCGTGAGAAAGAGAGAGAAATTCGAAAGGCAGAGAGCCTTCCATGGCCAAGGAACGATGGAGCTTGGTGCTCCATAGCCACGCCGAGAAGAGGAGAAGCAGAGGAGCCATCGAGGGTTGAAGATAGAGAGCCCATTTCGGGCATCAACAGATCCCAGAGAGAGGAGATAGAGAGCGAGAGTCAGGGTTCAGCTTGGTGCTCCATAGCCACGCCGAGAAGAGGAGAAGCAGAGGAGCCATCGAGGGTTGAAGATAGAGAGCCCATTTCGGGCATCAACAGATCCCAGAGAGAGGAGATAGAGAGCGAGAGTCAGGGTTCAAGGGAAATGAGTGAAGTCACTCATTCTTAAATACCGATTGTTTTTCCGTTTTCCTTTTGAGGCAGTTTGTATCATGCTGTATTTTGATGCTGTGGGCCTCGGTTAAAAAAAAAAAGGGGGGCAGTTTTGTTTTGGACAGAATTATTCTTTAGTTATTATTGCTTTTAGATTTAAACTCAATAATTGAGATTATTAGTCATAGTATGATTTTTTTTGAATTATGATGATGTTCAAGTTGATAAAGTTTCATGCAATTAATTCATTTGTTGAATTAAGGTTTTGAATTAGTTTTAATCCTGTATGCATGATTTCGTTATAAAAACATTAATATGTTTAAAGTAATATATAAATTCGCTTTATATATGCGTCAACTTGGCATTTTCTTGACCGAGTAACTTGTTATCGATCTATTGGGTTGAAGTTATATGAATTTGTTTCATATATAAAATTAGTGTGTATGACGTAAATTTGTTTTACTCGAACTCAATAAATATCTATGTGATATAAAGATTCCCTTGGTTGGTAAATAAATATGTTTCATAAATTATATTATATAAATATGTTTTATATAATATCCCGTCACATGAATATGTTTCATGCTTTAATAATTTTAGGCAAAAACATGAGCAATTATAAATTAGTTAATTGTTTTGTCATTGTTGTAGTTAACAAAAATGATTCATTAAGTTTTACATGAACAAGTTTCATGCTATTATTTGGATATATAGGATATTTGATTATTTTATAGATCTGTTTCATGAAATTTAAATTTGCAATATTATATGAATACGTTTTATATAGTTTGTGAGCTTTACTATGAATTCGTTTCATCCAAACTTTAATGTTATATGGATCTGTTCTATATATAATTAATTGCGATTAATATTTGGATATATTTCATGTTACAAATTATGTTGCATTTGATTACATGGATATGTTTCACGTCAATCACCAATTTGTAGTATTGTATAAATGTATTTTACATATACGAACTACGTGAGTTGTAGTGAATTTGCTAATTTTAGCACTTTTTCCTTGCCCAAATTAATGAACATGGATTTATTTCATGTTATCTGCTAATTATGTAAATTAACTGTACTTTATGAATTGGTTTCATGAAATTTAAATTCGTAATATTATAAATGTGTTTTATAATTTGCGAGTAACATTTGAATAAGTTTCATGTTATATATAATTATATAAATGTGTTTTATATAATGCTATTTGGGCCTTTTATGAACTTCTTTCGTAACATGTTATTGTTCGAATATGTTTCGTAATATAGATTCATTTTATTATATAAATGCATTTTATATAATAATATGAATTTCATGTTTGATATGTCATTGATAAAGTTCTAGATGGCATATTAGTAGTTATATATAATGAGATAACTTCATGTAAATTTGGTTTACATAAAGTTGGATATCTTTGTGATATTTCTAAAACGTTAATTAGTTTAACCATGATGTTCTCCTTAAATTTTATTGTTATGGAAAAATGTGATAATTAAATTATTAAAACTTCTAATTCATGCTTGTATGAGATGATTATGAGTTTAGCGAAATTTTCGATCATGCGACATGGATAATGGAGTTTTTTAATAATTTAATTATTTGAAAATATGCCTAATGTCCATTTTACAAATATATAATTTTAGATATGACAATTAAAATATGGTTGGTAATTTGTTTACCAATAAAGAACTTGATAGCGCTGACTATGACACAAAGTGTCAGAAGATTCAGTTTCCTCTACGCGAGAGTGAGGTGTTAGTACCCTCGTTAGGTTCTAGGTCTCCTTGGATGGCAAAGATGATACTACTAGTGAGCAGTATTGAGAAAATTTAAAAGTATAACAAAAGTGGTTCGAGAATGGATCAATCAACATGCTATACTTTGTCATATTGCATATGATGTCGATCTAGTGAGGGAATTAAAAATTATCCCACTGTTGAGTATGCGTGGGGTTAGTTGAGCATCAGGTTCGTCCAGATCTATTTCCTAATAAAGTTCTGGACCTAAGATTGGTATTGCGAAAGGTAAAAAGACTAAGGGAAAGAAAGAGAGGTATATAGCATGTGTGAGTGCTATGACTATGGAAATAACAAATCTTATGCACGGGATTGCCCTGAGTCGATTAAGGTACCTTATTCCACAGTCACTCCTAGATAATATGTATGCTCCATAGCATTTGTTGCTAACTATGATCCTTAGTGGGTTGCAGATATAGGAGCACCCAAGCACATAGTTCAAGAACGAGTTGTTTTTGAACTTTCCCTACTACACGGTGGGTTCACAAATTGTCATTTCAGGTAACGACAATGAAAAAGATGTCCTTAAATTAAGGACAAATCATTTGAAGCTCTTTGAAGGGACTACATTGTCTCTTCACGATGCTCTCTATGCACATGAGGTGCGAAATTTTCCTTGTGTCTTCTGTTCCTAAGATAAGTTTTCTTGAATTTTCGTCTAGATCTCTTAGATATTGTATGGCATGGTGATTTGTTTAGCCATGTCACATTGAAAGGTTTGACGAAATAAAATATCTTCCATCCTTGTTCCCTTTTCAAATCTGTTTTAAACATGCTCGTTTTGACCATGAGGGTTAATATAAAGTTAACAAACTAGCGAAAGAGGGTCTTTTAAGACCAACTCACTAGGCTTAAGTTGCATGATGTGAGTTATGTCTAGCTAGTAAAGCCATAGGAAATCTTTTTGTAAGGTTTCGAGAACATCGAATTCCTTAGCATTCATTCACTCTAGACATGTGCGGTCCATGAGTGTGAAAGCATATCATGGAGCTATATATTCATGATAAAAGTATGTGTACCGACTATCTCACCGCTATTCGATACTTGATGTGTTCGTATACTTTATAGAGGTAGTAGGACTCAATTGGGACGAAATATTAAAACTCTTCGAACCAATCGAGATCATGAATATTTTCTCCGTGAAATGAATTCTCGCGATGACGGTTTTCCTAAGGATGAGTTTCTTAGCATTTGATGAAATTTAAAAGGACCTCAATTTGTATACGTTACAATAAAACCTTCAACCACCTCTTAGTGCTGGGGAGGATTTGAATTCTCACAAAGTCGTCGAGGATGGTACACCTTCCTTATTTGGTAGGAATCGTGAAGGTTTGTTTGTTAAGGAAAATGAGATTCGTCCTCAATCTCCAAATGTTGAGGAGAGTAATTCCTGAACATGTAGTTAGTCCTCACGTTCAAGATCCCACCTCCAATGGATAGTAGGAGTAATCTTCTCTCCTTACTCAGGGTTCCATACCTCTTAGAGAAAAGGTTAGGGACACCTGGTCCCTTACCTCTTAGAGAAAGGGGGAGAGATTTCTCACCTAGGAAAACAAATAATGAAGGTCCCAGGATACCAAGGACTGAGCATGGAAGAATTCCTCGACGATATTTTCAAATCGAAGAGGAAATATTCCTATGCACTTCCTTGGGAGTTGAGGAATCTACCTCTTATCAAGAGGCGGTTGGTTCACCAAATTACAAAGAGTGATTGGATGCCATAAGGGATGAGATGGACTCATTGACAGGGTTTGAGAACTCGTTGAAGCTCCACCCCGATGTAAGTCTTCAAGATAAAACATTGGGTGGATAGTTCAATTGATAAGTTCAGGCTCGGATACTCCTAGCCCTGGTTGCCCATTCGGACTTTGAGTTGTTCGAAATGGACGTAAAGGCTGCTTTTCTCAATAGTGATCTTGAGAAAGAGATTTATATGGACTAACCCATTGATTTTGTATCAAAGGAACAAGAGGACAATGTGTGTCATCTTAAAAGGTCCATATGCGGTCTCAAGCAATCTTCTAGTTCTTGGTACTCTAGATTCCATAAAGCCATTTTGGCTTATGCTCCATAAAGCCATTTTGGCTTATGTGTGGTTTCAAAAGACCATTGTGTATGTCGAAAGATCAACATGGGGATTATGTTCCTCATGTTGATGACATACTGTTTACTAAGAACAACTTGGAGCTGATTAAAGCCACTAAAAGGTAGTCATTCTATATCTTTGAGACAAAGGACATGGGTGAAACCAGGTATGTCCTGGGAGTGGAAATAATCCAAAGTCCTCCCAAGAATACATCAAAATGTCTTGGAACGATTTTGGGTTTATAATTCCTAACCCGTAGATACTCCAGTTGAGAATGGTTCAACCTTGAGTCTTGCTCAATGTTCTAAAACAGATGACAAAATAGAGATAATGAACAAATGTTCCTAACCTTAGTATCATAGTAAACTTAATGTAATCCATGTTATGTACATGGCCTGACAATGCTTTGCGGTTAGTTTGATAAGTCGTTATCAAAGTAACCCAAGACTTCCTGATTGATAAGTCATCAGGAGAATCAAGCGCTACCTTCGTGGTATTGATAACTTAGCCTTTTGCTATCAAGGAACAGGCCTTAAGTTGAGAGGATGCTCAAATGCTGATTGAGGTGACTCAGATGAGTCTAAGTCAACCTCAGGATATGCCTGTACCCTGACTGGGAGAGCCATGTCATGGAGCAACAAAGCTACACAACAATGTCAGCTATGGAGGTAGATTGTGTATCTTGTACCATAGAGACAAAAAACATTGTCATTGGGTATATATATAGACTAACAAGGTGATTATGTTCCCTTAGCTAAACCCATTCCTAATGATACGTTCAAAGATCATTGATTAAGTCTTGGAATTCATAAGGTTTGGTATTTAGACGTGTTTTGTTTCGTATTGACATGTTTCTTTTGTAAATGGGTAAAATGCTCATATCTTATTGTTGCACATTAGGCATATTGAAATGTCATAGGCTTCTGATTGGCCTAGTCACACAGGCAATCGCCATGACGCTTGAATAGTGGGCAGGAAGAGACTGAATTATATTGGCACTAGGTGTGCAATGTTGATTACTCACACTGGAAGTGTATGAGTAGAATGAATATAGTCGCCTTAGTGAGACTAATATGAGACTCGAGGGAGTTGAGTATGAAATAAGTTTTCATATCGAAGCCTTAAAAGCTGAATCTTGAGTGTCAAGATTAACAATCAGTATGTTGATCTAGTGGCTCAGGTTAGATTTTTGGGTGAAAATCTAGACTGACGATTCGCATGGCATAAAGAGTGACGTATCCAGCTGAGTGGAAGCTATGCCATGACACACATCTCATACTGTGTGTGCTTATAAGACAACCCATACATTGAGTGACAATTGACTTCCCTATATCTTGTCACTGTGTAACCCTATGAACGATGATCATTTGACTTAAAGCTATGATATGAATTCGAAGCTTGATGATGCTACTTTAATGTGATTCTCAAGAACCACGATGTATACGGTTCAACGAGAACATGTTAAGAAAGCAATTAAGCTAAGATGAAATTTCATGAGTGTTTAAGGAAAAACCGATCCACCATCACCATATCAGCCCAAGTGATTATGTTGAAAACATAATCATATGATATATCAGGTATAAGGGATTAGAGATGCCACTGGTGATGTCTTGGGATGGTTTTGGGGTATCGTATTTCATGAAAGTGTTATGTTAGTTGGATGGTAACTTAATATAACACCACTTGTTATTTTTGGTCGCACGTCCTATTCCTGATATGAAGCGTGAAGAGTTGTGATACATAGAGACTACGTGTTTTACGGCCTAAGTGGCCAAGTGGGAGTTGTTAATCGGGCCTAATAGGTTTAGGCCCAACGGCCACTTAAGTCACCTAGGACGGCAACCCTAGCTACCCCCTAAGTTATATAAAGAGGTTTAAGATGATTAGCCTCAAAAGACGCGATGAGCTGAATATTATATCTCCTATATTCTCCTATTTCTCTCTCACGGCTAAACTACCATCTATCGAGTTCTCGGGTTTTAGGACGTGAAAACCTAAAGCGACTCTAGTAGCCACTTGGTATTCTTATTGACGTGGATTGGTATTCTTATAAACGTGGACTATTACCGACAGTATACTTCCGCATCCAGTTTATTCCTATTTCTTCCTACAATACACAATACGTACTTGGTGAAACTACTCATATTCAGTAGTCAAATGTCCTGCTCTTTAATTGAACGAGGTACTTCTTTTCACCTGGGCATTTTATCGAACACGTTGTATGCATCAGTAGAAAATCCTCCCCAAACAGCTTATTCTCAGAACTAAAGCAACCCATTGGATATGGGCAATATTGCTTCAGAAACTACCACTGGATAGGTTTCCTCACATCCCAACGACGTTGGCGGTGCTTCACAATCACATTTCTATAGCCCATAACATATCTTCAGAACCGTTCATTTATGGCAAGAAACATTCTTGAATTTGCTTGATAAGCTCTGAGATTTTTGGCAGCTGAGAACCCAGTTGCTAGATAAGCTCTTCCGTTGTCAACTACTCCATTAATCTATGAGATTCCCCATAGAATTTGGAGGAATAAACTGGTGCGTTTTATTATAACTTTAGAAAATAAAGGAACATCACATACACATTGAATATGAGTAGGCATGCTGCACGCACTCGAATACGAAAACGCTCGAACTAACATTGCCACTGAAACCATGAGTTTAAGGAATGTATGACATGAATTTGCCTAAAATGCACCAATTACTGAAGTAGTATGTTGGACGGGCAATTCCTACATAGTATAATTAAAATATTTCATTAATAGTTTATTAACATTCAAGAAAATGCAGTTTATGCATTGAAGCAGTATAATCAGTACATGTGATATTTTTTGAAGCAAATGCACCAATTACAAATAATCTATTGTTTATTTGTTTCTCAATATTTAGCTAAAATTCGACAACCAATGTGCATTATTATAACATAGATATAGCCATGAACACATATTCTATACCTTATCATCATAAAGATACAAGTATTATTATCAAGAAATAGAAAGACATATATGATTTTCACTTTTTTTTATATCTTTGAACATAATATAAATATAAATATAAAGTATTAGAGATTTTGCATATAATGCAATCACAATTAGAGATTTTACATATATAACATAATACTACCAACGTATAAATACCAAAAGGTACCGAATTGCTCTGAGCTTTCAAAATAGAAGAGTCCAAATCATTATTGAACTAAATAGTGGTAAGATTATCTCTCCTTTAATATATATTTTTATTGTGATATGTAAAAGCTTATCATATTGTTCTTAATTTTTAGAGTACAAGAGTCCAACCCTATATTATTAATTTTTTGGGTGATAAGAGTGTATTCCCTTTAACTTATATTCTTAGTTTTATATGTGAACACTCAGACCTGAAAAAGTGTTATAGTATTATATTATGCCTTACTATCAAGCTACAAACAAGTGTTATTTACTACAATTCTAATTTAATTTTAAGACCTGTAATTGTAATTGTAAATTGTGTATGACATGCTTGTTGTCGTGTTTTTTTATAAATAATCACTACAATTCAAAACTCAGGAGATTTTTCATGCATTGCATAGGTATAGAAATACTAGTTAGAATTATTCCCCTTGCCATATAAGAGTTGAGCTAAACAATATATTAATATTCAAAATTTTAAATACTTAATCAACAATATTGTTTCCATTATTCAGATTTATTATATCAATTTAATAATTTTTGGATCCACTGATTTTTTTTTAAGGTTTACGCATACTTTATTTTTACATATGCAAGTAAATGATTATTAATAATATTTCTTTGTAATTGATTAAGGAGAAGATGAAAGGTCTTACGATGTATATAAAAAAGGGGAAAAAAAAAGAATTGTATGCATATTAAAAAGACACAAAATGAATTAAACAGTATTTAATGTCTCCTAACCAATAAATTTATGACACTTGGCAAAAACTTATGAAGTCATCAATTTTATACATAATTATATAGATGTAGATAATCTCTCCCAAGAATTTTAAAATGTGAATATAAGTTCTTTCCACTTCTTCCAATTCTTTTCATCTCTTTTTGATTTTTTTCAACTTCTTCGAATCCCTTTGCCTTTTTAATCAATCTCATGTGGATATTTACTTTAATCAAGAACGGTGTTTCCGGCGACGATCAAAGAAGACTGTTTAAAAAGTTTATCTAAAATTGTCAAAGTCTTTATATTTGTATATTACTAGTTTGGACCTGTGCTTTGCACGGAGTATGTTCAAATAAACATTTTGTAGATATGTTATCGAAATAATAAACGAATAGTTATGGTAGACATGATTAATATTATAATTTAGAAGAGATAATGGAAAAACTCAATGAAAAAGTTAAGTACACAAACACTTCGTGCATAATTAATGAGATTAATATTTGAAAACTATATAATTGTGAAAAAAGTCTATATAAGTATGATGGAGACAATAGATAGTGAATTTGTTACAAAGCATGCTAAATAGGATGATGATAAGTCAATTTATGACGTCAATGATAAAAAGTCCACATCCTCTTTTTGTTGGTGAGTAAAATTTATGAAGACGTTAATTCTCTAGTGAAGTTAGGTAGAAACTATTTTAAAGTCGGTTTCGTGTTAGTTTCGCATGTAACACAAATAAAATTTGTCTCTCAACGAAAATAATTTGAACATTATATTTATGCTATTATATAACTTTTTTTGTTATTTAAAGTGGTTCATGAGGGGGTGCTAATATAATTATGTATTCATAGTTTGTACATTTGGTTTTTAGGTCAACATAATAGTTTCATGGGTTTTGATATAAACTTCCAATGCCCTTATATTGTCTTGCAAGAGATGGGTTGAGTTCAGATTTGTGAGTTGAGATATTTCTTAGTTTGAAGTATTATGACGATTTGAGACATTTTATTTTAAACGATAAAAGATTAATTATAATTTTAGGTGTTTTATGAAGAGAATTTGATTATTAGATTTGTATGGTTTAAAAGAAAACAAAAATTATTTCATTTTTTCTTATGCGTTAAATAGATTAGATTTTGGTCAATTTGTTTGAAACGTTAAAACATTAATTATACTTTTAAGATTTATATGAATTAAATACAATTATAAGATATGTATGCTTTGAAAGAAAAAGAAAAATATTTTGTTTATTTTCTTCTGTTAAATAGATTATATTAAATGTGAAAGAAATTCAGTTTCACGGGCCTAATATGATGATCGTGTTTTATTTTTAATTTTTTTTTATATTTCACATTCAACCCTTGCAGTATGCTATATTATGCTTACAATATATAAATTTTTAGCATAATCCTTACATATATATGATCACAATCAATGTTGACTATGTTATCAAAATCAAAGAGAAAGATAACAACGACGATAATGACAATGACGACAACAACAACAATAGTGATAATGAAATAATTATTGAAATCATATTTGTATTTCTATTATCTCTAGTAATACATGCTCTATGTATATTTGTATCAAAAAAAGACAAAATAATAATAATAATAATAATAATCATGGAAATCATAAAATGTTTATTATTTCTATATAAATGCGTATATTATATTATGTGTTAAGAATAAGGTGTCACGTAAGGTTTTACGGCTTGTTCAGTAATTATAATTCAGTTTTCTTAAGTTAAAACTTCTAAAATATGAACTTATTCTATAATAATGAAATAATAAAAAAATTTATATCCATTATAATCTCCTAATATCTCTTTGATAATTAGATGATCATAATTAATATTGACTATGTTATCAAATTCAAAGAGGAAGATAACATTGCCGATATCGACAATGACGACAACAACAACAATAGTAATAATGAAAATAATCATGAAAATTGTATTTATTATTCTATTATCTCTAATAATACATGCTCAAATTTATATTTGTATTGAAAAATACAATATATTAATAATAATGATAGAAATCAAAAACGTTTTGGTCCGTAGGAGCCACAAAGGGAAATACAATATAATGAGGGATGGGCAAACAGAACTTGAGATCTAATATGTCCAGTAAAGAGTACAATACAATGATGGAGGGGGGAATCGAACATGAGACCTAATGTACCTAGTAAAAAGGGAGAGATTGGCGGTTATCAAGATAAATCCAAGGGCTGAGATTGCCTAAGATTTTGATCAACGATTGTAAAGCTTGGATTAATGAGAAGCTTGGATTGAGGGAGGAAAACATTTTTAGGCATCCACCCATTCTAACATTTGTAAGATAAAGATACGTATCAGAATAATAAGCGTTCAAAAGCTTTTGTTCCCTATCCTTGCATCCTCATACACTCCTGCTTAGATCCTTTTCTAAAACTTAAAATAATGATTTCTAGACACTACAATTGGTCAATTAAATATTTAAAAATAAAATTTGAAAATAAAATGATAAAAGTTCATGCATAACCGCCCACAACTTGCACGAGCATCTCCTACATTGCCTCACTCCCTGATAATCTGATCCAAGCGCCAAATTGGGGCATGTTCTTTTCAACTTATACTAAGTACTTATCATTAACATTTAGTACATTTGAGTACAATTCGGCACAGTTAAGCACAATTTAATATAATTGAGAACAATTCAATACTTGTGAAAGTACTTAATTGAGCAGATTGTGATTAAATCCAAATCACCTATTCTTTATCAATAACTGGACCTATTTTATTAATAATATAAATAGGTTTATTATTGTTATTGTAAAATTTGTTTAAAATCAAAAACATTACATTCTGTTATGAAATACAATGTTTCACATTCTAAAGTATAATATAAAAAATAAATCTTATTATATTTATAAAATTCATATGACTTGATGATGAACTATTATGTTATATAAATACATGAAGAGGCGCCTAATGTAGAGTGTTTTCATCTTTACCAGTGTTAAAAAAATGTTATATAAATACATACATTTGTCATGAGTTACATAAAAATTGCACACTTATTTTGAAAATGCAATTAAAATTAAAAAAAATTGTAATTCTTGCTAATCATAACTTAATAATTTTACTGCCAACTTTTACTTTAAATAGACTTTTATATCTAATTTTTGTTTCCCATCTCTTGATTTAATATACATACATACATACATACATACATACATACATACATACATACATACATATATATATATATATAT
>JACYFF010031957.1:16794029-16818025 GCA_017589665.1 Selenicereus undatus | reverse complement strand
AATAATAATAATAATAATAATAATAATAATAATAATAATAATAATAACATCGAACACACACATGTGCCTAAAATAAATGCGTACAACATACACATAATTTATATATTGCACGTAATTCAAAATAAGTAACAAAAAATTTCGGGACGTTACATGTCGCAACTCACGTTTTCTTTTTACACCGTTTGTATGCATGTGTGGGTTGATGTGACAACGCTCGACTTTGAAGCCGAGCCCACCGGATGCACCGAAAGACCTCTAACCCCTACCAGGGCTAAGAGCGTAACAACTGGCCATAAGTCTATGCTCTAGGGACCGACCGTAGGACCGTGCTCATAGACCCTTAGCACCCACCAGAGCTAAGAGTGTAGCGATCGACCGTAAGGCCATGCTAAGAGACCCTCAGCCTCGACCGTGGCTAAAAATGTAGCGACTGGCCGTATGACCATGCTCAGAGACCCTTAGCCCCCAGTGGGGCTAAGAGTGTAGCGACCGGTCGTAAGGTCGCGCTTAGAGACCCTTAGCCCCCACTAAGGCTAAGAGTGTAGCGACCGGCCGTTGGGTCATGCTCAAAGATCCTAAGCCCTCAGTATGGCTAAAAGTGTAGTGACCGACTGTATGGTCGTGCTCAGAGACCCTTAGCCCCCCGTAGGGCTAAGAGTGTAGCGACCGGTCATTGGGCCGCACTCAGATACCCTTAGCCCCCATTGGGGCTAAGAGTGTAGCGACTGGCCGTTGGGCCGTACTGAGAGACCCTTAGCCCCCACTGTGGCTAATAGTGTAGCAACCGATCATATAGCCATGCTCCGAGACCTTTAGCCCCCAGTGGGGCTAAGAGTAGAGTGGCCAGCCTTTGGGCCATGCTTAGAGATCCTTAACTCCTAGTGGCGCTAAGAGTGGAGCGACTGGTCGTATGGCCGTGCTCACAGACCCTTAGCCCCCATTGTGGCTAAGAGTGTAGCGACCGGCCGCGCTCAAAGACCACCACTTGGGCTAAGAGTGCAGCCATCAGCCGTAGGGTTGTGCTCAGAGACCCTTGGCCCCCAGTGGGGCTAAGGGTGTAACGACCGGTCGTAAGGTCGCACTATAGGATCCCTAGCCTCTGCGGGGGTTAGGAATGCAACGACCGGCCAAAAGACCGTGTTCTCGAAGGTCCTATCTCTCCCCAGCCTTGGACTTCCTGTTCGTAAAAGGGGTGTGACAACGGGGCACCACATGGCACCGGTTGAGATAGGTTATGCCTTTTGGGTGTCTCAGGATGAGCGTTTTCAATCCCTGCTCTATCTAACGAGTTTAAACTCAACGAAAGAGGGTCATTTTCCCATTGTATGCTTGAGTTGCCTAGAGAGAGAAACGATTTCTAGAGAGAGAAGCTCTGCCCTCTTTCCCCACTTTATCATTCAAACTCGCTGTAGCGTTTTAACCTCCTTCCTTGTATCTTCAAAAGGTGTGGTTGAGTATTCATCCCAACCTTCAACTTATTCCCCTGAATCTTCATCTCCTGTAGGTACGTCCTCGTACCCTCTTCAAACATTTTTTGTTATACTTGTATAATTATGTCTTCGTCTTGCTCATCTAGTTGGGACGTTCCTAAAGGATTGGCCGGCCCCCAGGCGGAGGGCCACCACCTGCAGTTCCCAAGCCTCCAGGCCCTTATTGATGGTCGGTGGTTGCGGGCGTGCTCCCAAAGAATCAATATAGGGAATCCAAAAAGATCCCCTACACGATGCCCCTTTTTGAACCCGGTACCCCCTTGTGGTCTAGCTGTGAGTATTCATCAACCCCTAGTATCCTCAGTCCTGAGGGGGAGGTGTCATACCCTTGGGAAATCATTATAGCTGACGTTACGAATGATTTCCAAGTACGACGAATGGCCAAGACAAAGTCCACCGCCAGCATCAGGAGTCTGGATGAGTTGCTGGCTGAGGGCACCCAAGGTAACTCTTGTTCTGCCCCAAGTCCTCCAAATCCGACAGCCGAGGTGGCCTCCACTAGCACTGGATTTTCCTCTGGGGAAACATCTTCCTCCACTTCAGATAGGTTGTCAAGACGTTCGTCTTCGGGGAAAGCGTCGACAAGCTCGTCTCATGAAGGGCCTTCCACCCCGGGAAGGTCTATTCTTAAAAAAAGGGGTAGGTCTACTGTAGGGTTGGTACCACAAATCGTAGCAGAAGGGTCGGAGTTCCCTGGGGCTCCAGCCCGCTCGGACCCGCAGGATGGTCCGAGCAGTCACTTTCTCGACCCTAATGTCCACTACTAAAAACCGGTCTTTTTCCGGCGGAATTTTCCGGCGGAAGTCCGACCGTCGGAGGATGCCGACGGATATTCTGGCGAGTCACCCGTCGATTCCCTGATTTTTTGAAAACTAGCCGCGAACGGGGGTTTTTTGGCCGATGGAATATTCCGCCGGAATCTTCGCCGGATATTCCAGCGAATATAGCAGTCGACCGGCGTTTTTTGAAAAATAACCGCCTGATTTTGTGGGTTTCGAGGGGTCCGACGGACGTACCGGCGGACCCATCCGTCGGGCATCATTTTTCGACGGACAAGTCCGCCGGAAAATGAGTCCCGACGGATGGGTCTATCGGACCGCTCTTAAAAACGCCCAAATCGGGCTTCATTTTCAAACTCCCTCTCTCTCCTTCCTCTCTCCAAATTCGCCCCCCCTTCGCCCCTCCCTCGCCGGTTGCCGTGGGTAGCTGCCGTCGTCAGCCCGCCCCCGCCGGTCGCCGGCCTGGTGTGCCCCTCCCCTGCCCGTCGACCACCTCCTCTTCACCGGCGAGTCGTGTGGCGTGACGTTGCTTGTGACCGTCGACCGCCCACCCCTGCCGCCGAGCTCCGGTGCCTCCCACTGGCGTCGCCACCGCCACTTCGCCGCCGTCACCGCCGCCTCTTCACCGCCGTCACCGCCGCCTCGTCACCGTCGGCTGACCTCAACACTCCCGCCGTTATCTTCAAGTAAGTATTTAAACCTAAATATTTTGTAGGTTTGTGAAATTGAAGAGATAATTTTGATAGTTTTGTGGTAATTAGTGATTGATAGATTTATATTGAGTGATATTTGAAATTTGATTGTTGTGGAAAATTAGAAATGTATGGATTGTCGCATGCGGTCCGGTAAATTATAGTGGATTAATTATGTGATATGTGTTAAATTGTTGACAATGGTTTGTGTATGTTGAAATTAGTGTGAAAATTAATATGTAATTGTTAGGTAAGTGCTATTATTAGTAATTTGTTGGTGTTCTTAATTGTAGTGAAGTGAAGAATGTATTCGTACAAACATTGAGCGTAATTAGTTGTGAAATGTATTTATTGTTGAGGATTGATAGAAAACAATTAGTAAGCAACTATGAGGTTATATTATTCCGTTAAATGTGAAAAAGTTGTGCGTAGATGTTGCTGTGTACGATTTGAGGGAAGGGTGTTGTTTGAATTTGTGTGCTAATGAGATCGATTTTTGTGGATTATTAATATGAAGGAAATGGGTCGTAAGAGAAAACGTATTGCGAAAGGGGAAAAAATCCGTTATTGTTGCTGTGAGTGTCGTTATTGTCGGTGTGCATGTCACAGCTTTGGGCTCCCACTTCAGACATTGAAACAGGTTTATATCATGACTTCATTGTCGTAATATATATGTGCTTTTGTTGGTATCCTGTTAATCGTAGCGTATGACAAAATAGTTTAATGAGAAGTCCATCATGCGTTCACTTGTATACGAATTAAAATTATCAGCATACGTCGATTGTTAAAGTAACGTCGATTGTTAAAGTAACCAATGTATTGCTTACTTTGTCAATGATGAATAGTGGATAATATGTGCGGACCACCCCATCGAAGGTGGATGTATGAAAGATTTCTGTCAGGAAGAAAATCTTATAGGCAGGAGTTCTTAGAAGGAGTAGAAATGTTTGATCAATTTGCAAGGTGTCAAACAGAGCTCATTAATAATGGACATTATAGATGTCCTTGTGCCAAGTGTGGAAACAGAGCATATAGGGAACCTGATGATGTTAAATTGCACTTGTACCAAAACGGCTTTGTTAAGGGGTATTGGTATTGGACATCTCATGGGGAGATAGAACCAACTGAATATGCAAATGTTGGCATTAGTAACCAACAAAACTTGTATGATGACATGGCTCCAACAAGTCCTATGGATTTCGATAACACAAACTTGTTTGTCGATCGTGTTGGAGCAATGGTGAACGATGTCATTGTTACTAATGAGGTTGAAGTTAGTGAGCAACCAAATGCAGAAGCTCAGGCATTTTATGATATGCTTCAAACTGCTCAGACGCCTTTGTGGGAGGGATGTTCAACCCAAACTGAGTTGTCCAATGCTGTGAGGTTGATGGGTGTAAAATCTGATTATAATATGCCGCAGAATTGCATGAATGAGGTGATGCAGTTACTGCATGAGAGTTGCCCGCCAGACAATTGTGTGCCCCAAAGTTACTCAGAGTTGAAAAAGAGGGTCTGAAGTTTGGGTTTAGATGTGCACAGGATTGATTGTTGCCACGGTGGATGTATGCTTTACTTGAAGGAAGATTCGGCCCTTGAAAATTGCAAGTTTTGTGATTTGCCAAGATGGAAGCCGATTAAGTCAGGAGATAATAGGAAGAAGTTAAAATCATATGCAAAAATGTTCTACTTCCCTTTGATACCAAGGCTGCAACGCCTTTATGCCTCAAGAAGCACATCTGAGCACATGAGGTGGCACTATAACAATAGGCGTGAGGATGGTGTTTTGTGTCACCCTTCAGATGGGGAAGCGTGGAAACATTTTGATCGCGAATACCCAGATTTTGCTTCTGAGCCTCGCAATGTGAGGCTTGGTTTGTGTGCTGATGGGTTTAGCCCTTTCTCACAATCTGGTCGTTCTTATTCCATGTGGCATGTGGTTGTGACACCTTACAACCTTCCTCCAGATATGTGCATGACAACACCATATATGTTCTTGACTTGCATTATACCGGGACCGTCAAATCCAAAGAACAAAATAGATGTGTACTTGCAACCGTTGATTGATGAGCTCCGAACTCTGTGGGATGGTGTCCAAACTTATGACATTTCCATGAGGCAGAACTTCTTGATGAGAGCTGCCTTAATGTGGACAGTGAATGACTTCCCCGCGTTCGGAATGTTATCTAGATGGAGCACTCATGGTGTTTTGAGTTGGCCTGTTTGTATGGATTAGTTGGGGGCGACACATTTGAAACATGGGGGCAAAGCATCATGGTTTGACTGTCACCGTCGCTTCCTGCCTCGACATCATGCGTTTCGAAAAAATCACATCGCGTTCTCTAAGGGAAAAGTAGTGAAAGAGGGCCCTCCATCCAGGAGAAGTGGCGAGGAACTGTGGAATGAGGTGCGTATTCTTCCCAAAGTAACAACGGATGGAGATTTTGTAATCCCGGGTTTCAAGGAAAATGTTCACAACTGGACCAAGAGAAGCATCTTCTGAGATTTACCTTATTGGAAAGACCAGTTGCTACATCACAACTTGGATGTTATGCATATAGAGAAAAACTTCTGCGACAACATCATAAACACTGTCATGGATGTTCCGGGAAAAACAAAAGATGATGTGAAGGCGATGTTGGACATGGAAGACATGTGTGATCGTGTCGAGTTAAATGTTGAACGAGGTGTGAACGGGAGGACACTGAAGCCAAAGGCTTCGTACGTCCTTTCTTTGGACAAAAGGAAGGGGGTATGTGAGTGGGCCCAACGGCTGACAATGCCTGATGCTTATTGCTCCAACTTTGGGAATTGCGTAGATATGAAGGCCGCAAAGTTCCAAAACATGAAGAGTCATGACTGTCATGTGTTCCTACAGACGCTAATGCCAATAGCATTTCGTGCGCTACTGGACGATGTACTTGAACCACTTGTTGAGTTAAGTGAGTACTTGAAAAACATTTGCTCAACAGTGTTACAAGTCGATAATTTACAAGAAATGCAACGCAATATACGCATCATCCTTTGCAAATTGGAGAGAGTTTTCCCTCCTGGGTTCTTCAATGTCATGGAGCACTTACCTGTGCATTTGGCAGAAGAAGCATACCTTGGGGGGCCAGTGCAATACCGCTGGATGTATCCATTTGAAAGGTAAATACATATGACAAATTTCCTGACAGATGTAAATGTAAAATTAAAGTGTGCTTCACACACTCACAGAACTTTAATGTAGGTACTTCGGGTGGTTGAAGAAGAAAATTAGAAATAAAACATCCCCTGAGGGGTCAGTGACCGAAGCATATCTGGTGTTCGAGATATCACAGTTTTCTTCATTCTACTTCGGCGCTAATGTGCTTTCAATGCGCACAAAACGTCGACGAATTGAGGAAATCAATGTGGAGTCATCAGGAGGTGAGCCAATGTTGTCAGTTTTCCAAACCAAAGGTACTGTTGTGGGAAGTCGGACACAGAGGTACCTAACTGATGAAGAAATGAACGCTGCACAGCTTCATATTGTGTTGAATTGTAATGAAGTTGAACCATACATCGCGTAAGTTACAAAAAAAAAGTACCCATTGCATCCATCACATGCATTGAACGAATACCATTTTATGAATTGAAACATGGTGCTAATCAGTGAATAATGACTTGTAGAGACTATTCAAACAACAAAAATTACAAGGAAACCCAAATTTCACAGATGTGGAGTTAGATGCACTGATAGAGTCTGAGTTTATTTGGTGGTTCAAGAAAGCAGTAAGATTTTTTAATTTTACCATCGTCATTGGAAATTACTGTACTAACTCATCACAGCTTATTTCTAGCAAATGGTCCCGACCTTATGAGTTTAAATATAAATACTTGTAGGTTGACATTGTTGAAATGTTCAATGACGAACGTTAGCTACACCTATACCATTTGGCTCAACTGCCTTTGAGGAAGGTCACAACCTAGTCTGCATTTAGGGTGAATGGATTCTTATTTCAAACACAGAAGAGGTGTGAAGGAAAAAGGAGTTACAATTGTGGGCTTTGTGTGAAAGAGAGCGGAGAAGGTGGATTCGAGGATGATTATTATGGAATCCTTCAAGAAGTTATTCGTGTTGAATATCTAGGAGAACCACTAAAACAATGTACATTGTTCAGGTGTGATTGGTTTGATAACACCCCTCAGGGAACACGTAGCCCCAAACTGTGTCCCTTCGTTGAGGTTAATGCAACAAGAAGATACAAAAAATATGATCCATTCATATTTGCTGGTTCTGTAATCCAGGTGGTGTACATGAGGTACCCAAATGGAATAAGAGATAAAGGTAACTGGTGGGTTGTCGTTCCAAACAAATCTAAACACAAAGTGAATGATGAATTCACTTTACCAGTTGCATTTCAAGAGGAACAAGTGTCCCACATGACAGCAGTAACTAACATGCTCCCTGCAACTTTGTTGAATGAGGAGGAAGAAATTGAGGAGGTAAATGAAGACGATCCAGCTGAGAGAAGTGAAGAGGAGAAGTGGGATGATATTGACGATGATACTAAAGACTCTGAATGAAAGTGATAATGATAAATGAGTAGATTGTGACCTAAAACCAAATTGTATGGGTAGACCTGGCAAAACTGACCCGAAATCCGAAACCCGAACCGAATGACCCAGACCCATACCCGACCCGACACCCGAAATATGCTCACCCGAAAGTGGACCCGAAACCCGAATTGACCCGAACCGAACCATACCCGACCCGAAATTTTCTAAAAAGTTGCTTGTTTTTGCATAATGAGCATATTTAACCAAAAATTGGTTGACCCGAAATTGACCCGACCCGATCCATACCCGAACCAAACCGAAACGACCCGAAATGTCATTTAACCCGAACATGACCCAACCCGAACTTGACCCAACCCGTACCCGAACCGAATGACCCATTTTCCAGGTATATGTATGGGCTGTTAGTTCAGATACTTATGACATTGTATGCGTGACATTTATGACATTGTAATTATGACATTTAATTTGCTGTTAACTTAACTTGTAATTAATTATTTGTTCCTCATATTATTTGATCACTACGTTCTGTATATTTGTCTCTAAGATGTCAGGTACACATCGTGGTCGTGGGGCCGGACGTGGGCGTTCTCGGGGAGCAGACCGACACGACCCCACCAGTCAACACGAAGAGGAACCTCAGGGACATCAAATCCCTGAGGTTCCCCACCGCATTATCCCAGACCCTCACACTACTCCATCCATGCACTTCAGCCAGCACATGACACCCACCATCCCCCAGGTACACATGTCTGGCAGCTACATGATCCCGAACCCACCTATTATTCCACAACAATCTGTAGAAAGGAGTCGGGAACAAAGTGAACATGCTTCTAGCCATGGAAGTACCACAAACAAGCAACTCATCACACCTGAAGGCAAAGAGTAAGTAATTATGTCTTACCAACTGCATTATCAATTTGCAATTTCTGACGAGATCCATTCTTTCTTAATTTGCAAGTTTCTATCCGTACGATGTTGTGTTAGAGATTACAAGGATATTTACGAGCAAATATCCTGAGCCATGGCCAACATGGGGGAAAGTGCCTAAACAACATCGGGACTTGTGGTTTGGTGAGTTTAAGGTAAGAGTTCTCCCAATTTTTTGTACATTCATGTACATATACACATATATGTATTCATATTGTTAGCAGATATCACATTTTGTGGCATGTAATTGTGTTCATGCAGAAGCGTCACTGTTGGACTCTAGAGCATGGGACCCAGATACGGAGGAACTTCGAGGAGAAAGGGGCAAATAGATTGAGGGACACTTTCGGGGAGTTGAGGAAGAGGAGGAAGCAACCATTGTGGTTGTTTGACAGCACTTGGAAGTCGATGCAGGAATATTGGGCTTTCGATAAATTTCTAAAGATGAGTTCGCAGGCAAAGAAGAACCGGAATAGCGAGCAGGACGGGTTAGGTCCTTCTTTGCATAGATCTGGTTCGGTCCCATTTACTGAGCACAGAAGACGCATGGTAAGTGCGTGGTTCATTATTTCTTGTACTTATTTTTCCTAACGCCTTACCCAATTACAGCCATCCTCCTATACGTTAACGTATTCTGTTATTGTGTAGGCGAAGAAGCTTAATAGGGACGTTACGGACCTCGAACTTTTCAAGGACACTCATGTAGACGCGGCTAACAAATGGGTGGACAAAAAATCAAAAAAAAAGATGGGTAAGTCACTTGCATGATTTCTTGATTGCGTAACAAATCAACTCAGTATCTTCACGATTGAATGCTATGTCTGGAATGTCTAAATTTTTTGAATATGATTTTGTAGACGGAGTACCAATTGAAGTGGGACCAGATTCGAAACTCGCAATCTTCCACAGATCCCGGCTCCGAACCAACTGAAGTCCCATTCGAAACCGAGTTGTGGGTGCAAGCTAACTACAACAAAAAGGGTCGTGTGTATGGGCTAGGATCAGAAGGGGTCAAACTGAAGCACCTGGTGAAGTCCACAGTGACATCCCGGGACCGTGATCATGATCCTGATGTGCGAGCATTGGTCACCCAGCTGAACAGCAAACTCAGTACGATGGCGGAGAGAAACCGTCACTTAGAAGAGAAAGTGACTTTACTCACTTCGGAATTATCTGGTCTGAAAGATACATTCTGTGAGTTTATGAGAGCTCAACAAGCATCTGGGTCTGGATCTCACCCACGCCCTTCTATGCGCCATCGACAACACCATCGCGTTGCTCCTTACATCCCTCCTGTACCTCCTCATCCTGAACCGCAACCCTGTGACGATGATGACGATGATGATGATGATGATGGTAGCAGCAACCTTGGGTATGATGATCGCCCTCATGACTACAGGGATTATTTCAACTAGCATGTCCCTTGATCCTCTCCTTCCTCCTCGATACTTATTTGAACAGTTACCTTCTCTTGCGTTTATTACCTTGCTTTGGTTGCTTATTACTGTACTTCGTACTATTACAATGTCCATTTGGTGTGGTTGTTTATTTATACTTATCAACTGAAAGTAACCACGTGTGGTGGTTACGTTTGTTGTGATTTGTGTACCACGTGTGGTGGTTATGGTTATTGCGATTTGTGTACCACGTGTCGTGGTTTTGGTTCGGTCAACATTTGGTTGGCCTGAGTTTGTATATGCAGGTTGTAAATGTGTATTTGGGGAACAACATTTTCAAATTATTTTTTTTAAAATTTTCCAAAAATTCCGATGGAATTAGGTTTCCCGTCGGACAGGGACACCGGAGGGACCGACGGAATGGCCTATTTTCGTCGACATTTTCCGACGGAATACCCCCTTTCCGTCGAAAAATGCCGACGGAAATAGGCCATTCCGTCGGTCCCTCCGATGTCCCTGGCCACCCTTGACCAGAGTATTCCCGACGGCATTGTCCGTCGGACAATCGAAATTCCGTCGCCATGACCGTTGGGCACGGCCGACGGCATAGGTATTCCGTCGGCAGGTGTGGGTCTACGGGGCTTATTCCTACGACACGGGTCCGTCGGATTTTCCACCGGAAAACCCATTTTCCAACGGATTTTCAGGCATTTTCCGTCGGAATATCCGCCGGAAAACAGCTGTTTTTTAGTAGTGGTCGTTCCTACGTTAAAGAGGATGGCCCTAGAGAAGCAATACCTCATGCCTGCAGGGTACACTTTCATAATCCCCAAGGTGGATGCAACCGTAAACGAGTAGCCGTCAAATGTATAGCAGCTTATCGCGTGGATCTCAACTACGGTCTCAGGTTCCCTCTTCACCCAGTAATCGAAGATATTTCGAACAAGTACGAACTAGCGCCTATGCAGGTTGTGCCTACATTGTGGCACAACATTTGCTCTTTTATCAGGACTTGCAAACTACGCAGCCTCACCTGTACGACACGGGCGTTTAGTCTGGTACATACCGTCCAGAGGGCTCCCAAGGAGACCGGGGACTTGGGATGGTATTGTTTTAATAACAGGTCGGGCTTCACAACGGCCATCGAGAAGAAGTCAAAGGTGAAGTATTGGAAATATGACTTCCTTTTTGTCCGCCGGGAGTCACGTTGGGGAAATGTTCCTGACTGGAACGAGGGTAAGCCAGTTAGGAACCCCTTCGGGCAACCCACGATTGAAGAGAGGAAGACGGCCCACTACTTCCAATTCTACATACGGGAGGACGGTAAGCCTCGACCCATCCCTAAATTTATGGCTCAGGCAATAGAATTGGTGAAGGATCCTGAAAGGAGGAAGAGCAAGTCTAGTGATAGGGAACCTTTGAATTGGTTCCCCAAGTTAAAGGTTTTCGGGAACGACTTCTTCCTTACCATGGCGGGTCTTCTGATCCTTAAGAATTTTTCTAAGGGTATTGGCCGCTCTTGTGTTAGTCAGCCTTTTCATTTGGTTCTTACCTGACTTTCCTTTTGTTTTATGCAGAGCAAGCGAGGGCGAAGTTGACGGTCTTTGAGACTGGGGATGCCACTCCTGAGCAAGTGGCAACTGAGGCCGAGCACGGTCGGGAAAAGGAGAGACAACGCCTTGTGAATCAGCAAGCCAAGAAGGTATACTCTAGAACCTTGTTTGCCCCCCTTTATTGTGACCCCTTACTTGGGGTAAGCTGATGAATTATTTCGACTGCAGGCGCCTCTTCTAGTACCTCGCGGGAAGAAGCTTGTAATCAGCCTACAGGTTCGTAAGCTCCAACGAACTGAGGGCTGCCCTAATAAGACCACGACGTTTGCCCCCACCCATGTTGGGGAAGCGAAAGCTGACCAGTGTACCCCTCGGCACTCTGGAAGCTGGTCAATTGGGGACCGCAACACCGGTCCCCAAGAGCAAACCGCCCCTTGAAGACCGGGGGGACTACTTCTCAGGCCATCGGCGGCTCTCCTATGAGACCCCAGCGGCCGTCCACCAACTTCATCAAGGCCGACCCCGCGGTGGAGTGCCGAAGGCTGGAGGGGCTGACGACCCGGTACCAGCGGCACTGGGAAAAGCTGAAGGTGGAACAAGACGCCCAAGAGGCTGAGAAAAAAGACCGGTAGAGCCAGCTGGATGAGGTGCTTTCAAAGGCCAATGCTGAGGCGACTGCGGGGGCTGAGAAGGCGGCCCAAGCCAGGGAGCAAGGCTATTAGCAGGGTCGTATAGATACCTTAGGGTATTTGCGCAAGGTCTTGGTGATGTTAGCCCAAGAATTTCATAAGGACAGCTACTTTGAGGCCTACCTCCACTACGTCGACGAGCACCAACAGGTCGAGGACGAGGGCCAAGACCATGAGGAGGTGGAATTTATTCCTCCTTCCGGTGAGGATGATGGCGCAAGGGATGAGGCGACTAACCCCTTGGATGCTGATGCCGAGGCTTCTGAAGATGAGGGTCATGAGGACAGTAGAGAGCCGATGTGTAACCCCCTCTTTTTCCTTGTTCTTCCTTTTTTTTAAGGGCTATATTCGCACTTTATTAATGAAGACATTCATTTCTAATAGCCATGCTCCTTTCGTTGATCATTCTTCTATTACTTACTTGTTCTTTCATTTTACCTTGTGTTTTCATTCTTCATACGCCGTAGGGTAGTAGCCCCCAAGCGAAAGAACAAGTAACACATCATTTGGCTGAGGAATACGCAATTTGTATTACGACCGGCCGTAAGGCCATGCTGAGAGACCGTTGGCCCCTACTGGGGTTAAAAGTGTAGCGACCGACCATAAGGCCATGCTCAGAGACCTTTACCCTCTACTGGGGCTAAGAGTATAGCGACCAGCCGTAGGGCCATGCTGAGGGACCCTTAGCCCCCATCAGGGCTAAGAGTGTAACGACCGACCGTAAGGTCGTGCTGAGAGACCCTTAGCCCCCACTGGGGCCAAGAGTGTAGCAACCGGCCATAAGACCATGCTAATGGAAAGGGAAGATTGCATTTGAGTGTGAAAGTGGCCACTGTAGGCTCTGATTTTATTTCTCGTAATCAAGGAATACATAACCATTGGATGTAAACAAAAGCACGACCCTTAGTGTAGTACTTCCTCAGGTTGTTGTTATGCCAAGTCCGTGGTATGGGAGAGACGTTAATGGTCTCGAGGCGGTATGTTTCGGGGCGGACTTGAGAGGCAACTTTGTATGGACCTTCGCAATTGGCAGTGAGTTTACCATGTTCCCCTGTGCAATCTAACGGCTTCCATATGACAAAGAACGAGGTCGCCTACCTAAATTGGCTGTAATCGTACTACGTAGTCGTGAAGACGTGTGATACGGAGCTTGTAGAGGACTTCCCAATGGAGAGCATCACCACATATGGAGGGGAGGAGGTCTAGGCCTCTCGGAGTGCTGCATTGTTCGACTCTTCTTGGAAAGTTGTCAACTAATGAGTATGGAGAGTGACTTCCACGGGTTGAACAGCCTCGGACCCGTAAGCTAACATAAAGGAAGTCTCACCAGTAGCGGTTTTCTCAGTGATGCGGAGGGATCATAGGATGTCGTGCAGTTCGTCCGCCCACTTCCCTTTAGCGTCGTCAAGTTCTTCTGTAGGCCATGGAGAATAGACTTGTTGGCCACCTCGGCTGGGCCGTTGTTCTAAGGATGAGCAATGGCAGTGAACCGAGCTTGGCAGCCCAAATTGCTGAGATAGTCGGTGAGCCCATTGGTATCGAACTGCTTGCTGTTATCAAAGATGATGGCACAAGGGATATCAAAGCGAGTGATGATGTTTCGCCAAATGAACCTTCGTACTTCGGCGGTGGTGATGGAGGTGACGGCCTCGACCGCTATCCACTTAGTGAAGTAGTCCACCGCTAAAAAAAGATACTTGTGCTGCCCCGTAGCCTTGGGGAAAGGGTTGAGGATATCCATTCCCCAAGTAGCGAATGGCAGGGGACTGACAATCGGTGTCATGGGAGTTGAGGGTACTCGTTGGATGGGCGCGAACTTCTGGCACTTATCACAGGTTCGCACAAGTGTCATGGCGTCCTCCCGTAAACTAGGCCAATAGTAGCCGGTTTAGATGGCCGTCAGAGCTAGGGTGTGGCCACCAGCATGTGTACTGCAAATGCCTTCGTGCAGCTCTTCCAGTATCTTTCTCCCTTCCTCCGAGGTCACGCATCGTAGGAGAGGTCCGGTGAAGGATCTCTTGTATAGGATCCCCTCATAGAGGATGAACCAGTTCGACCTTTTCTTTACTCTATCTACTTCTTTTGGATCTGCGATAAGGGTACCGTCAGTGAGGTACGCGCGGATGGGGTCCATCCATGTCCATATTTTGTCTAACCACAACACCTCATGTGGATCTATGCTCCTTTCCGTCAGGGTCTCCCACTGAATGTTTTTGGGCTTCCCATCATCGCACGAACTTGCCAGTTTAGACAGTGCATCGACTTGTCGGTTCTCCGAACGAGGGATATGTGTGATCGTGAAGTGCTTTAGTAGCTTAGTTGCCTATCATGCCCGCCGAACATATGCTGCCATGGTGTCGTCTTTAACTTCATATGCGCCGTTAAGCTGACTTACGACTAGCTGGGAGTCAGAAAATGCTTAGACCGAGTCTGCCCTGGCAATGTAGCATAGTTCTATTCCCGCGATGAGGGCTTCGTACTCTACCTCATTGCTGGACCCTTTGAACATGAACTTCAAGGCGTGTTCATGCCGAACTTTGACGGGACTTTCAATAATGAGGTCGGCCCCACTTCCGTCCTTGGTGGACAAGCCGTCAACTTACGGGTTCCAGGGTTGGGGTTGCAACTCACCTTCCTCTACGGGCTTGGCATTCTCAGCCAGAAAGTCAACTAGTGCCTGGGCTTTAATGACCCGTCATGGTTCAAAGACCAGGTCATAGCATGACAATTCGCCGACCCACTTTAAGATCCGTCCTGAGGCATCTAGCCTTTGACGGACGTTCTTCAGGGGTTGGTCGACTTAGGACCAGGATTTTATGGGCCTCAAAGTATGGCCTTAGCTTCCGACTAGCCATCACCAGGGCATAAGCGAACTTCTCTATAAGAGGGTAGTTTACTTATGCCCTTGCTAAGGCGTGGCTCACATAGTACACAGGGACCTACTCCTTAGCCCTCTCCACCACAAGAACTGCGTTGACCGCGTGTTCTGAAACAGCCAGGGAAAGGACCAGTGTTTCTCCTGCCAGGGGGCTGCCGATCTTAGGCAGCTGAGCCAGGTACATCTTCAGCGCTTGGAAAGCCTCGTCGGCCTGCTGGTCCCAAGCGAAGTTTGCCCGCTATCGTAAGACACAGAAGAACAGCTGGCACTTGTCCGTTGATCGGGACATGAACCGGCCTAGGGCAGCTACGCAGCCGGTTAAGCATTGCACTTCTCTGATATTTCGCAACGGTTTCATGTCGAGTATGGCCTGGATCTTATCCGGATTAGCTTCAATCCGGAGGTTGCTAATCATGAACCCTAAAAATTTGCCCGACCGTACTCCAAACACACATTTCTTGGAGTCAAGCTTTATGCTGAAGGCCCGCAGTATGTCGAACATCTTTCTTAAATCGTGGTTGTGATCAACGTCGGTCCTGCTTTTGACTATCATGTCATCAACATAGACCTCCATAGTTTTGCCAATGAGGGGCTCGAACAACTTGTTAACGATGCGCTGATAGGTTGCTCCTGCATTTTTTTAGTCCGAAAGGCATCATCTTATAACAATGTAGGCCCCGGTTCGTGATGAACGCAGTTTTGTCTTGATGATCCGGGCAGAGGGGTATTTGGTGATACCCAGAGAAGGCGTCCATGAAACTCAATAAGGCGTGCCCAGTCGTGGCGTCCACCAACTTGTCAATCTTCGGCAATGGATAGCTATCATTAGGGCAAGCCTTGTTTAAATTCGTGAAGTCCACACACATTCTCCACGTCCCATTTGGTTTCCTTACTAACACCACATTCGAGATCCATAAAGGGTATTTGCATTCTTGAATGAACCCAACTTCCAACAGCTTTTGTACTTCAGAGTTAGTCGTGGCCGCTCTCTCCGGCCCCATGTGTTGCTTCTTCTAGACGACCGGCCTATAGAGGGGATCCACATTGAGTCGGTGCTCCATAATGGTTGGAGCAATGTCGGGCATTTCCTCGGGTCTGAATTCGAAGACATCCCTGTACTCCCGCAGGAGTTAGAGCAGCGACTTCCGATCAAGGTCTGTCACATCTCGGCCTAGCTGGTCTGTGCGCTCAGGTCGTTCCTCCTCAAGTGGAAGTTGCTCCACATCGTCAGCAGCCTCCGGTCGTGGCCGTGAGGGTTCAACCGAGCCTAAGGTGTGGATGACCAAGGCCTCAGGGACAACAGGAGGTGGTCCGGTTCTGGGTCGCTTCCCCGCCTGTGATGGTCCATAAGGCCCATGTTCCTTCGTTCGTTCTACCAGGGGCTGAATGCTCATCAAGTAACACTCCCGTGCCGTTCGTTGGTCCCCATACATTTCACCCACGCTTCTGTCATCAGCCTCAAATTGGAGCTGGAGGAGGTATGGGACGATGACGACTTTCACCTTGTGAAGGGTCGGGATTCCTAGGATCACATTGTAGGCCGTGGACGACAAGGAAGTCGAGCTCCAAGTTCTTGGCCTTCAGCTTATCACCAAAGCGTATAGAGAGGCAAATCATACCAGTGGGGTTCACCTCTTGTCCTCAGAAACCCAAGATGGGGTGTACCAAGGGGACGATGTCACGCCCTGGGTGCGTGAGCTTCTTCAAGCAATCCCAAGTGATGATGTCAATGCAGCTTCCTGTGTCGATCAGAATCCTTCGTACACTTACGCTAGCTATTTTCATCTCAACCACCAAGGGGTCATTGTGTGGAGAGGCGAAGTGTGGGGCTTCCTTTCCGCCGAACACCATTGTGGGCACCGTTATGCAGGGACCCTGCTCAGTCGTGAGTACCTACTGCGCACCTCTGAGCTGAGCCTTCCAAGCTAACCAGGTCATACCCTATGCATAGCCTCTAGCAATAATAGCCATGACTTCCATTGAACACTCTTCATCCCACAGCTGGGGCTGTATAGGCTCATGTTCTCTGCGAAGGAAACGATGGCCTCTCTTCAAAAAATAATCGATCTGACCCTTGTCCGCCAATTCATGAAGGGCTTTCTTCAGCTCACGGCACTCAGTAGTGGTGTGCCCATTCTGCTTATGAAGCTCACAATATTTTTAGGAGTTCTAGGGCTTCGGGGGCGCGGTCATTGGTGGCGGTCTTCGGAGCATGGAATGTCCCCTAACCTCCATGAGGATGCTTATGGCGTCAGTGGTGAACCGGGGGTCAATTGTCTCGAGATGTGGCCTCCTATCTCGGGGCCCAGGATTTCTGTCACTAGGATTAAGATTCCTATCGTCAGGGATTCTATCCTTCTTGGGGGCGTCAGAGTTGTCAGTGTAGATCTTTATAGCACGAATGAAGTCTGCAGCCTTTCTCAAGGCCTCGGCCAAGGTGGTCTCCTTTTTCTCGGCTAAGGAGAACTTGAAGCTACTGCGTGGTGCACGCCACCCCATCTTCCAGATCCGGGATTAACACCACCTCCTGGTGGAAGCGCTTGACGAATTCGGCAAGAGACTCCTGCGGCCCTTGCTTGATCTTAGAAAGGTGGATGCTGGTCCTTCTTTCTTTCCGACTTGCGATGAATTGGCTGACAAATTTATCAGCTAGGTCCTGGAAACAAGTGACAGTTTCCTGGAGCAGACCGTTAAACCACAACTGCACTACTCCTTTCAAGGTAGCAAGGAAACAACAGCAATCTGTAGCGTCATCCACATCTTGGACGTACATCTGTGCCTTATAGACCCCCAGATGCTCCTCGGGGTCGGTTGTCCCATCGTAGAGGTCTACCGTGGGCATCTTGACCTTCCCGTAGCGCGGAGCATTAATGATCTATGCGATGAACGGGGTGGAGAAGGGGAGTGTTGTTGGTCAAGCAGCGGTCCCCGAAACCTTAATGGGAGTTTCGGGATGGTGCTCAACTTCGACAACATAGGGACTTCTCCTACCCCGACCGTACCTTGAGGTCTTTGTTGGGGACCGATAACCTCGGGGAGATTCTGGGTCACGGGCTCCCCGCAAAGGAGGACTCCAGGTATGGTCACAACGTGAGCGTACCTCCGGAGTGGGCCATCGCTAGCCCGAGGCCTCCCCTCGAGGCTTGGAAGTCTACTCTTATTCTTCAAGCTAGGCGGTCTGCCTAGAATGGGTCGCATAGGGAGTGGAAGCTGTGGTGGACTCGGCCTAACTGCCATAGTTGTGTGCCGATCATGATGCCCTGAATAGGGTCGCCCACCCCAGTTTGACCGAGATGCCTCCCGTTCCCTCTCCGTAGAATAAGGAGACGATATGTGCACCTGCCAATGGGAAGGCTCGCAACCGGCAGTGGGCACGTAATCAAAATGAGAAAGGGGCCTTGCCGAGTTCAGCTTCCATTACCCGTTTAACCAGCTCTAAGACCTGCCGTGTGATGGTTTCTGTCACGACGGACATGAAATTTTTCAGGGTGTCAACTGTAACGTACGCCTCTCTCTGGGGAGGACGCGGACTAGCTGATCGAGGATTCGCCCGCGAACTCTCCGAGGCATCCTACACCTCAGGAGGTGCAGAGGTGTTACCCGCAAGAGCCTTGTCCTTTCGAGTCCGTGCTTCACTTACAACCATCGTTACCACTCTTTCCCCACAGATGGCGCCAATATGATAGCAGATAATCTCTTTGGATACTCTTGCGTACGGGTTTATCTGACGGCACGTGAGCAACACCTGACGTCCTTTTTCTCCAAGGTCCGACCTGCAAAAAAGGCACCCCCAGGGATTGGACCGAGGAATGCCTCTCCGATGGTCAAGTCAGTCAAAGGTCCAAGTCAACGTAGAGAGAGAGAGAATATATGATATGAAATTAGTAGAGAGTCAGACTGCCAATCCCTTTCCTGAAGTGGGCAAGTGACTATTTATAGTTCCTTCGGTAATGGGTAAAATAGTAATTTACCTAGGCTATTCCGTATGGGCCGCCAGTCTGGCCAATAAAGGTCCTGGGTAGGGCCCATTTTCTAGAGTATGGGTCTGGTCTATGGGTTAACTGGGATGGGCCCAATTGGGGAAATCTCATTTCTCCAATCAATATATATGCATGTATATGTATGTGTGTGTGTGTGTGTGTGTGTGTATGTGTGTGTGTGTGTGTGTATATATATATATATATATATATATATATATATATATATATATATCCTATCTCGTCTTCTTTCTAACAGCTCACTAATAAATGAAAATTATTTTATTCTAGAGAACCAACCCCCACTATTCACTACACCATCTTCCGATAATGTCGACTTCTAATTTACTAGCAGTTACAAAATGTGTGTTCTTGGCATTTTTTATTACAAGTATCCTCAAAATTGAATTAATGCATAGTCATTGATACGGCTAATGAAATTGTTGTGTTAATAACACAACTACAAACTGAATATATATTTGCAAATTATTTGTATATTATACTTATCATTTAAAAAAGGTCATTTAAAATTTAATTTATGACAACCACAGCATATAAAATACAACTCATTCAAAAATGATCATATTCTACCACAACATAAACCAACACATATTTACAAGTGCTCAATTTGGGCGTATACAACAGTTATACAACTATATAAATACATTTCCATACTTAATTACAATTAGCCCCTAATAACGTGAACTCATTCAATACCATTCAGCATGATCCAACATGTTTTAGCAACAAACGCCAATAAGTACTTCTCATAAGTTCAAAAGAACATGTCCTTAGTTTCATATCGCTTCATTACTTCCTTCGTGCTTACCCTTAATTGTATAAGTACATTTCTTGATGAATGAAGGCTGGTTTATCGTGTATTTGCCAAGATATGGGTTAGTTCCTAAGATTGTGGTTTGTTGTTAACCCCAATTCAACACAGAATAGAACAGTTTTTGCATGTTTTGATGCTCTGCTTCAACATAGAATAGAAAAGTTATTATTTTGATGCTCTATATCAGAGTAAAGTTTGTGTTGGCTCCCATAGTCAAACTTTTATTAGCATTAACTGTGAAAAACTCAAAAATTTTCCAAGTTTGCATGGCCTTAATTAGATCAATTTGAATGGACTGGTGATAACAAAGAAAGAAGTTTGATCTTGAACATGCTAATTGGCTTAAAGATAACGATGCATCCAACTATTCCTCTTCATCACCATTAATTATGATACCCTTAAGGCACAAGGCTTAAAGGGATTTTTGATTTCTCCTTTCTTGGGTTGTGAATTTTAAATACCAATCACATTTTTTTCACCAGATACCAAGTGTGATAAGATGGGGAAGGATATGGAACAATGCCCGAATCGGAACTTCAAGACTGCTCAGGAGCTGATCAAACAAAACTCCGAGTAGTATCCCTAATGGACCACGATGGGCAACCAAACTGTTTTACGAAGGGATGAACTTATCTTGCTCGTGTAACAGGTAAGGAATTACTGGGATAACTAGATATCAATTTGTGTGGACTACTCATTTCCTTGAGGACTGTAGAGCTTTAGAAAACACCTTAGACAATCACGAATTTTGATCATGCAAATTTTGAAGCCCAAAGATAATGTTGTTAATCTGGTATACGTGAAAGGGCATTCTTCTCATGATTCAGTTTTTTTCTCTACCCTTGATTCCCTCTTAAAATTTAAACTTATCTTCTTCTCCAATTGGGTTCCTTTAAAAAATAAAATGTTTTCTAAGTTCCTTCTTTTTTTGGGTGGAAGAAGTAGCAGAGGTGTAACCTAATTAAGGAGTTTAAGGAGTTGCTCCTAGTATTGTTGTAGTTTCGAGGTTAGTGCGAGATAACAATACAATAGATTAAAAGAGGTAAGAGGGCAAGCAACCACCCAAAACAAGCTAAAATTCGCTTGGTCTGTTCCTTGCAAAGTATATGGCTTCCTTGTTTAAAGGATTTTAGAAAGTTGAGATGTTTTATAACTTCCGGCATATATATATGAAAAGTCCACATGTTATTAGCTTTCAAAGATTTAATAACAGTTGTGACATTGTTATTCTTAGAACTCTCTTTTTGAAGAGGGGTGAGGGAGGGAGGGAGGAGAAGCAGCTGTCTTATTTAGTTCCTAAATGATGTGACGATGGAAGCCCTTAATCTACTTTCTTCCTCTTTTTTGTTAAGGGAGGGGAGGGGTTCAAGTCTACTTCCATCTTTACTATGCACTTTGTATTTGTACTAATATATAATCTAATTTTTACTATTTAAATACCTTGTACTTTAGTACGGGCATAAACAAGTTTGATATCTTACTGCCTTAAAATTAAAGGATGTAAGACAATTTACTGTGAGGGGTAATTTTGGTAATTTTAAGGTTTATTTAGGTTAGAAGTTGCTATCTCATTCAACAGTAATATGGAGGTATTTTAGTAATTTTTCATGCAAAACAATTACCATAGTATTCAACAGTCAAACAGGAACTGTATAGTAATTTCATCATATAGGGCATGCTGTTTGTGGGGCAATTTGGGGTTTAATGTTGTTGTCTTGCAGCTCGCTTTTTCACTCCAATGTCCAATCCCCACTTTTATGACTTTGTGCTTGGTTAAAAAAATTCTTATTTCTCACTTCTCTTTTTCTTTCCCTAACACAGATTGGAGACAGAAGAGCTATGAGAGACAGCAGCAGCATAGCCGATCGCTCTATCCAAGTTAGAGATGGAGATGGAGTTCTGCAGTAGTGACCTGACATTCTTTCTGTCTATAGAGCTTCAATTATGCATTCTTTCTCTCTATTTTTTTTTATTTTAAAAGGATTTACCCTAAAGCTAATGGCACCTGATAGAAGGGAAGCGCAAGAGATGTGGCAGCGATGGTGGCAATGCTGCTTAGGCTTTTTGAGGTATCTCTACTCCCCCCACCCCCCCCACCCCCAAATCATTTGTGTTGCTTTTTCAATGATAGTATTTTTTTTAATTATAGACCTTGCAAAACTGACCCGATATCCAAAATTCAAACTGAACGACTCGGACCCATACCCAATCTGACATCTTAAATAGTCTCACCTGAAAGTGGACTCGAAACCCGAATTGACCCTAACTGAATCATATTTGACCCGATAAAAAGTTGCTTATTTTTGCATGATAAGTGTATTGGACTAAAAATCGGTTGCCTCGACCCAAACCGAACCGAACTGAAATGTCACTTAACCCTTAACATGACCCGGCCCAAACTTAACCCAACCCATACTTGAACCGAATGGCCTATTTGTCTGGTCTAAACTTATAGGTCAATAAAATCTCCACAATGTGGGGTTCTCTTGTGGGACATCCATCGATGAAGCTAAAAGCAGGCTTAAGTTAGAACAATTTGTGCTACATTTTTTTTATGGGGTGCGTTCTTATGCCTAATTTTCGAGCTCTTATTGAGTAGGGGTGGATTTATATTAAGTTAACCATAGTGCGAATAACCTTTGGGTGAAAAAATTGTTTAAATTTGGTCTAAAATTTCTTAATTTAATATAAGGTCTAAATGAGATCGGCTTGTATAAGAATTAAAAGAACATGCTTCTTTAGACTTTTTTTTTTTTTGAAGTTTTAGATGAGTATAATTCCTTTGAAGATGAATTTTTAACTATGATGTGATTAATAATTTATTTAAGTGTGACTTTATTATTAGTCAATTTCATAATTATTAGTATTCATCACAAAAATGTTCATATCATAAACTCATAATAGTTTTTAGTTAAGATGGTCTCACTTGAGGCCTGTTCTTTTCGTATGTAAATTGAGGTGGGTAAAAGGTTAAAATAGGTTGAAGTGGATTGAAGTAAGCTGAAGTGAGTTGAATTTTTTTTATGTGATAAATTAAACTTGGTTAAAATAGTAAAAGTAAAAGTTCTGGTTTGTTGAGGTATGTCTCCGCTCCCTCTTTATTTGCTATCCGGAACCTTTTCTCTTCCTCTTTCTCTTACTTGGTAAATGGTTTTGCAATCGTTTTCTCTACAAACCTTTTTCATAAAACTGTTTTGTGGGTCTTATGGAATCAATCTCTCTATGGACAGGAATACCGGTAAAGGTAAGATTGCCTGCAGCTGGATCTCCCTAGACCCCACGAAAACGAGACCCACATTGGGAGTTTGTTGTTGTTGTTGTTGTTGTTGTTGTTCTTATGCCTAATTTCTTTCTTTGCTTGTAATTTTGAAGGTTTTGGGGTTGTAACCGAAGGGTCAATTTTGAAGGTTTGTCAATTCTCTTGCTCTTGTATTCGAAACCCCAGATTTCTTCATTATCCTTTCTTTGAATGGCAAAATTAACACATAGTTACATTCTACTGTTGATTTTGAGTGCAAAAGAAAGCCAAAATTGTCGATATTTGTTCACAAACAATAAGCCCCTATTTGAGTTCGAAACTATAATCCCCAAAATTCTTTATCTTCTGTGTTGCAATCCTCAAAATGAAGTTCAAATTTGCAACCCAGACTGGGTTAAAATATGTGAGCCCCAAATTTGCTACTGCAAGTAGTAGATATAAGGTTCAACTTGATCGCCATCCAAAGAGAGCCTGACAAAGGAACTTTGAGGAAGTGAAGAAGAAAGGTTATGTGTGCGAAACCCAATTTGCAGTAAACTATGTTGAGCAGAATGAAGAACAAAGCATATGGCGCCACTGTGAGAAACTAGCACTTGCATTTGAGAAATTAGCACATGCATTTGGGCTACTGACACTTCCTTCCAGTGCTGCTCTTATTAGTACAAAAAGAATCCAAGAAACTGGGAGGAGGAAGAAGCTGAATTATTAAAAGCTGAACATGACAAGTTCAATTTGATGCTCTTGTTGCTTTTGGTTTTGGGTTTTGTGATGGGTAGTATGACTATTATTCTTTGACTTTTTTGATGGTGATGGTGATGGTGATAGTGTGAACATATGTATCAACTTTTCGGCAATTGAATGCTTGGGAGTTGAATGAATTAGTTCTGTTTGAGAATTGTTTTCTACTTCTCGGATCAGTGGAAAATTCTTTTTTTCCTCCTGCCATTTGACATAGTTACTATTTACAAAAAAAAA
>JACYFF010031957.1:16771373-16794019 GCA_017589665.1 Selenicereus undatus | reverse complement strand
TTAAAACTATCAACTATTTTATTTTTTCCTCTTAAGTTTTTTAATTGATTTCATTAGTAAAAATTCCCTCTTAAGTTGTTTTTATTGTTCCACGTAAACTCAACTAATTGAGTTTGAAAAATTCAAAATTCCCTCCAAAAGAGAAAATACTAAAACCCAAAAAAAAAGTTACTACTTATTCGGGTAAAATTTAATTAGGTAAGAATCGGATCGGTTTAAATCGGGTACCGTTCGGTTCGAGTTTGGGTTGTTCATTTTCGGTTCACTTCGGGTAGGGCCACTACGGATCGGGTTTGAATTGGGTTAGGTCATTTCGGGTGTGAGTCATTTTAGTCCATGCTACATCTCGGGTTAGTTTCGTTCGATTATGAATCGATTTATTTCAGGTATTCGGGTCCAAATTGATTCATCCCATTTCTGGTGTCAGTTCGGATATGGATCCGGGTCGTTCAGTTCGGATTTCGAATCTTGGGTCAGTTTTGCCAGGTATAATGTCAACTCTCCATTAGAAGAGTATGGACATGTAGAAATCACTTAGATATGACAATGAGATTTTTAATTCCATATTGAGGACAATATATTAGGAGAATATTATCTTTCCAATATTATTATGTTCACATAATATTGAAATTCCCATGTCTCGAAAAATACTATTCCTTCTTATAATTATGAAGAAGAATATCAATTAGATTTACATGTCATTGTATATTGCTAATTATCGTTAATAATTTGGTAGCTAATAATATCGAAGTGACTAATATTATTATTTTTTCCTGTCTTTTGAACATAAATATGAAATAGAGATGATGGACACAATAAGTTGAAAATTACAAATCTTATATGCACAAGATAATACTACATCCAGATTACCACCAAAGTACCAAATTGATTTCAATTTTCACAACACAAGAATCCAAGCCAGCTTTAATCATTTTCGAGTGGTAAAATTATTCTCCTTAATGCATGTTCTTATTATGATATATTTTCTTAAAAATTCATACTGTAAACAATCTTCATTCATTATTTTTTACTTCAATCATATGTCCTCTTTTTGTATTGATGCGGAAAAATATTTGAGAGTGTTTGCTTTAAATCTACCACATACTATGTTCTTTTCGTAGGTAAATTAAAGTAGGTAAAAGGTTGAAGTGGATTGAAGTAAGTTGAAGTGGATTGAATTTTTTTATGTGATAAATTGAACTTGGTTAAAATAGTGAAAGTGGGTTGAAGTTGGTATTTTAAAATTGTCCCTCGAAAAGAACAAGCCCTGTGTATATAATATACAGTTGGTATTATTAAGGGAAAAAAAACCTCACTGATAAATTTAATTTTGATTAGAGTAAGTGATATTAAAATTCCATCGTTTAAAAAATAAATTAATATAAATATAGGACCCGTGCATTTGAACTTTGAAGATAATGAGTTAAGTAACCGATCCACAAGGCCCCAACTTTCTGAGCATGGGAAGATGACCGATGACCGACCCTCTATTTGGAGAAGAAGTGCAGAAAGTAGCCATATGCTATTCAGTTGCAGTACCGACCTTAATTCTCAAATCATAACTGGCTGCGCAGCAAAAAGATCATCTAGTTTCGATTCTATCAAACAGTAAAACTACTCTGACTACCCAATTGCTGAAATCAAAATCATGGGTTTCTTCAGTTGGAATTGGGTCTCTATTTTTCTGTGTTTCCAACTCCTCCTCCCAAGACACTCTCTTTCTAACTCTTCTTTTAGGTCATATGAGCTTGAAGAGATACCCAAATACTTCCTCAATCAAACCCAGAAGTCTGAATTATCTGAGTGGATGGTGGGCATGAGGAGGAAATTGCATGAAAATCCAGAACTTGGGTTTGAGGAATTTGAGACCAGTAGGGTTATTAGGGAGGAATTGGACAACTTGGGGATTCCTTACAAATACCCACTTGCTGTTACTGGTGTTCTGGGCTTCATTGGAACTGGAAAGCCTCCGTTTGTTGCTTTGAGGGCAGATATGGATGCTCTTCCTATTCAAGTATTGCTGAATCTTTTTGGTTTGTTTTGTAAATTTTTAGATTTTGGGTCATGGGTTTTGGGCATTTTGATTATTAATTAATGCTCTTCACTGATGATAGTTTATGGTTGTTCAACATGTTGATCAGGAAATTATTTGCTTAATGTAATTTGAATTTGGTGTAAACTGTACTGGATTTGCTTTTGGTGAGTGTTTGATTTCAGTCATTTCACGTACATATGTAGATGCTGGGAATCTTATGCCCCATTGTTATTCTTTTTTTTTTTTTCATTATGTTGGATTGATTTGCTTGTGTGTTGTGGACTGTGGTTTTCCACTTTGTGTCAAGAAGGGTTGTTCCTTCTCCTGTGCATGCATGTGTGTTTATGTGAGGTCTAAGCAATCGACAGTTGCTTTGATTCCCAGTAGTGGGGAGGCTTTTGGTCCATTTTGATTTGAGTAGAAAGCTGAGTGTTTTGTAAATTTTAGAGAAAGGAGATTTAAGGACGTCCTTTATTCATGAATCTTATTGATTGGTACTTGAAATTTTGGAGTAAGTGGACGCTCTCTGGCACCGGCATACGTGCACTGTTTACATTTTATTGTATATATTCATACCTGGCTTGCGTTTATTATCTTTTCTAGTGGTTTTTAATTGCTGTTAAATTTCCCCCTTTTTTTCGAAAATAAAGTTCAACAATATCTAATTGATGAGTCCTTTTGGGAACAGCCTCTTTACAAGTTTGCATTTGGATTTCACGAATACATACTTCCTAGGTGGGTTCCATACTGAACATTTGCCCCCCTTTTCTTGTGTGGGTTGTTTGGGGGGGGGGGGGGGGGACGGCAATATGGTGGTTATTGTCACTTTGTCACTAGGCAGCTGCTATTGTTGTTGCACATATGTACTTGAGGTCTTGGTTTGCCATTTGGCATAACATAGTTGATAGACAGCCATTTATATTCGTCATATTGATTTTGAAATCCTTGTAGAAATGGTACAATTTGCATTGGAATGTACTTGATTTGACAAGTTGTAATTGTTGCTTGAGGGATGCTTCTTCAGTTTTTTTGGAATTGAGGAAAAATTGTGAAGGTTGCTTACTACTGCAGATGATTTTGCAGGAAATGGCTGAGTGGGAACACAAGAGCAGAGTACCGGGAAAAATGCATGCTTGTGGGCATGATGCTCATGTTGCTATGCTGCTAGGTGCAGCAAGGATCCTCCAAGAGCACCAGAACGAGTTGCAGGTTCGCTTCTAGTTTACTTGACTTTAGTGAGGTTTTCTTCCACCCTTGAAGAGCTTCAAGTCCTGTAAATTCATCACCCATGATATTAGTAGCTGCTGAATTCTTCTGACTGGACAACCCAGTAATTACCAAACCTTCCGGCTCATTCTTTATCCTGTTGATGAATCTCTGTGTTTAACTCCTCCATCGAGAATACCCACTGCGGAAGGCCTCAGCATGTGTTAAAGAATGGCCAAAACTAAGCTAATCACTTCATGAAAAACCTATAATTACCACCTTTCAAATGACAAGAAACACTTAGCAGTTAGGTCTATGCCACATTTGCCACAAAGGAGATATCTATGACCTTCTGTTCTCTTTTTAATGCATTTTTTATATGTGGTTTAAATTGCACCTCGTTCACAAATTATAGCAAGCAAGCCAATTGCGGTCATACAACTGCACTGAAAAGAACATTAGAATACCAGGTTGAACACTTTAAGGAACTGTTTTTCATGAGTCTGCAAATCGATAACTCAGGGAGGATGTTTTTTTTCTTTTTTGAGGGGAAGCTCTTTCTGTTTGCCACTCAAACTTTGCTGAAAAGACTGCAAATTTTTCTGCAAAATTTGTTTTCTTGGAAATGTTAGATAATAATATAGTTAGTTAGGGTAAGATTGTGTGAATCTTGAACTCCGACTATAGTCGCCAATATGAGATCCCCAATGGGTCGTTGTTGTTATTGTTGTATCAGGGATTTAGGTGCAATTAGAAATCATTAATGTATTCACATGGGTAAGTCCTCCAATGAGGACTCATAAGCACACAAATAACTCCTAAAAGTTGTTTTACTCATACGAAGCTCCCATGAGTAGATTTTTGTGTAAACTCCCAGGGAACAGTTGTTCTGGTTTTCCAACCTGGGGAGGAAGGATATGCTGGCGCCAAGAAGATGATTGAAGATGGAGCACTGGAGAATGTTGAGGCCATATTTGGATTGCATGTCTCTTCTGGGTTGCCAGTGGGTCAAGTTTCCACAAGAGCTGGCCCTTTGCTGGCAGGAAGTGGCTTCTTTCAGGCGGTGATCCATGGAAAGGGAGGCCACGCAGCTAATCCACACTACTCGGTGGACCCCATTTTGGCAGCTTCTAATGTAGTTATCACCTTACAGTATATTGTTTCGCGTGAGGCAGATCCCTTGGATCCGCAGGTAATTCATAGCCTAATAATTCTATTATTTGATTCTGTTGTTACTTGTTACAGTGGCTAATTTAAGCAATTGTTTCAATTTGATTATGAGCGGACTGCAGAAACATTCCTCACTATGAAATGGTGGGTAACTCAATTGTTTTTAACTAGGGTCCAATGGGAACCTCTTTGCATTGCAAAGCTAAAGCTTGCTACATTTGAATACCTCCACCTGACCATCCTACCAAAGCAGAACTCTAGGGTATAGACTTGGATTTGGAACCCCCAGCCCCCTCACCTTTTAAGATGGCTTCTTTCTAACATGGAAGAGATACTATTGAAACTAGGTTGCCGTGTTGAATATGAAATTTACCGACTGAAAAGCATACAGTTGATCATCAGCATTATCATCATCATTGTTATTGTTATTGTTGTTGTTATTGTTAACTAAGCTGAAGGTAGCATCATCTTTTGTTGTTCATGCTTTCTGAAATTCTAAAGCAAAGTCTCGGACATGCAGGTTGTGACAGTAGGGAAGTTCCAAGCAGGTAATGCTTTCAATGTAATACCAGACTCTGTCACTATTGGTGGTACATTCCGAGCCTTCGTCAAATCAAGTCTTTTGCAACTCAAAAAGCGAATTCAGGAGGTAGAATATGAAGCAATTGATCTCCTTGTTGTTGTTGAAATGATATGAAATATTTCGTTGCGACTACAAGGAATCCTTCACATGTTGAGGATTTGATCCCTTTAGGATGGGTGGGGGGTACAAATCATTTTGTACAAAAATCATTTTGTTTGAAAATTGAATGGTGGCATAGAAAGTTTCCAGTTTTTGAAAGATTACTGAGATAATTTTGTTTGGGGGCGGGGGCCCGGCTGGGGGGTTGACAAGTCAGCTGGCCTCAATATTAGACCAATTGTATGTGGAAAGAAGGGAGATCAACTCATCTTTGTTTTCAATGGAAGTAAATCTTCTGTTATGGGGATCAATCTCCCCCTTGTGTCATCGACCACTAGAAAATGAGAACATTGTTTCCCTTGCTGCTGAAAACATCATTGGTGTTTTTAGCGGTAAGTTTTGCTGGATAAAAGGGGGGATTAGAAGCCCTAAGAATGTAGCAATGCACAAAAAAGTACCTCACAGGGAAATAAATGTTATGTGAGTAGGATTAATAGATGGAGCTTTAGATATTAGCCTAAAGATAATATTATCTTTGAGAAAGTCCTTTGGATCCTCCAATTTAACACACTGTATTATGGTTTACTTCCAATCAGCAAATTCATTTCTCTCCAAAACTGAATTTTAACACCAAAAGTGCGTCTGTTCCCAACCACCTAGCTGCTTGACACTTGACTTAACAGAACTCAACTGTTCAATACCCACAGAAATCAAGCTTAGACAGTCTAAGGCTGGGTCAATCTTTCTCAACAATGCACCCAGAAGCTTAAGGCCACCCCTTCAATGCCAAACGTCAGACGTTATCTGATAGAAATTGGCTGGAATTAATCTTTCATCGTGACTAGTGTTCTCTGATTTGATGGATCCAAATCTTTTCTTACATGAGGTTTTTTTCCCCCCACATGACAGGTTATTACTACCCAAGCTGCTGTGCACAGATGCACTGCCACGGTTGATTTCTTTGACGCTGAGAAAGCATATCCACCAACTGTAAATGATGAGAATTTGCATGAATTCGTCAATAGAGTTGCCACTGATATGCTTGGCCCTTCTAATGTTAAAGAAGCAGCACCTGTCACTGGAGCCGAGGATTTTGCATTTTATCAAGAGGTGGTTCCGGGATACTTTTTCTTTGTTGGCATGAAGAATGAGACGCGAGGTGAATTGGGGAGGTCACATAACCCTAGTTTTGTGGTTAATGAAGACGTGCTTCCCTATGGTGCAGCTCTTCATGCCTCATTGGCTGTGAGGTTCCTCCTTGAAAAGGTAGTAAAAGCTAGATCTCCAGAAAGAGTACATCATGATGAATTGTAAGATGCAAGCGCTTTGTTTGGTTCTCTTCTTTTGTTCTACTGCTTCACTTTGGGATACACATAACCGGTGGTCTCTGTGACTGCTGACACTGCTCTATGTATGAGGTGAAATTTGTGTTCAGCATTTTTACAGGGAAAGATCACCCTGATATAACTCTTGTGAAACCTAAGTTGTATATGTTAGTCCCACCATCTCAAAAATGTGGTTAATTTACGCTTGCTTAAAATCATGGATATTGTCCTATTTCTTGTGTCAATAATTGAATGCATCTTTATTCAACTTGAGATCCCCCCTCTTTATACAACACCACCGAAAATCAATGTAGGTTCTACTTACGCGGGATTGTTATCTTCAGTTCAGGAAATCACCCATAGGCATGAAGAAAGGGGATTTTGAGAGTGAAGATACCAAGCTTGAGCCGGATATTAGCTCAATGAAACAATAAGCGAGAGAGAGAGATGAGGCCGAAAGAGTTGTTGTATTAACTGATTGATTCCCATCAACAAAGGCATCCCCCTTTTAAGAGAAGCCATTACTTCTAACAACCCAACAAACTTTCCCGCCTTTCACGGAATTGACACCCAACTCCCTCCTCATACTAGGCACGTGATGAGCTAAAATACCCTGTATCAAGTTCCCTTCCCCCTCAAAAGAAGAAACCCTGCCCCTAGTAAGCTCGGGTACCCTGCAACTATTATTACAAGTACTATAAAGAAAACAGATACCAATGCAATTTATGACAAAGATGCAGTTAACCCCCCAATGCTTGTCAATTAAGCCAAGTAGACAAGTCAAGAAACTTTTGCAGCATATGATCCGCATCTTGCCATGAAGCATCCTCTGGAGTCTAACCTTCCCATTGAATCAAGAATTGGACTGCAGCTTTATTTCCCCTTTTTACCATTTTCCTGTCCAGTATAGCCACTGGTTTCACAACCACTTCAGCATCTCTACCCTGCAACCAGCCAGGGATATGGGGATGTGTTGGTAACACTCCTCTAAATAACTTCAACTGGGATACATGAAAGGTATGATGAATCTGGGCTAGAGATGGAAGCTTCAATCTATAAGCGATCTTCCCTACCTTGGCCTCTATTTGGAAGAGCCCATAAAACTTGGGAGCTAGTTTCTGGTTAGCCCTGAACTATAGGGACTGTTGTCGATAAGGCTGAAGTTTAAGCCACACCCATTCCCCAACAGCAAACTCTCTTTCTGCCCTATGTTTATCAGCTTGAACCTTCATTCTGTGTTGTGCCCTAAGCAGAAAAAACTTGAGCATTTGGGTCATTACCTCCCTCCTCTGCATAGTTCTGTCCACTGCCTCAACTTGAGTTTCTCTAGGTAAATAAGGCAAATGTATAGGGGGTGGTTGATTGTATACAACTTCAAAAGGAGTAAGTTCTATAGAAGAATGAAAAGTTGTATTATACCACCGTTCAGCAAGTGGTAGCCACTTACTCCACTCAGAGCTCTTCTCACTACACATACACCTTAGATATGTTTCTAAGCACCTATTGACCACTTCAGTTTGGCCATCTGTTTGGGGGTGGTAGGCAGTAGACATTAGTAGAGTAGTTCCTTGAATGGACAAAAGAGCTTGCCAAAATTCACTCAAGAACACCATGTCCCTATCACTAATAATACTCCGAGGTCAGCCATGTAATTGGAAAACATGATCCAAATAGTTCTGAGCTACATCCATAGTAGAGAAAGGGTGACTCAAGGCTGCAAAATGGGCATACTTGCTGAACCTGTCTACTACCACAAAGATGACTTCTTTGCCAAAAGATTTAGGTAAACCCTCAATGAAGTCCATTGAGACATCTTCCCAAACTCCTTTTAGAATCTGAATAGGATGTAACAAGTCAGGACTTGAACTGGTATCATATTTACAACTTTGGCACACCACACACTCACTCACATAAGCTTGTACAACCTTGGTCATACCTCTCCAACAAAATAGGGACTTAAGCCTTTTTAAAGTAGCATCTCTTCCAGAGTGACCTCCAAAAGGAGAGTCATGCACCCACTTCAGTATCTGGTTCCTCATAGATAAATCAGGTCCCACAACCAACCTTCCTCTTTTCCTAAGAAGACCCTCATGCAAGCTATAATGTGAAACTGTGTGTCCTTGCTCCAGCTGGATTATCACTTGTTGGAGGTTACTGTCCAGCTAATAACTAGCTTTTATATGATCCTGTTCATTTGAAGTAATGGAGGAAACACCCAAAGCCAATAATTCAGCCCCATTAACTCTGGACAGTGTATCAGCCATTGTATTCTCACTTCCTTTTCTATACTCAATTACATAGTGGAATCTCATAAGCTTTGAAAGCCAAAACTGTTGGAAAGGAGTGGACACCTTCTGCTCTAAAAGCCATTTAAGGCTTTTTTGATCTGTGATGATAATAAATGGATGTCCACATAGGTACTGTTCCCACTTTTGAACTACATGCACGACAGCCAGAAGTTCCTTCTCATAAACTGAAAGTTTTTGCCACCTTGGTCCAAGGGACTTACTCAAAAAGGCTAGAGGATGTTTGCCCTGTCTCAATACTGCTCCAATTCCAAAGGAGGAAGTATCAGTTTTCACTATGAAAGGCTGGGAAAAATATGGAAATCCCAATACAGGGGCTATTGTAAGAGCTGTTTTGAGATCGTCCATAGCCTGATTAGCTTCTTGAGTCCACACAAAATTGCCCTTCCTTAAAAGTTGAGTCAAAGTTTTGGCAATTATTGCATAATCCTTAATAAACTTTCTGTAGTATCCTGCAAGCCCCAAGAAACTCATAAGATCCTTGACAGTAGCAGGTATAGGCCACTCTTGGATTGCTTGTATCTTCCTGGGGTCAGTTGAAATACCTGTAGCAGACACAAAATGTCCCAGATATTCAACCTTAGATGTCCCAAAACTGCATTTAGATAGCTTGGCTACCAAAGTGTGTTTCCTCATTTGTTCAAAAACTTGCTGTAAATGAGAGATATGGGCCTCCATGGAGTTGTTATAGATTAATATATCATCAAAAAAATATCAAAACAAATTTCCTCAAGTAAGGCATGAAAATGTGGTTCATAAGGCCTTGGAAAGTTGCAGGTGCATTTGTTAAACCAAAAGGCATGACTAAAAATTCATAATGGCCTGAATGTGTCTTAAAAGCAGTCTTGTACACATCCTCTGCTGCAATGCTTAGTTGGTGATACCCAGCCCTTAAGTCAATTTTGCTGAAGACAACTGACCCTGCTAATTCATCAATAAGTTCATCCACTACAGGGATAGGAAACTTATCTTTAACTGTCTGTTTGGTCAATTCTCTGTAATCCACACACAACCTCCAAGATCCATCCTTCTTACTTACCAAAACCACAAGAGAGGTAAAAGGACTACAACTGTGTTGAATGATGCCACTATCCAGCATTTCTTGTACTAATTTCTCAATAATGTCCTTTTGTTTCAGAGGGTACCTATAGGGTATGATGTTCACAGGTTTAGCATCCCCTTTTAATGGGATTCTGTGGTCAAATACTCCCCTATTAGGGGGTAACCCAGAGGGTTCTTGAAATAAGTCTTCAAACTGCTTGAGTACAGGGGATAATTCAGCAGGAGTACCTTCTGTTGTTACTGAGAAGCAACCCCACTCATCTTGGGATAGTTGACCTCCTTTGCCTTTTCCTGGAATCAATTGCAGCATACACAAATGGCAAGCCTCTGCCATGGCTTGAGGTAGTTGAGATTCTTCAATAATTTTCACCTTAGGACCTTGTAACCCCCTTAACACATACCTCTTGTTTCCAAGCTGGAATTCCATTTGCAATGTCTGAAAATTCCACTGAATTGTGCCCAAAGTGCTCAGCCATTGAACACCTAAAACCATATCACAACTTCCAATGGGAATTAACAGCACATCAGTACAAAAGTCATTACCCTGTAACCTCTAGTTGAACTTTTTGCAAATATAATCACATCTCAATTCACTCCCATCAGCTACTGAAACAGACTGTAGATTGGCAAGTTCCATTTTGCATCCCATCCTTTGGGCTAACCTGACATCCATAAAGTTATGAGTGCTGCCAAAATCTATTAATATTTGTATGGCTTTCTTGCCCACATAACCTGTGACCCTCATAGTTTGAAACCCCCGTACCCCATTTATGGCTTGTAAAGATATGCAAGGCTCGGTCTCTATCATTTCAAACCCCACAAACTTCTGTTCCAATTCTGAAAAATCATTTTCTCCACCCCCCATATCCCCACTTTCAATTCCTACAGGTACCTCCACCAAGAATAAGTGTGATTTCTTAGTTGGGCACTTGTGGCCCCTTTCATAAGGTTGGTCACAAAAGTAACATAAGCCCTTGGCTATCTTGTCTGCTCTTTCTGCAGCAGAAATGATCTTTGTAGGTCTGAAACTTTAACTAAAAGGTTTGGCCGCACTTGCAATAGAAGACCCACTGGAAGTAGATCCATAGTGGGATCCATTAGTAGGTGCTCTAGAACTTACAGCTAGACCTGATGCTATTGACTTAGTACCTCCCCTTTGACTACCCTCAGGAGTAGGTAATAATGGAGGTCTTGACATAACAGCAATTCTATTAGTTTTGAAAGCCTCAGTAGCCTCCTCCCGAAACCTAGCAAACTGAATAGCATCATCCAACGTCAAGGGATTAAGGGCTTTTACAAAGGGCTTAAGATGTGGTTTGAGGCCAGCTATAAAACTGGCTATGAAATAATCATCAGGTAGTACTGGGGTTTTCTGTGACATTAGGATTTTCTGTAACATCAAAGACTTAAGCTCTTCAAATTTCTCCAAGTAATCATCCACTAATCCCCACTGTTGAAGTCTATGAAAATCTTCCACCACTTTACTCCCTAGCTCCTCCTTAAACCGGTTACAAACATCCATGATAAAGTCACTCCAATCCACTTGTTTTTTAACAGCAATATAACTTGCAAACCAAGTTTCAGCCCTTCCTACAAAATGCATTGCAGCCACATCCACTCTCTGTGACTCAGGAATCTTGCATATTGCAAAATACCTGGAACATTTCTTTACCCAATTCCTAGGGTTGATTCCATCAAAACTAGGAAATTCGAGTTTAGGCGAAAATCTAATGGAATTACGATCAAGATTGCAAGATCCCTCATCATTTACCTCCATACTTTTTTCCTTCATGAGATCCATTAGCTTCCCCAGCATCTGTTGCTGAACATTGCTCATTTCTACTATTTTCTGGTTCTGCAGCTCCAGCTGTTGTTCGAGCAACACCCTGAGTTGGTTCTCCATATTTGATTCTCCACTGTCCTGTCTGCGATTGTGTGTTTTAGCCAGGATTTGAAGCTCTGATACCAATGTTATCTTTAGTTAAGGAAATCACCCATAGGCATGAAGAAAGGGGATTTCGAGAGTGAAGATACCAAGCTTGAGTTGGATATTAGCTCAATGAAACAGTAAACGAGAGAAAGAGATGAGAGAGAAAGAGTTGTTGTATTAACTGACTGATTCCCTTCAACAAAGGCATCTTCCCTTTTAAGAGAAGCCATTACTTCTAACAACCCATCAAACTTTCCCGCCTTTCACGGAATTGACTCCCAACTCCCTCCTCATGCTAGGCACGTGATGAGCTAAAATACCCTATATTAGGGATCTGGGGAGATCCAGATGTAAATAGTTTTACCTTTGCAAGTATCTCTACCTACAAATAGGCTAATTTTAATAGACTCACAAGAGATCCCTCTCTTTATATCACATATGATTGTCATATTGTGCATTCATTCAAATGACATGCAAATAATTGGTGTTCTGTATGTCATTTTTATGACCTTCAAATGTGAATGGAAGAAATGATTGGTGTTTTTTGTGTCATTTTTATGACCTTCAAATGTGAATGGAAGAAATCATTCCAAAATGTTGGCTTGAACACTGGCAGAAGTTATAGGAAATCATGTCAGGTTGACAAAAGATTTGTTTTATCCTGTAGTGTATAGTATCAAAGTGGCATTCACGAGAAATCATGTCAGAATGTTGGCTAAAACATAAAGAATTGGATTTCAATGTCCAGGCGGGAGTAAATATGAATTAATTGTATACATGTATATTAAGATTATGTACACGTCCTAGACTCGGGGCATGTTTACACTTGGCAGATGGAGCATCTTAATTGGGTTAACTTTGGATGGGTCTTAGTCGGGTCATTTGGACTTGGTTATATACAAGTCTGCTAGCATCATATTTTTTAACAATCTTCTCTTTTGTTGATGTGGCCTCACATTGGATCTGCTCCATTCAGACTTGCGCCAAATTGGGTTGTCTTATCTTGGTTTTGGGTTGGGCCTTATGTCCAATTGCTTACCTGTTCTGTACATCCCCACAGTAAGATCCAGGGTCGCAGTCCTCACTGATAAGGCCAATACACCAGAGCCTACATTGAGCAATGAAGCTATATAACAAATGGGACTAGGGTCACTGTATTTGTGGCTTCTCTAAGTGTACGCATCAAAATGTTCTAAATTACAAACAGTCCATCCTGTGGATGCATCTGAAGAGCATAAAGCTATACGAGATGCATTTGCTTAATGGAAATTATGTGCTACTTCAGGAGCAATAGATTCACTTACTCCTAAACCAATAAATTAGAAGAAATGTCTGCTTTCAAATCGTGATAGGTCTAGAAGTCTGTTGATACAACTCTCACTAGATGCAGATAATTCTGTCTGTCCTTAAAAGCCGAAGACCTTCGATGACACATTCAAGAGTGGTTCTAAAGCACTTGGTGCAAACTTCCTTGCAAAAAGATGACATTGAAAGACCAGATGATGATTGTAGAAACACATTCGTCTGCTCAAAATCTTGTCGAAGAACCCTTCTGAAATGTCGTTCTTACCAAAGGTAGCTGGATGAGGCCCACCCCTTGACCAGTCTGTCCATGTTAGGCTCCGATTTGCAAGCAGATGAGGCGTTTCGATGGTGAGCATTGTGGGAAAGTAGTGCTCATCTACGTAACAAGCAGGCTTGCAGAACTCCTTGAACTTAGGGTAGTAAGTGGTATCCTGAACAATCCTAAGAGCTAGTGCGCGGTTCACCTCAAACCACTGAGACCCTTTTCGCCACTGCCGGAGGGTGACCGCGGGAGCCATTTTCGGGTGATATCGGCCCCTACCATAGGGACCTTTTTCATCGTAGGAGCCCATAAAGCTGTACTGAGATTTTGCAATGTAGTGGTAGACAGTTGTGAAGTTACGAAGAGGGATGCATGCCTCAGAGAGGAGGACGAAGAACTCATTTGAGTAATCGAGCATTGCATTTGCTAGCAGTCTTCTCTCAGCATCACACATGCTCATCTCCCCCCATTCTGATACCTGCACAAGAAGTTCAGGAAACTGTTCTTAGAATTTAGTTTTTAAAATGCATTCTCCAATTTCGTACACTTAATTATGGTCATTATTCTCACTCCACAAAAAATCCCTCGTACGAGTTCTGTGATTAGTTTATGTGAACTTGGTTACGCGTTCAAAAGTTGCCTTTGATTTTGTCTAGGAAGAAGTGCTTTTTGACCCTGCTACCAGTATGGGTGAAGTTCTATTCAATATAGTCTCATGGTTTCTCTCCTCATCTTAGAGAGTTTCCATGTCAAAATCATGTTATTTGGTCAGTTTTTAACTGTCTTCATGCTCCATATAGGTTTGGGTCTTACAACGTCCTATTTAGAGGTTTTTGCATGAGTAGTTAATGTCTTTGGCGGCAACCATTTGCCCAACATGAAATGAAATTTTTCTGGTTGTTCGCACACGTCCAAGTGCTCACATACACCAAGGGAGGGAAAAAGATTTGCTCTTATATATCCACTGCCTTATCCCAAACATAGGAATTACCAATTTGTTCCATACAAAACTAAGCTTTCTTCTTTCCTGAAAGGCATTGATTTTTGAATATCCAGACAGTTGTTCATTTGATATTAAAGAGCAGAAAACTTAGCATTCAAGGAAGGGGGGTGTCCCCAAAAGTCATTCCGTGTGATAAAACTTTCGAATGCTAAATTTTGATCAAAAATTAGACCAAAGCTGCTCGAAAACCTACATTAAGGTAGCTGCTTCCCTGATATCGAAGGGTATAGCTCAGAACATGCATCTTTGAACAAATTGAATATTGGCAAACAAGCCAAGTTGAAAGAGCCTAAACTGCCAGTAAAGATTGGAAAATAACACAGCTGCACAGTAGCAACACTTACAAGAGATCAAATCGCAAGCTGCAAGTTGCATGTATTTAAGTGTTGATGACTTGAACAGATTAAAGACATGGTGGAGTCATGAGAGGATTGTTAGACCATACCTGGCTAGGAACTTGTCTCTGGTAGAAAACTGAAGAACGCGAATAGTTGGGTTGATACCCCGGCAGAGAGTGAATGTAGATAGAATAAAGTCCTTCATGACCCTTAAAGAACTTCTCCCATAGAGGTGCAAGAGGCAATGGTCCTCTTGTAAGAAACATGAATGCCAACTTAGGAACCCTCTTGTAAGGATAATCTTTTATTCTAGGGGCAAAAGTTGCTCTCCAGAAGAGTTCAGTGTCATTCATGTTATGCATAAGGTTAGAAGGCGGCCTTATCCAGCACTCTAAGCTGTTGGTCCCCTCAGAGCAAGGATTATACCTTGATGATTCCGTAGGAACGATGTGTCGAATCCTAAAGTATCGGCTCATGTTCAAGCTAACTATACAAACACCAAGGCCAAGAACCATGAATATCAGGAAGAAGTAAAGGAGTCTGTACGATAAGGGCTTGCTTAAAATTGACCTGACTGGAGGTGCAGGCTCCATGCCACTCTCCCCATTCACTAACCGTGCTTGCATTTTTAATCAAATTCAGCTTCTGGTATTAGTTTCTGTCAGAAAATCAACACAAAAAGAGCTTATAGGTACCAAACTTGTTCCCAAATGTCAGGGATGTGTGCCAGAAAATGGCAGTCTTTGATCAAATGAGAGACCAAAAGAATAATATGGCATCCTATATGATGATTTAGAGGATGAATTTTGGATTTTGGCATCTGGTTATTTGATCAAAAGGGTTGTTCATTCTTCTGACAAACAGAACCATATGATCCATGAAAACCTATAAAAAAAAATCAGGATCACCAGAAAATGGGTGATCCCTTCCTGTTCCGAACCATATATTTAACACAATTCAGCTCAGAAATCCCACCGAAAGAAAAGAAATTTCAAATGCCAATAAATCAAATCACCAGTTGAAGAATGAATGGATGTTTTATTTGTGAAAACTCTGACCTTGAGAAAGAAGGAAATTTGGAGTTACAAATAACGGAATTTTTTTGTGAGATAAACGCCTGGGTAACAGCAGCAGTGAAAGTAGTTTGGATTCACACAAAGCGTTGTTGAATTGAGGACGATGAGAGTTTTGAGGAGGATGGGGAGTAATTTAAGAGAGAAGTTTTGATGGGCGTTTCACTCTGATTAAGTTTGTTCATATGGGATGTTTGTGAAACTGAATTCAATGACAGATGTAATGTAACCAGGAGGAGAGGAATTGCTGCTAGTGAGAGACTGAGAGAAACGTCCGAAATTATGGGAAGTGAGAGAAACAAAGAGTGATGACACTTGCAAGGATGTGTTTGTTTGGCTTTGTGTTTGTTTGGCTTTGTTAGTATAATGATGGTAATTTTAATTGTATTTCCGAGGGCTTTGAGTGTGTTTGTCTATCCTTGTTTATTACTTGTGAGTAGAACTGGTTAATGGATTGGAGCCCTGTCCAATCACCCGGCCGACCCTTAAAAATAAAGGTTAGGGTTGGGTTTTTTTTTTGTCTCCGAACCGTTCTAATTCTCAAATTGAGGTACTCAACTATGATGAGGGTTAGGTTTGGATTGACCCGAGCTGCTAACCCTCACTTTTTAAAAAAATTAAAATTTTTTAAAATCGATTAAAGATACTTTAGGTTTCATTTATTCAAAACCTTTTTACTTTTTACTTTCTTGTTTCCTCTTAATCTTTCCCCTATTCACTTCTTCAAATCTCAATGGCTCGTAACCTTCTAACGCTCCCTCCCTAATGTTTGGAGTAGTCGTTTTAGTGAACCAAATATTCTAATCACTAAATTATGCATTAGAGTGTTTGTAATTGCGATACACTTTATCGGAATATTACATTATCATTTGGCCTTTTATTTCATAAGATGTTTAATATTGAACTTTATAATAAAAATGAAACTTGGTGAAAAATCTCATTTTCTATGTACGAAATATTTGAGGGTTGAGTCCGACCCAATGACGGGAGGGTACTGCATGGTCAGGGTCAAGGTCAGGGATGTGCTGACCAACATGAGAGTCGGATAGGGTTAGGTCGAGCAAATGTTGTCTGTCAGCCCTCACGACCCGACCCTCAATTTAATCAGGTCTACTTATGAGCAAGTAATAAACGTTGTGGTAGGATCATAAAGTGGGTCAAATGTCATTTATTTTAAAACATATTTGATTCCTTAAAAAAATATCCTTGTCAAATTTTTAAAAGTTGAAAAAATAAGCAAACATCGATTATTTCTCTAATGTTTCGGATAAAAAGTCATTTTCTTTACTTAATAAACAAATCTTAGAAAGTTTATGAGACATTATGAAGGAACTTTTGACAATTTATTAGGATGGAGGGAATAATTGCATTTATAATTTGTTTATCATAAAGTGGTCAAGTATCATTTATTTTAAACATATTTGATTCAAACCACATTAAAAAAATTACTTGTATTCATAATTTGTTACATTTTATTTTTCCATACGCATTTAACATATGTGAGTTTCTAAAAAGAATCAATTTTATATATAAGTTTAATAACTTTTTTATGTAGATCTTATTTTGTTATCGTAGAATTCAGTTAATTGATGTAAAAAAATTTATATATATTTTCTCATGTAGAAATCAAATCAATTAACAACCGTTACTGCATCTAAAAAAATACCTCCTAACTTCTATCACAAAAATGAGTAGTCAATTGTTTTTGGAGTTATACTTAAATTCTCATGCTACAAACAACCCTACAAGTTCAAAAGTAAGGCAGTGTATGTAGCATACAATAGGATTAGGCAGCGAGGAAAATTGTGCGTAAGTTGCTAACGAATTTCTAAGATAAAACCTCCATCACCCGTTGTGTTTGCTGCCACTTTTACGTTGTGGCACCATTACATGTGATGTTTTGTCAAATCAATTCTTCCTTTGCCAGCTTACCTTTTGGTGCACCCTATGTGCTTAGATTTCCTAACTTTCGTGGAAGTTTTTCCATCTCATGTTTGCAATCTTTCTTTTTACAGGTAGTTGATAAATTATTTCACCAATTGTGATGAAATTATTATCACATTATAATACCAACTGTCGTATGCAAGTAATGCAACCACTGCTAGAGAGTACAATCCCTCTTCAATGATAATTCCCCGTCAATGGTCACTCCCCCTCCAATCACAAAGGAATTTAGACATGGCAAACTGGTCATTTGATTCGAATACGAGACGGATTAAATATGAGTCTACTTATGTTTTGAGTCGAACATTTTTGGCTCAGCCCAAGTCAAGTCGATTTCCAGCCAACCAATATTTCATCCAATAAATTTGTCATGAACAAAGAAGCAACCTTATTTAACATTTCGAATCAGGTATGATTCATCTCAGGTCAATTGAAGTTTCAGGTCTACTTTCATATCGACCTATTTCAAGTGTTAGGTTAGAAATGAATTTGAGTCTTTCTAACTCAAGTTTCAAATCTCAAGTCAATTTCATTAGGTCTACACAACATCCTCATCTATGCTTTGCCATATTTTAGAGATTATATATGAAACGGATTAAATACGAGTCGGCTTATATTTTGAGTCAAACAAACATTTCCAATTGGTCCTAGTCAGATCGATTTCCAACCAACCAATATTTGATCCAATAAGTTTGCCATAAATAAAAAAGCAAGTTCGTTAGACATTTCAAGTCAGATATGATTCAACTCAGGCCAATTCAAGCTTCAAGTCTACCTTCTATTGAGCATATTTCAGATGTCATCTCGGATATGTATATATCCGAGTCATTCGAGCTCCGGTTTCAAATCTCAAGTCAATTTCGTTAGGTCTCCACAAGATCCTACTCTATGTTTTGCCGTACTTTAGAGATTATATATACAACCAATCTCTCGGCGTTCCTTTAAAATTCAGTGCTGTAAACAAGTTGGGAAGCTGGCCAAAGGACTTCTGAATCAACACGAGGCTGACAGGACAGACCTTTCACTAACACATGGCTGAAAAGATAGACCTTTCACTAACACTTCTTAAAAAGATCCAACTACATTGCAGAACCTCTGTTTAGATAACAAGGACGAGAGACATCAAACTCTGGACGCCACATAACAATTTCAAAATATCCTTTAAAAAGAGCAATTTTAAGTGTACTAAGTACTCACAACGCAAGACTAAAAAAGAAACCTATGACAACATAAATGAAGAGTCTCCCAAAAACTAGTAGAAGGGCTTCATTCCAGCATTCGCACTTTACTTCTCTGATGAGTTTGGACCCCTCTTCTTTCCGAATCCAACAACTGGAAGAAAAGAAATCAAAGATCAACACCACGTAAAGGGGAAATTTCAGAAAAGGATCCCAGAAAACCGTAAGAGCATGTCAGCACTCGGCAGGAAAAGAATGTTAAACTCAAATCCTCCTAAGAATATATTGACCATCACCCCCCCCCCCCTATTATCAAACCCCATTTTGGATACACAGACATTTTATTTATTCATTTTTTCACTTGAATTATTTTTTTATCACATACTCAATATATAAGACCACATCCAGCTATGGTGGGAACGCGCAAAACCCAAGTGGGGAAAGGGACATGAAGGGGATAATTCTGCCTATACTTCCAGTAGGAGTGGAACCAGGCTCTCCTCTGCGCTCACTTGGAAGTAGAGCTCTCTTTGCAAAAACAGCTAGGGGTCCAACACTAAGCAGCCAAACAAAAACTGTCAATAAAGTTCAACAGCAGTTACAAAATGTTTTGAATGGCACCCCCCTCGGGCAATGAAAGACAAGAACCAACTGAGACACGAAGGTCCTAATTCATCTGTATCTGTATCTTCTCTTCACAAATATAAGCAATTATGAGGTTCCAACACTACCGCCACTATCAAACACAAACATATCAGAATTACATGATTTATATGCCCCATACCATGGGTCAATCTGTCATAGTTTTAAGAACACATGCTTAACAGAAAGAAAGAATGTAAAAAGTGTAGCAACTTGTTCGAGGCCACAGTCAAAACTGAAAACATTTGAAGGGCACGGAGAATCGCCATGTTTCATATTGCCAACCTTCAATGCAAGGTTAATAGCATCATTGTGTATTTGATGACCTTGCTCTGCAAATTGGCTTTTAAAAGAGATACATATTTTCAAGCACATTTGGAAAAGCAGGAAGGACACTTCAGGGGCCATTTGGATGGCACAATTCAAACTAGTAATTGATATTGAGCACACAAAACTCAACATATTTGACCAATTCTCCTTACTACAACATTGTTCACAGTTTGCAGCACCGTTAGCAAACCAAACAGAGCACAATAATGCAGTCCTTTATATCATCTTTTACCACTTTTCAATCACATCTACCATATTCATAATTATTCAGGAATTCAGTAACTACCAGGAAGCAGAACCAGGTAACTTAAAACTGGACCTAGAATTCACAAGTCAGGACGTAGAAATCTAAAGATTCACCGGATAAGCACTTCAGGAAAAAAAAACCACAATTATGAACTAAAAAAAAAATCATACGCCGAAATTTCCAAAGACACTTCAAAATGGACACTTATTTCCAAAAACCCATCAAAATGGGCACTTAGACTTCCAAATACCTACCAAAATGGGCACTTAAATTCCCAAATACCCACCAAAATGGGCACCTCAAAAACGAATCTCAAACACAAATACCCATCGAAAAAGACAAATCAGGAGCTACAATTCCCCCAAAAAATCAAAAGGGCTATCAAACCAAACTCACAAGACAAAGTAATAGGCACACATGCGACCCAGAACCAAAAGTAATCATATGAAGATCCCATTGACAATGAAAAGGAATCGTTACCAGCGGTGACGAAACGGCGATTGTACTGCATGCGCTTGTGAGCGCGGCCTCTGGGCTTCTTCTTCTTGTCTTGCTTAGCCACCTTCGGTGTCTGCCCTCTCACCTTACCGGCACGAGCCAACGATCCGTGCACCTTACCTGCAGCCCCCAAATCCCACAAAAATTAATGAGAAAAATAAAATCTTTGATTCAACACAGAAATCAAGTAGAATAATTTCGGAAATGAAGCATTACCCATGATTTGATTTGGTAGGTTGAGCTGGTTCTGTTCTTCTTATCGGCCGTATATGGGAACGAAGAAGCAGAAGAAAGGTGCGGGCGTGTGTAGCAGAGGAGCAGATAAATGCTGCCGTCTAGGGTTTTGGATTGTTTCTAGGAGAGAGATTGCCGATGCTATGCATTTTGTTGCGGCGTCGTTTTTGGGCTCTATCTGTATTTTTGGATCTCGTTTGGGCCTTTGGATCCTCACGCAAGTGGGTCATTCAAAACCTAATCCCCAGCTCTAAATACTTTGAAACTTCACTGTCCAGGAGAGTGCCTTTTTTTTTTAAAGAAAAAAATAATAATTTGAAAACTAGATATATAAACACAAGCTCTTGCGTTGGACAGTCTCACAGTGATTTTTGGGATACATAAACACAAGTTCTTGTGCTGGACGGTCTCACAATGATTTGTCGTGAGATCGCCTACGTGATAAGTTTTTTTTCTTTATAATTTGAGGCGACCGTTGATGAACACATCACTTGTTTCATGATAAGTCACTTTAAAAGGATCTCACGGAAGCTTACTACTATATGAAAAGCAAATGTCATATCCAAGTATGCAATCATTGAATAGTAGAAACTTTGGTCGTACGATTCTCGTGGTCCAATTCTCATGAAAGAATGACGACTTATATGGAAACCCTAGAAGAACACCCTCATTATCGAAATTTTGGCAAGACAGCTTGCAATTGAAGTTCTTCATAGGTGATTAATTTGTAGGATATTTGGTGTCCATAAGATAATATGAGAACAATTGATCTAGTTCATAGTTTCCATATACTTAAATGTTCTTCGATAAGAGACTACTCTAAAACCTTATTTTTAAGGGCTATCATTTGTAGATGAGAACTACTTGTAGTTCAAAAATAGTTTCTAAATCCTAAACCCTCGAAGGAAAAATTAAGCGGGTAGCTCATTGGGTCGGTTTAATGGATACCTATCAATTACTCTGATTAGGCAAAATTAAGCCGGTAGCTCATTGGGTCTGTTCAATGGATACCTATCAATTACTCTAATTAGGAATCATTGAAGTCAATTAATTGTTTCCAGATTCACAAATCACTTCACGGCTCACTCCAACGCACCCTTCTGCAGTCGCTGTCAATCTGTGCTGTCTGGGCTGAGTTGTGATTTGTCCTGGCACCCCAATCCGATATAATATTTTCGGAATTTCGCTTGAGTAGATCAGGTGTTCAGAGCAAATCATCTCATAAAGGATCAAGGTTCAAGTTTGAAGTTGCGAAGCTCAGTAAAATTTTAGACCTTCAATTGTAAATTTTTCAGGACTTGCAACTTTCTCTGTGCCTACCCTGTTACATCCTGCGATAACATCAGAGTTAGAGGCACAATTCAATCACTTTTTGCTGCGCAACTCTGGCGCCAGCGTTGTCTCTCATCTCTCGCTCTCCTGGGCGGGGTTAGAGTCTGCGGATGCGATTGGGAAGGACATCATCATCATCATCGTCTATTGATCGTCATCGATTTAATTCATCGGCATTCAATTGATCTAATTTAGAGAGAGAGAAAGCAGAGTGTTCTCATCAGTTGGGTGAAAGTGGGGCTGGATTTTGGAGTTTCTGACCGCTGGGGGCTCTGTCCCAGGTAAGAAGGCATAAGGTCAGTTTCTCTCCCCATGGCTTTTGTTTCAATAGTTTTGGGTGGTTGTGGCATTACTTGGGTAACTTCATCCTAGTGTTGCTTGGGGTTCCCTATACCTATGGGTCCTCCTTTTTGTTCTTGAGGGGAAGGTGTATTATTTACTACTCTTGGTTCGCTACTCTCAGTTTAGTTTATTACATTTCGTTTGTGTTAGGGGGATATTATTATTATTATTATTATTATTATTATTATTATTATTATTATTA
>JACYFF010031957.1:16759216-16771363 GCA_017589665.1 Selenicereus undatus | reverse complement strand
TATTATTATTATTATTATTATTATTATTATTATTATTATTATTATTATTAGCTGTTTCAGCCTCGTAGGCGTCTGCGTCTGTGGCGGGTCATGTAGCTGTTTCAGCCTGTCCTCCGGGGAGTTTTGGGGTTAGGAGGGGGTTAGGGCTACGGAAGGTACGTCTTGCGTCCTGGAATATTGGGTCCCTCATGGGTAAGTCGATAGAATTAGTTAAGTCTCTGCGTAGGCGTAAGGTTAGTATAGCATGTGTCCAGGAGACGAAGTGGGTTGGGGCGAAAGCTAGAGAGATTGATGGGTACAAGCTTTGGTACTCGGGGTCATCCAAGACAAAGAATGGAGTTGGCATCCTGGTTGTGAAGGATTTGACGGACCAGGTGATCGAAGTGAGGCTTAAGAGCGACCGGATTATGGCCATTAAGGTTTTGGTGGGTTCAGTTTTCGTGAATGTGGTAAGCGTGTATGCGCCCCAGGTAGGCCTGCCAGAGGAAACTAAGAAGCTCTTCGGAGACCTAGATGAGGTCACCCAAGAGGTACCTTAGAGCGAAAAACTGTTTATAGGAGGAGACTTTAATGGTCATATCGGCGCAGAGGCAGCGGGATATGATGGGGTCCACGGGGGCTTCGGTTTCGGAGAGAGAAATGCGGGAGGGGTCTCTCTGCTGGACTTTGCAGTGGCCTTTGATTTGTTGGTGGCCAACTCCTTCTTCAAGAAGAAGAAGGACCACCTAGCAACCTTCAAGAGCAGTTCTTGCAAGACCCAGATTGACTACTTCCTAACGAGGAAAGAAAATCAGAGATCGTGTAAGGATTGCAAAATGATTCTCAGCGGGTTGTTAGGAACTCAACACAGGTTGCTGGTTTTAGATGCAGAGTTCAAGTATCCTAGGAGGTCGAAGAGGAGAGCCGGAGAACCCATAATTAAGTGGTGGACCCTCACAAAGGAGAAGGCGGGGTTAATAGCAGAAAGAATAGCTGAGAAGAGAGCTTGGAGGAGGGCAAAAGATGCCGATTCGATGTGGGATGTTGTGGCGGATTGCATCCGAAGGTCGGCTAAGAAAACCCTAGGTCTTTCCAGGGGAGGCGGCAATAGGATGGGGGGCGCCTGGTGGTGGAACAAAGAGGTAAAGGAGAAACTCAAGGCAAAAAAAGAGGCTTACGCGGAGTTTATGAGCATCAGTTCGGAGAACGAGAAGGAGCATAAGAAGATTGGATACAAGGCGGCCAAGAAGGTAGCCAGAAGGGTAGTGGCAGTAGCAAAGAGTCAAGCGTTTGATAGACTGTACCATAGATTGGGGACGAAGGAAGGGGAAAATGAGGTTTTTAAACTGGCTAAGGTGAGGAAAAGGAAGACTAGGGATTTGGGAGTGGTAAGGTGTATCAAGGACGAAGAGGGTGAGGTGTTGACTGAGGATGCTGAAATTAAGGAGAGATAGCAAAGGTTCTTGACGAGGGGGGATAGAAGAGGGGGAGAAATTGTACTGGATGGGAGGGCAATACCGAAGGTCGCTAAATTAACGTATCTGGGCTCGATCATCCAACAGAATAGGGACATTGACGAGGATATTAGCCATCGAATTAGAGTAGGCTGGCAAAAGTGGAAGTCAGCGTCAAGGGTGCTGTGTGACAAGAGAGTGCCCATGGGTTTGAAAGGCAAAGTCTATCGGATGGTAGTTAGATCGGCCGTTCTCTATGGATCAGAGTGTTGGCCTCCAAAAAAGACGCAGGTCCAAAGGTTGATGGTAGCCGAGATGAGAATGGTCAGGTGGATGTGTGGTTTTACGAGATTGGACAAAATTAGGAATGGAGTAATCAGGGGCTTAGCCGAAGTGGCCCCCATAGAGGAGAAGATGAGGGAATCGAGGCTCAGATGGTTCGACCACGTGAAGAGGAGAAGTGTGGCCGCCCCAGTGCGGAGGTGTGAGAGGATCAACCCCCCCGGTGGTAAGAGAGGGAGGGGTCGACCGAAGAATAGCCTAGAAGAAGTGGTTAGAGAGGACCTGAAAGTTGTCGATCTGACGGAGGACATGACTCAGGATAGGAGGCTGTGGCGGGACAGGATTAAGGTCTCTGATTGTAGGGGACCGGCTCCGTAGAAGGCAGTAGCTTAGGCGGGGTGGGGCGGGTAGGGTTTGGTTTGCTTGCCTGCAGGTCGTGCTTTTTCTGGGTTGTGACGGCACCAAGCACCCCTGGTTTGTTGAGGTATGTCTCCGCTCCCTCTTTATTTGTTATCCGGAACCTTTTCTCGTCCTCTCTCTCTCTCTCACTCAGTAAATGGTTTTGCAACAGTTTTCTCTATAAAACTTTTTCACAAAATTTTTTTGTGGGTCTTATGGAATCAACCTCTCCATGGGTAGGGATACCGGTAGAGGTAAGGTTTCCTACATCTAGATCTCCCCAGACCCCGCGAAAGCGAGACCCACACTGGGAGTTTGTTGTTGTTGTTGTTGTTGTTGTTGTTGTTGTAGCAAAGGTTCTTTGCTAAACTCCTCAATGGGAAAGGGGGGGAGACGATTTTAGTAGAGGCGGAGAGTGTAGCGATCAGCGTGCAGACGACATGATAACAAAGGAGGAGATTAGGGAGGCCTTGAAGAAGATGGCGAATGGAAAGGCAATGGGCCCAGACCAAATACTAGTGGAAGTTTGGAAGTTTATGGGGGAAGTGGATCTAAAGTGACTCACGGAGCTTTTCAATGTTATTTTCAGGACCGCAAAGATGCCTAGAAAGTAGAGGGCCAGCACAGTCATCCCACTGTACAAAAAAAAAGGGATATCCAATATTGTAATAACTTTGGGGGCATCAAGCTGCTCAGTCACACTATGAAGCTGTGGGAGAGGGTGATTGAGGGAAGGCTATGAGAGGAAGTAGAGATTTCAGAGAACCAATTTGGTTTCATGCCAGGCAGGTCGATCATTGAGGCAATCTACCTCATCAGAGGACTCATGGGCTTGTTCAAGGACAGAAAAGTAGATCTCCATATGGTGTTCATTGACCTGGAGAAAGCGTATGATAGAGTTCCAAGGGAGGTATTGTGGAGGTGTTTGGAAGAGAAAAGGGTGTCGCCTGCGTACATTCGTATAATCAAGGATATGTAAGAGGGAGGGCGGTCGAGTGTTAGGACTCCGGGAGGGGTCTCCAATGACTTTGCTGTTAGTTTGGGTCTGCATCGGGGCTCCGCCTTAAGCCCATTTCTTTTCACATTAGTTTTAGACGAACTCACTAGAGGAATCCAGGACGAGGTGCCTTGGTGTATGTTATTTGCAGATGACATCGTTCTTATTGATGTAACCAGGCAAGGGGTGAATGACAGGTTGGAGAGTTGGAGGCATACGCTGGAGGCTAGGGGCTTTCGGTTGAGTAGATCGAAAACGGATGTAACGCCCGGGATTTTATCCCCTTATTCCGGAATTTTATATCATTGGAAATTGAAATAATATCGACGTGCATGCTTAAGTGCTATTTTTATTGAAAAGAATATTATTCTTATTTTATTGTTATGGAGGATTATATCGGGCACTACGTATTGCGTAGATTCCAGATTATAACTAGACTAGCGAACCTTGGGACTAGTCCTGCAATTTATTGAATCAAACATTGGGTATTAATTACGAGGTGACAAGTGATAAGCTCGTATTAATTACGATGTGACAAGTGGATAAGCTTGTTTTAATTATGATGTGACGGGATAATTATCCAAAACAAAAGAAAAAGGAAAAAGAAAAAAAAGTACAACGTTAACACTCCTAACCTGGGGTTGGGGGCGTTACAGATGGTATCAGAGCAAGTAGGGGTGTTCATTATTTGGACCAAATTCGGACCGGACCGAAGACCGGCCTAGATCGGACCGGATCGGACCGAACCGAATGAATTCGGTCCGGTCCACGGTCCACAATTTTTTTTTATTCGGTCTTCGGTCCGGTCCGGTCCGGTCCGGTCCACCGGTCCACCGGTCCGGACCGAGGACCGAATAAAAAAATTTAAAAATCGATTTTTTACTAACTAAATTTTAATTTTCTTTTGCAACTTATAATTTTTCAAACATTCAAGAATATTGATTTGTTTTTCATGGTGAAAATATGTAGAAATTGTTCATATTGAAATAAATATAAGATGTTCATATTGTAAAAATTTGCTAGCTTTACAATTCGGTCCGGTCCTACTTTTTTCGGTCCGGTCCCGGTCCGATCCTTGACTTATTCGGTCCGGTCCACGGTCCGTAACTTCCCTCTTATTCGGTCTTCGGTCCAACCCGGTCCGGTCCGGTCCAGTCCGGGTTTGGACCGATGAACACCCCTAAGAGCAAGGTCCTGCGACCATAGGCTGCGACCTAAGTCTTGCATTGCATATAGTGGTCTAAGAAATGCTTTATGCTGAGGTGCTTTTGATGTACCCTTCTGTGCAAATGTGCTTGTTCTAAACGTCATTGTGTTTAGCTGGCCATGTGTGGCTTGAATAAGCTGATTGATTGAAGGAGTGAGTCATTCGCTAGAACATTGACTGAATAATTTGTGTTCTTGTAAGTAAATTGGGTGTTAGCCCAATAATAAATACGCTTTAGTGATTTAAAGCAGAAGTTCAAAGTCCATTTGATTTGGATTCGAACGGTTAAAATTGTTTAAGTTCCAAGCTCACCCTTGCCTCTAAGGTACAATGTGCTCATCAGGCTCCATGGAGCGAGTAGATGTGCTTAATGGTTAGTAGGGAAAGGGGCTAGAAGCAGCCAAATCACTTTTCTATTGAACCCTAGAGACATTGAAAGTCAAGGCCTTTTCCAATCAGTGAGTTAAAAGTTTTGCTTCGCATTGAAAGACCCTTTGTTACATAGTGAAGCCTTACTGGTACAGTGAAAGACGTGCATTTGTATTGCAATGATACCCAAGCCACATTCTATGAGCGTGAGTCTTGGGGTCTGATTAAATGTATCGGATGCTTACGTGCTAAAATGCATATGATTACTTGATATGTTAATGACAAGTGCTAAGTGACTGATGATTACTTCTCTTGACTGAAAGTTATTTTGGGTAATACCCTAATTAATGCTACCCGTCAGTCAGCTCCGCATTATGCTCGTTGTGGCATGAAATGCTATTCATATTATAGGCTTAATAATGTACTGGCCATATCAACCCTGATACACCTATAGTGGTGCTAAAGGAAAGAATCTGGCAGACTTTGGAATTGTCATGCCATAGGTGTTATCTCGCTGCTACCCGAGGCAAGGATTTATGTCTTTTCACATTGTTTAAGCACTAACACTAGGTGCAGAAGCTAGAATGCTTCATAGAAGAGGGTTGAACCTTCTCCTCCGTACTAAGGGTTCCTCCAACCTCTACGATTATCTTATGAGACAAATGCACCACAAAACTTCAACACATGTTTAGAAGACCATTGATGTCATTGTCTCTACTCTGGTAAATTGCTTGGTGGCTAGATTCTAATGCTTGTGGACAAGCCCCAAGACATGCTTGTGACCTTAGATTGCACCAGAGGGTTGCAATGAAGTATACTCGTATAGAAGTACGAACCTATGTGTTTTGAAGCACAACTATAGTACTATACACAATGTGAGGTTTCTGGAAGCTTGTATAGTTACATGGAATACTGTGCATGGTCACTTATATGTTTTATAAGCGAATGAGATAAGAAATAAACCATTTAGTGCTTGTTTAATCTGCACATGACTAGTGTGTTATAAGCTGCGCATCTGATTGTTGTTTCATAGAATCACCGTTCATTACCTAGCATTAGTCATTCTAATGGTGCTGAATGCCTGGTTGTGTGCCTACTTCATAGCATGAGTGCCCGACTGCGGCCCTTCACATTTAAATGCTTCCCTTTGCATGTATCATTAAATAGTATGCCAATTGAGATGGAGTTACACACGTTGTATCTGAACTCATATCAATGTTCTTATGAATGACTAAGCGGCCACTGGCTCATATGTGTCGGGGAAGGATATGGCGAACACAGAAATTTACAGTCGCACTCGGTTACAATGCTTTGGCCATACCACATGCTAAACGTATTTGTGGCCCTACTTGAATGCGCATCTCTAAGAGCATGTGTATGAATATGTGGAACATAATCCATCACAAGGTTCAATTGAGCATCTGGCCTAATGTGACCGAGCCATTTTGCATTATGTGTTGCATGATGAGCTTTATGTGATACATGGTAGATTACATAGAAAACCATGGACAGTGCCCTACTGCCAATGCTATCTCACTATACCCTGGCCATTGGATTTGGATTTCTCTCCCATCCAGTTGTCTTGTGGCGAGACATGACACCATTTTGCATATTATCCCTGCCATTTTTTGAGATACGCCTACATATGTACGTACTTGTTCATGAGTACTATACATCATGGTTGAACTCTGGTTCATGTGGTGTAACCCTTCATTGAATTGTGAAACATAGTTGTCAGTGTTAGCAGCTGAAATAATAATTGTATATGTAATGTTCTTTTAAGTTGATACCAAACATACGTGCTGGACTACTTTCTATTATATGAATCTTGGACTGCAAGTATTGAATTAGTAATTCCATGAGATGTTATAATATGAAAGTGGTCTTACGTAATGTTGTGTGGTACCCTCATCACTCTAGAGTATCAGTGGAATCACAAGGACAACCATTCTAAGCCTAAGGGTGCTTTAAATCCATGTTTTTAAATGAAACTATCGGCGTATGACCCTTGGTGGTTAGGTCTGAAGTCATCATCGTGCCGCCAACCCATTGCCTTTCTACAATATACTTTAACCTCAGCGCCTAAGTAGACGCTTGAAAGGCCGGCAAAACTTGAGAGTGGCTTCTATAAGCACATCTCGGTTTCCTAATTCATTGTGAAGCAGACTTTTCTGCTTACGTTCAAAGTCATGTAGAGTGTACTGTGTGTATACGCATGTGTGGATGGCTAACTATAGACCTTGAAATTTCGAGGACGAAATTCTTTTTAAGGGGGGAAGGATGTAACGCCTGGGATTTTATCCCCTTATTCCAGAATTTTATATCATTGGAAATTGAAATAATATCGACGTGCCTGCTTAAGTGCTATTTTTATTGAAAAGAATATTATTCTTATTTTATTGTTATGGAGGATTATATCGGGCACTACGTATTGCGTAGATTCCAGATTATAACTGGACTACCGAACCTTGGGACTAGTCCTGCAATTTATTGAATCAAACATTGGGTATTAATTACGAGGTGAGAAGTGATAAGCTCGTATTAATTACGAGGTGACAAGTGGATAAGCTCGTTTTAATTATGATGTGACGGGATAATTATCCAAAACAAAAGAAAAAGGAAAAAGAAAAAAAAAGTACAACGTTAACACTCTTAACCTGGGGTTGGGGGTGTTACAACGGAATACCTCCACTATTGTTTCAGCGAAAGGATAGAAGAGGGGGGAGAAATCGTACTGGATGGGAGGCAATACCGAAGGACGCTAAATTTAAGTATCTAGGCTCGATCATCCAGCAGAATGGGGACATTGACGAGGATATTAGCTAGTGGATTATAGTGGGCTAACAAAAGTGGAAGTCAGCATCAGGGGTGCTGTGTGACAAGAGAGTGCCCATGGGATTGAAAGGCAAAGTCTATCGGATGGTAGTTAGACCGGTTGTTCTCTATGGATCGGAGTGTTGGCCTCTAAAAAAGACGCAGGTCGTAAGGTTGATGGTAGCTGAGATGAGAATGGTCAGGTGGATGTGTGGTTTTACGAGATTGGACAGAATTAGGAATGGAGTAATTAGGGGCTTAGCTGAAGTGGCCCCCATAGAGGAGAAGATGAAGGAATCAAGGCTCAGATGATTCGGCCACGTGAAGAGGAGAAGTGTGGTCACCCCAGTGCGAAGGTGTGAGATGATCAATCCCCCAGTGGTAAGAGAGGGAGGGGTAGACCGAAGAAGAGCCTAGAAGAAGTGGTTAGAGAGGACTTGAGAGTTGTCGGCCTGACGGAGGACATGACTCATAATAGGAGGTTGTGGCGGGATAGTATTAAGGTCTCTGATTGTAGGGGACCGGTTCCATAGGTGACAATAGCTTAGGCGATGTGGGGCGGGTAGGGTTTTGGTGTGCTTGTCTACGGGTCATGCTTTTTTGAGATGTGACAGCACCAAGCGCCCAAGGCTTGTTGAGGTATGTCTCTGCTCTCTCTTTATTTACTATCTGGAACCTTTTTTCTTCCTCTTTCTCTTACTCAGTAAATGGTTTTGCAATCGTTTTCTCTATAAACCTTTTTCACAAAACTGTTTTGTGGGTCTTATGGAATCAACCTCTCTATGGGTAGGACTATCAGTAGAGGTAAGGTTGCCTACAACTGGATCTCCCCAGACCTCGCAAAAGCGGGACCCACACTGAGAGTTTGTTGTTGTTGTTGTGGGAATCATTGAAGTCAATTGTGTAGCAAATTAGTCATCCTTTGCGCATTGATTGGTTTACCACAAATGTGGAGAGGGCTTACTTTGCTTAGCTTTGTGCTTCAATTGATATAATAAACCCCTTCCTAAGTCTATTTGAATTGATTCCTTATGAAAACTCATATCAACTCCGCTTATAGTTGGATAGACTATACCATCATAAAACAGCTCGTACTCATTAGTTGATGGCTTCTAATCACTCCTCCAAGGCCCATCCTAAAGTGTTAACTACCGAATGATCAATGTGTTAAAAGAGTAGTTGTTTCTATCGATATGTGAAGTATCCGAGCTTTAGACAAGAAGTATCCACCACCGAACTCCTAGGACGGGGGCGGGGGTGGAGGAAAGAGGTTTAGGAATGAAGAAATTTCAAGCACAAAGGGAATTTGGCTAGCTTCAATGACCATAATGAAAGAGAGTAAAAGCAAGATGGATAAAGGGAGTTTTGGTGATTGTTAGCAATATTCCCCATGATCAAGAACAGTTTGGTCTCGAGGGGATTTTCCAGAAAGTAGGGTGGGTGAGTGATGCTCATATATTGTTCGGGATATCAAAATGGACTAAAGTAAGGTTTGAGTTGTTCGCTTCTAGAGAAGAGAAGAGGTTGTCGAAAGTATTCTTATTTTCGACATGCGTATATTTGAGGAAAGACAACGCTAGTCTCCATGGCTAGATATTAAAAATGCAAGTAGTCAAGGCAACACAAACATCATCTAGATAACATAAGATGGGAGGCAGTTAAGTATGGAGAAGAAATGAGCTATAGAAAGATATCAACATCAAGCTCCCGACTATAAGATTCAGTTAAGAAAGTCAACCAATTAAGAAGGCTTTGATAGGACAAGTTAATGTAGGGTTTGAAAAATAGCTAATAGAAACCTTGTTTGCACAACAAATGAACCAATGGATTTAGCAACCTTAACCTTATCCATGATCAATGGTTATGTCAATGTTGAAAGCTATGTGCTCTGACAATCTAAAATTCATATTAACCTTCTGTAATGTGGTATAAATGGAAGCAACATTAACCAATCACGAATAAATACATTTATGGTTTACAGAAATCAAGAGATTGAACAAATATAAATCGTGTGATTCAATGAATTTGTAGCTTAAAATATTTGGAGTCCCCCCACGGGGATGGAGTTGGGAGAATTTTAAGAAGATAGTAGACCTATGGAGAAGACTGATTTGTTTAAGAAAATTAATTTCACAAACAGACTCCTTCGAATCCATGAAGATCCTGATTGTTATAGATATTTTTCAGAAAGTAAAGCAAGAATTACTTATTACATTAGAAGATACAGGATATAGAGTAATAGTAAGGGAGATTGGCCTTGCAACTTAAGTGGTTAAAAAAGATCAGCCCTCCTCACCTATGGCATTATAGAGAGTACGGATTCGAATGGAGATGTTCCATCCTTCCAGGATTTGAAGATTTAGATGATGAGCTGACAATAAAGGATGACATAGCACAGAGTAATTTGAGGAAGGATGTTGATGAGCTGGAAAGATAGATAGCCAATCAGGCCCTATACTTAGAAATTATTTCAAATTCAAATTTTGGAGATAAAGAGCCATGAGGCAGTGAAGGGAGCATTAACTCAACAGCAAGGACCAAAACTATGTGTTTTAGCCAGCATGACTACTCAGAGGAAGTCTTAAATATATTACAGCATTTACAACCTCTGGAAGTTGCATCAACACAACTAAAATTAAAGAATAAAGACCACCCACCACCATGCTTTGAGTTTAATGGAATTAATGAAGGCAATGTTTTTGTCGTTGGTCCCTTCATCAAGGCCTCGGAAATTGAGATGGTACCTTTGGAAGAAGGAGAACTTAGAGCTCATCAAATTGAACAAGTTCAGTCACATCTAGGCTTTGAAATGCCTCAAACACTATCAACCCACTAAGTCAAAGGTTTGAAACTAAACAACAAGAAGCCAAAAGTATGCAGAGGCACCCTAGGCAGTAAATCTTCAAACCAATCCTCAAAGAGTCTAGAGTAGTTAGCAATGGAGTCCCTCTATATTGGGAAACTCCTAGGTGTCTTTATCATCTAAAACAAAAAGGTAGCAGTCTCTAGAATAACCAAAACCTTGAAGCTAAATAGGAAGAAATTAGCACACAAACTTGAAGAGTAAGGAAGCAAAGGAGGCACTAAATAGTGATTTAAGAAGAAAAGCGATAGGGACACCAGTCAACTCTCAAAGAGATTTTATCGAATAAGTCATGGATGTTCAATTGTTTGAGATTTGGGAGAACGAATCGAATGATTAAGGGAATGAAATAAGGAGAGAGCAGGAATGAATTGTGGAGTACTGTTGTCTAATTATTTGCCCTCATATTATCTTGCTTTACTGGAAGCTTTGTTCAATAGTAATAGGCGAAAAGCTTAACCATGAATTGTTGTAAATTCTTTATAATTATGAGTCACCTCATGCATATGGTTTAGAAAGGAAAAAAAAATGAGTGGGAAAAAAAGATTGGAAAAAAAAGAAAGCGAGAGAGAAAGAAGAGAACTTTGGTTAACTTAGAGCATCCACGTAAGAGATCAAGAGGAAAAAAAAGGTGTTTGGTAGGAATCCAAAGTGAGTAATTTTTATCTTTTCCTTCTAATATGAAAATGGTTAGGGAAAGACAATTAAAAAATGAAGAAACAATATATGAATAAGATAGTCTAGCTTTAAATTAAATAATTAGAAAGTTATTCCACTAAATTAGAAACCCACTTTGAGAATTCCATGTTCATGACTGCTTTAATGTTTAGATGCTTAATTGATTTATGGATTTCCTTGAGATATGAGTATGAGATTTATTTTATTCTTCCATGTGTTGTTGTACGAAAAATGACCTTGAATTTGATGAAGATAATAAAGAGTATGAGATTTAGTTTTCACAATTTTGAATTTTAGCATATTTTTCTACACTATTTGAACTTCTGCACATTATTGGATGTGTGAACATTTCTAAAAATGTTACCGTAGCTTTCTTGTATTATGTGACAATTTTTGTAATTTTTCATGAATTTTGGATGAGTAGATTCTGCATTATGAATTTCTAAGTAAAATTGAGTAGTTTAGGCCAAAGTAGATTGATTATACATGATTATTGATCTTGAAGAGTAGAAATAGTTGTATAACTGAAAAAGGATCATATGCACTTGTAGAAGCTATTTTCAAAGGTGTTTTCTTGCTTGCATGTAATTAAGTAATGATAAACTAGTTGATAGAAAATGTGAATGTATCTTCTATTGAATCAATTACAATGAACAAATGAATCTAAGATATGCTAAGAGTATGTTTAATGGGTAAAAAAGTTCATGTCTTGCCTTAGACTACTGCTTATGTGATACATTCTAGAGTTATGACCATAAAAGTAGTTTCTCTACGTTTGGATATGTGTTGATCATTTGTTAAGACCTTGAGTGGGCTCTTCCCTGTTCGTCAGGATGTGAATGTGGCACCACAGTTTGTAATTTGAGGATATCTACTTACTGTAGAGCGTTGGGTCTTGGTTCGTACCATGAGTGGGCTCAGGTCGGTCCACCAGGATGTGTTTGTGACCCTTATTTATTGTGATAGTTGTTCGCATAGGTTATGAGTGGATTCCATAAGTTAAAGAACTTTGCTAGTATAAGATTATGTCGTACGTAACGAATTTGGATTTGGGCTTGGACTTGGTATTTCCTTAGTGATATTTATATGATTGTGATTCTTTGGA
>JACYFF010031957.1:16731828-16744042 GCA_017589665.1 Selenicereus undatus | reverse complement strand
GGGGGGTGAAGGCTGTAGCGGAATGCCGGTAGCTAGAAGGGTTCGTTTCCCGGTACCAGCGATGTTGTGAGAGGTTGCAGGCGGACATAGAGGCTCGCGAGACCGCAAAAAATGAGCTGTAGCGTCAATTGGAGAATGCCGCGGCTGCGGCGGTTTAAGCCAAGGAGTAGGGCTATCAGCAAGGCCGCTCCGACAGCCTCGTATACCTTCGTAAGGTCGTGCTAACCTTGGCACGCGAATTTGAAGATGATCGGTATTTTGAGGCCTACCTGCGCTTTGTGGATGAGCGTGAGCGTGCCGCGGCAAAGGGCCGCGACCCTTAGGAGGTAGAGTTTACCCCTCCATCCGAAGGTGAGGCTGCTGGGGACGAGACCACCAATCCTTTAGAAGCTGAGGCTGGCGCATCCGAGGAGGAGCACGAGGATCGTGGAGAGCCCGACGTGTAGTCCCCGTCCCCCTGTTTTGTTTGTGTTTGCTTTTGTTCTATTTTGGTACCGGCTGTAAGGATTTGTGTTGTCAAAATGTGAGACTTGCATTTTTGTCGTACTTGCTTAACAAATATTATGCCTGTTCAGTTAGAAAGTTTTGTTTTAATATCCGCTAACCTACAACTGCCATATCGCCCAAGTTATTGAGCTATTCAACTTTAGATCCCAAAAATAGATTTCCTACAGTTGTGTAACAAGATAAGCCTTCGATTCCTTGAAGCTTCAACAAAAGCAATTCCCAAATACGTTAAAATTATTAAACCTTGGTAATAGTTTTGTAATCTACTAAATCGATCCTAAATATATTCAGGGCTGGGTAAGCTGACCCGCGATTATATTTAGGCATTCGGTTTAAGATTAAGGCTCGGGAACTCGAGTGACAATCAGGAGGCTGTAGTCTTGTGGGGTTAGTAGGTTAGAATTAATCCAAAGCAATAAAAACAAAAAGGAAAAGGGGGGGCTTATGTGTGAAGCCCCGACCCCCGTCTCTCTCCTTTTTCTGCTACTTCGTCTTCTTCCCATCTCCCCTGTTCCTCCTCTTCTTGTTCGCTTCTCCACCATGCACACCGGAGCAAACCGCCGGCCTTGAGCCCCCAGACAACCCACCTCAGCTGCCGGCCGTCACATGATGGTGCCACTGGCCGAAAATCAACCATGATTGGGTTGATTTCGACCGGAGCAGAACCAACGCCCGACGAATTCGGTGCATGCAAGGTGATTCGAACTCCTCCTTCATCTATAAATTGCATTCTTGACCTAGATTCTTCCTAATTGCGTTTAATTTCTCAGCAAACTTGAGTTAGGGTTTTGGGTTTGGTGGTGTTCGAACCTCACGCAAAGGCAACCAGATTTCTTTGGTGTGTGGAGTTCGAATTTAGCTTCAATACTAGCCAACTTGGATGCATATAGCTTGGATTCGAGGTGGGTAAATCTTTAATCCCTCCTATTTTAAGGATTTCGAATAATAATCATATGAATCAGTTTATTGGATTGGTAGTTATAAGTATTTATGCATAACGATTATGAATTATGCTTGAGGTGTTAATTCGAAGTGAGTTATATATGTTTAGCTTCGATTCGAATCAGTTTAGGTGAATTATGCTTGAGGTGTTAATTCGAAGTGAGTTATATATGTTTAGAAGTGAGTTATATATGTTTAGCTTCTATTCGAATCAATTTAGGTGAATTATGCTTGAGGTGTTAATTCGAAGTGGGTTATATATGTTTAGCATCGATTCGAATGAATTTAGGTGATTTCTGCTTGAGCTACTAATTCGAAGTTGTTTTACGATTTAGTAAATTTATTTGAAGCTTTTAAGTTAGAAATAAAATCGTTTTACGATTTAACAAACTTATTACGTTTATTTGAAGCATTTAAGTTGGAAACTAAGTCGTTTTACGATTTAGTAAACGTGTTACGTTTATAAGGAACTTTTAAGTATAGGGTGGAGTCGTTTTACTAGTTAATAAACGTATAACGCTTATGCAAAGTTTTTAAGTAAAAAATGACGTCGTTTTACAAACTAGCAAACGTTTTACGTCTATACGAAGTTTCTTAAGTTAAAAACGAAGTGATGTTGCGAGTTAGTAGCGGTATTACATTTATATGAAACTTTTAAGTTAGAAACGAAATTGTCTTTCGACTTAACAAACTTATTAGGTTTTTAAGAAGCTTTGAAGTTTCAAAGGAAGTCGATTTATATGTTAATAAACTTATAACGTTTATGAGAAGCTTTTAAGCTTCAAACTTAGTTTGAATTAAGCATTGACTAAACACGTTATGTTTCAAACGAGTTTTGATTTACGATTTAGTAGACATATTACTTTTAAAAGACGTTTTTAGCTAAAAAGTGAAGTCGTTTTATGAGTTAGCAGTCGTTTTACATTTGCATGAAGTCGTTTTATGATTTAGCTTTCTAAGTTATACACGAAGCCGTTTTACGATTTAGTAAACAATTTACATTATAAGAAAGTCTTTAAGTTATTTATGAAGCCGATTTATGTACTAGCAAATCTTATTTTGTTTCTAAGAAGCTTGTAAGTTTAAAACGAAGACGTTTTACGAACTAACAAACGTATTACGTTATTAAGAAACTTTTAAGTTAAAAACGTATTTTACGAAGTTGGTTTACACGTTGGCAACTTTATTTCGATTATGAAAAGCTTTTAAACTATTCACGAAATCGATTTATGAGTTTGTAAACTTGGTTTGTGTCAAATTCCTTCTATTGCGTTTAAAAGATTGAAACGATTTGAAAAAGGGCAATTGGAGTTGTGTATTGTGAATCCTAGCTTTGAAGTGCATGCTAGTAACTACCCAAGTTTTGAATCGTGAGTTAGTATACTCACCATGTTTTTAAGAGTCCTTTCTCGTTGTTTGCCTAATGCTAAAGTTGTATGAAAATTATATTTTCATGTTTTACGTTCATAAAACCTATATATGAATAAGTATAAGCATGTTTGTCTACTAAGTATGTATGTGTATGATTGTTATAAGTTCCAAAGATATGTATATGAATAAGTATAAGTATGTATGTGTACGAATGATTATGTTTATGTCTATGTATAAGTATGTATGTGTACGAACGATTATGTTTATGTCTATGTATACGTGGAGGAGCTACTCTAGAAACTTTAAGCTTAAGTCTGAGACCCAAGGATGGTGGCTTAGTTCCCGCCTGGTATTACGTATGTTATGTTATGTTAGATTCAGGGATGGTGGTTTGATTCCCGCCTGAAGTCTAAGTATGAAAATTACGTCTCAGCATAGTATGATGTCTGTCCGAATAGGCGTACGTTGCCGCTCGAGTTTGGCCGACTCGGGATGGCAGCAACAGAGTACCTCTAAGAGTCTAGTCTCCTCATTTACGTGAATAAGTTACTATGTATGTTTTCGGTAAGTGAAACTTAAAACCCCTTTTATGCTATGTTTCTGGGTTTACATAACTTTATTAGCAATACGGTTTCTACTAAAGTTAAGCTTTTTGGTATGACTATTCGTTCACTTGGTTTATGGTTCGAATATGATGTATATGTGTAAGCTCTTCAACTAAAATGAATTACGAAAGGCTTTCGTAAGTTAATATGTATTTTAAGTATGTTTTGGGAGAGAGGGTTTACTCACTGAGCGGTGGTTGCTCATTCCCATTACTTTTCCCCCTTTTCCCAAATCCACAGGTGTATGACCTATGCATGGAGCGCCCAGAGTGGACATGCCTGGACTATGTTGCTGTGTTTATGATATTGTTATGTAATGTCGATTGTGATTGTAAGGTTATGTAATTAATCATTTTCCTTGTAAAGTTTATGAAAAATAGAAAGATCTGTATACTCCGGCCGTGTGGCCCGTAGAGTTGTGGACTCCAGCGGGTAGCCGTTGAGTTGTTGGTGTTGTTGACTACCTTATGTATTGCAGGGATATAATGTGAGGCTGTAAGCCTGGGAAATGGTATGTTATTAGGGGAAACTCTGCCCGTTTTGCCCCAGAAAATTAAGAAAATCCTAGCATTCCTAACCCGAGGGTTAAACTCAAGAGTCAATTATGTTATAATGGCTTAAGTTTTAAATATTAAGTCTCTTTTATGTTATGTTCCAAATAAGTTTAAGTAAGTTGCCTTAACAGTCTTTCCCAGGGAAGACTGTGTCGTGTAACACGACCCGGTGAGGTCGAGGGTGTTACACAAAATTAATTAAGGAATGTTCCCCTCTTTTCATTGTCCTGCAATGTTTGCCTTTATGTTTTCCACTTGTTCTTTCGTTTGCACTTGTACTCCATTCTTCCTTCATCGTCATACTGGCGGCCCTGAAGCAACATAATAAGGGGTGTAATCGAGGGCCTTTAGCCCCCAATGGGGCTAAGAATATAGTGATCGACCATAAGACCATGCTTAGGGACCCTTATCCCGCAGAGGGGCTAAGAGTGTAGCGACCGGCCGTAAGGTCGTGGTTAGGGACTCTTAACTCACAGAGGGGCTAAGAGTGTAGCGACCAGGCGAAAGGCCGTACTTAGGGACCCTTAACCCGTAGAGGGGCTAAGAATGTAGCAACCGGCCGTAAGATCCTGCTTACGGACTCTTATCCCATAGAGGGGCTAGGAATGTAGAGACCGGCTGTAACGCCGTGCTCAGGGACTCTTAGCCGGCAGAGGGGCTAAGAGTGTAGCGACGCTCAGGGACCCCTAGCCCGTAGAGGGGCGAAGAGTGTAGCGACCGGCCGTAAGGTCGTGCTCAGGGACTCTTAGCCCGACTCTTAGCCCGCAGAGGGGCTAAGAGAGTAGCGACCGGCTGTAAAGTCGTGCTCAAATTGTTTCATGAAGCAGACAAGTGTGTAGAAAGCGGCCGCCCGGACGCAGATATTCATTACGTAGAGTGTAGTGGGTACATGCTAGAGGAAAAAAAGAAATGTAATCGTAAATGTGATACTTTCTCAAATTGCTGCTATGCCATGCTCGGGAGATGAGGGTACCCTGGAGGGTTTTCAGTCGATATGTGCCGGGGCGGATCTGCGAGATGACCTTGTAGGGGCCTTCCCAGTTGGCGGTCAACTTGTCGTGCTCTCCTGCGCGCACGACTGCCTCTGTGTGCCGAAGAACGAGATCGCCGGCATGAATGGGTTGGATCTTGACTGTGTGATTGTGTAGTTGCGTGATGTGAAGTTTATAGAGGGCCTTGCGAATGAGGGTATCACCGCGAATGGAGGGGAAGAGGTCAAGGGCTTCACATAGGACTGCGTTATTTAATGTCTCCTGGAAGGTTGTCAACCAATGGGTATGAAGGGCCACTTTGACGGGCAAGACAGCCTCTGATCCGTAGGTGAGCATGAAGGGGGTCTCCCCTATAGCAGCTTTCTCCGTGGTGAGAAGATACCATAGGACGCCATGTAGCTCATCCGCGCATTTGCCTTTTGCGTGGTCAAGCTTTTTCTGTAACCCGTGGAGGATGGATTTGTTGGCCGCCTCAGCTTGGCCGTTAGTTTGGCGATGCGCCCAAGTTATTGAGGTGGTCTATGAGCTTGCTAGTGTCAAACTGCCGACCATTGTTGAAAATCATGGCGCGAGGGATGCTAAATCGGGTAATGATGTTACGCTAGATAAACTTCCGCACCTTAGCTGTGGTTATGGATGTAACAGCCTCAGCTTCGATCCACTTGGTGAAGTAGTCCACGGCCACAAAAAGGTACTTACGTTGGCCTGTAGCCTTGGGAAAAGGGCTAAGGATGTCCATTCCCCGTGTGGCGAACAAGAGTGGACTGACTATCGGTGTTATGATGGTGGAGGGGACTCGTTGGATGGGCGCGAACTTCTGACACTTATCACAAGTCCGCACGAGTGTCATTGCGTCCTCTCGCAGACTAGGCCAGTAGTAGCCAGTTCGAATGGCCGTGATGGCTAACGCGCGGCCTCCCGCGTGCGAGCTGCAAATGCCTTCATGTAGTTCCCCCAAGATCTTCTTTCCCTCCCCTAGAGTTATACATCGCAGCAGGCGTGGGGCGAAAGATCGCTTGTAGAGAATCCCCACGTATAAGATGAACCAATTCGACCTTTTCTTTACCTTCTGAGCCTCCTTGGGGTCTACGAGCAACGTTCCGACAGTGAGATATGCATGGATAGGTTCCATCCATGTTGGGCTTCTGTCTCGCCACAGCACCTCATGTAAGTTGTTGCTCCTTTCCGTCAAAGTTTCCCGTTGGATGTTCTTAGGCTGGCCGTTATCAGAAGGGCTCGCCAGTTTGGACAGGGTGTCTGCCTGTCGGTTTGCCGAGCGAGGAATGTGTGTGATGGAGAAGTGCTTTAATAACTGGGTGGCCTCGCGAACCCGCCGAATGCACGTAGCCATGACCTCGTCCTTTACCTCATAGGCTCAGTTAAGCTGGCTAACAACGAGTTGGGAGTCAGAAAAGGTTTGAATGTGGTCGACTCCCGTGGTGTAGCAGAGCTCTATCCCTACGACGAGGGCTTCATACTCGGCCTCATTGTTAGACGCTTTGAACACGAACTTGAGGGTGTGCTCATATCGTGCTTCGATGGGACTCTTAATGATGAAGTCGGCTCCACTGCCGTCTTTAGTGGATGAGCCATCCACGTATAAGTTCCAGGGCCGCGGTTGGGGATCTTTCTCCACAGGGGTCATGCTCTCGGCCAGGAAGTCAGCTAATGCCTAGGCCTTGATGGCCCGCCATGGTTCGAAGGCAAGATCGTAACGGGAAAGCTCCACAGCCCACTTCAGGAGACTTCCTGAGGCGTCCAGTTTCTGCAGGACGTTCCTTAGAGGTTGGTCAGTTAAGACCAAGATCTTATGGGCTTCGAAGTAAGGCCTTAGAATCCGACTGGCCATTACCAAGGCGTATGCAAATTTGTCGATGAGGGGGTGGTTCATCTCCACGCCTGCCAAGGCGTGGCTTACATAATATACTGGTATCTGCTCCCTCACTCCCTCAACCACAAGGACGGCGCTGAGCACATTTCTGACACAGCTAAATACAACACCAAAACCTCTCCTTCCGTTGGACTGGCGATTTTGGGCAGCTGGGCCAAGTAAGTCTTCAAAGCCTAGAAAGCGTCGTCCACTTGTTCATCCCAATTGAAATTGTTTAGCTAGCTCAGGACGCGGAAGAAGGGCAGGCACTTATCTGCAGAACAAGACATGAACCGTCCAGGAGCTGCTATGCAACCCATCAGGCGTTGCACCTCCCGCACGTTCTGGGGCAGTTTCATGTCCAGGATGACCTAGATTTTGCTCGGATTTGCCTCTATGCTGCGATGACTAATCGTGAAACTGAGGAATTTTCTCGACCGAACCTCGAAGATGCACTTCTTCAGGTTGAGGTTCATGTTGAACGCTCGGAGTATCTCAAACGTCTTCCACATATCACTGTTGTGGTCTTCTTCGACCTTGCTCTTCACGATCATGTCATAGACATGTACTTCCATAGTTTGTCCGATGAGAGGCTCGAATAGCTTGTTGACCAGGCCCTAGTAGGCTGCCCCAACATTCTTTAAACCGAAAGGCATTACTTTGTAATAGTGGAGGCCAAGGTCTGTGATGAACGCCGTATTTTCCTGGTCCTTGATAAACCTCAAATCTGACCCATTTTCGACTCTAATTCTTCCCCTCTTTTCCTATAATCTTTCGACTAACCTTAGCAAAAAGGGGGTTGAATACACTTTCTTGACCTATTATGCGCTAAGTTGTCCTATTTCTTGATATGCAGGTCTAAGGTCTAGAAAGTGAGAGTTTCCTGCTGGTTTTGCCAAAAAATGACGCTTTGGGATCAATTTCTGACATGAACGAAGCATCGACGAAGCCCGGGAGAACCATCTGGAGGAGCACGGTTGATTGCAGGGAGCGCACGGTCAGTTGCAGGATACGCACGGCCGTGCCTCGAAGCCAGAAGCTGCGTATGGTTGAACACACGATTGTGCGCCTGAACCGTGCCTACCCCAGACACGCACGGGTGACCGTGCGTATGTGGCACGACCGTGCGTCAGTTATTTTGTCGCGACTTAATCAGTTTCGCAAAGGACGGTTGGGGGGCTATTCAGTTTTCTTCCTTCCTCTCTCTCTAAAAAAAAAGGGGGCGACCTTTAGGGTTTAGATTTGATTTATTTTGATTATTGAATTCAAAGCTTTGGATCGGATTTTGTTACGCATTTCGATAGATCATTGTTGCAGATTCTTTAGAGTACATTCTTTTTCCTTCCTTCACGTTCTAATTCAAGCATTAGTATTTCTTGGTATGTGTATGTTTTTGATTGAGATGTTGTTTAGAATCATGTTTAGCGGCTAAATTCCTTAATCTTGGAGTGGGTGTAGCCCTTGTGATGTAAATTGGATTGTTAATTCTAGGTTTTTGTGAATTACGCTAGAGTATAATTGAATTCTCACTTAGCATGCCAGGTGTTCGATGAATTGCCTGAGAGGGTTTTATTCATGTTCTTAATTTGGGTTTAAGAGACTAACAAAAGTTAGGTCCTTTACTTAGAGTAGCTTTGTGAGCAATTGAATTACCTGACACGAAAGTAGTCGGGGGGTGCAATTGGGAATCGAAATTACATGATCTTGTGGTTTTGTTATTCTAGTTTCACGAAAGTAGACAACTAGGTTAGCTTGATCAGTCTAATGACCTTCGAAAGTAGGCGTAGATGCTTTAAACCAGTAATAATTCCATTTCAATTATCTTACAGGCAAATTCACACGACCTAGTTTATTCTACAATGAATGTCACAGTGCGGTGAACCCCATTCCAGGATTCCCTTCTCATTATTAACCTAGACCAAATAGAGTTAGAATCAGTTAAACCAACTTCACTCGACATTCGCCTAGATTAAGTGTTAGAAATCGATTCGGTGATTGAAACCAAGTTCCCTGCGGATACGACCCGTACTTGCCTTTGCTGGCTACAATTGGCACCGTGCACTTGTGGTACATTTTCAACACAACAAGTTTTTGGCGCCGTTATCGGGGAACTTGTTTGTTTTCAACATCGAAAGCGATTTTAAACGCTTGAGATTAGGCTTTTTCCTTTTTTTTCTTTTCCCTTTTCCTTTCCTTTTCCCCTTCTCTTCCTCCTTGCTTGTTTTACTCTTGCTTGAGCCTGCTTACGCTTGGTGTAGTTTTTGGCTTTGTATGCGCAAGCGCAGTCAGGGGAGTCACAACTTGCTTCCCCTGTACCCTGAAATCGAAGCCACTGCTCGTAAACAAAGCGGCGCACGCAGAAAGAAGCAAGCCGCATCTACCATGGCGGCGCAAGACACTCGAGTTTTGAGAGACTATGCTATGCCTCAGTTGTCGGGTATCACCTCTTCTATAGTGAACCCCGCGGTTGAGGTGAACAATTTCGAGCTGCGCCCGGCCCTTATGTCGCTGGTGGAGCGTGACCAATTCGGTGGACACCCTTCTGAGAACCCCAACATGTACCTTCGCAATTTCCTTGCGAAGTGTGATACCATTAAACTCAATAGGGTCCCCACCGACGCCATCCGCCTGAGGCTCTTCCCTTTCTCTCTGCGGGATAGAGCCAGAGATTGGCTCCAGAATGAGGAGCCCAATGCTTTTGCTACCTGGGACGCCCTCTCCAAGGCCTTCCTGAGTAAGTACTTCCCCCAGGGAAGACGGCCAAGCTGCGGGCCGACATCACTTAATTCGCCCAACTGCATGGCGAATCACTGTATGAGGCGTGGGAACGGTTCAAGGACTTGCAACGCCAATGCCCCCACCATGGAGTCCCTGATTGGCTCCTCATCCAGACCTTTTACAATGGTCTGGACCAGACCCTGAAGATGTCTATTGATGCTGCTGGTGGTGGGGCACTGATAGGGAAATCTATTGAGGTGGCCAAGGCTTTACTTGAGGACATGGCCTCCAACAATTATCACTGGTCCAATGAGAGGGCAGCCCCGAAGAAGGCAAGCAGGGTTTATGGAGTCGACGCTGTGGACTTGCTAGCTAGCAAGGTTGATGCCTTGGCGCAGCGATTCGACAGGCTTCGTACTCCTTCAGGGAGTTCAATGGGAAGTCCATCGGGTGCAATGTTTGAGGTCGGGGCATTTTGTGAGGTATGTGGCGTTCAAGGCCACATTTCTGCTGAGTGCCAATCTGTTTTCCCAGGCGTTGAGCATGCCAATGCAATGCAAACCTATTGCCAACGCCCACAAAATAACCCCTATTTAAACACATATAACCCCGGTTGGAGAAATCATCCAAATTTCTCCTACCGCAACAACAATCCCATGCCATCCAACCCCTCGCAATCCCAGCCTCAACCTCCTGGTTTCCAATATAGGGCCCCCTATGCCCAAGCTCCTCAACCGACCCCTCAACAACCTCCACCTCCTCAACCCAAGTCCAACATAGAGAACCTCATGGAGCACTTTATAGTTACTCAGACAAAGACTAATGAGGTACTCAGTGAGTCGGTTAACCAGTTGAACTCCAAGTTTGACTCCATGGCTACTCACCAGAAAATGATGGACAATCAAATTGCCCAAATTGCACAGCAAGTAAACCAGCTGTCTAGACCCCAGGGGCATCTGCCAGGTGAATCAGAGACCAATCCCAAGGGTCAGATAAAAGCTATTACACTGCGGAGTGGTAGAGAGTTGGAGGGCCTTGTAGTTCCTATGAGGGAAGAGAAGAGAGGAGGAGCTGAAATTGTGGATGAGGACACTCGGATGGCCCCTAGAGAGGCCATGAGTGAGAGGGTCCACAATGAGAAGCCCAAGGAGGATACGCCAGAAATTACCCCCTCTCGCGTGAAGCCTTACAAGCCTTCTGTCCCCTACCCTCAAAGGCTAGTAAAGGCTAAGGAGGAGCACAAGTATAGCAAGTTCCTCGAGATGCTTAAGAAGTTCCACATCAACATTCCCTTTTTGGAGGCTATTACTGACATGCCCGCCTATGCCAAGTTCTTGAAGGATTTGCTCTCCAATAAAGGGAAACTTCTCGACAATGCTACGATGTCGCTCCCTGCAGAGTGTAGTGCTATCATTCAGAACAAGCTCCCTCCTAAACTTTCAGATCTAGGGAGTTTTTCAATCCCCTGTTCTGTCGGGGGCCTCACCATTAGTATAGCACTGTGCGACCTTGGAGCTAGTGTGAGTCTCATGCCATACTCCATTTGCAAGAAGCTGTAAGTGGGAGAGCTAAAGCCCACCACCATCTCCTTGCAGCTAGCCGACCGCTCAGTCAAGTACCCTATTGGTGTCCTTGAAGATGTTCCACTCCAAGTGGGAAAATTTTTCATTCCCTGCGACTTTGTGGTTATGGAGATGGAAGAAGACTCCCGCATACCTATTATATTGGGAAGACCATTCCTAGCTACTGCGGGAGCCATGATCGACGTCAAGAATGGCAAGCTCTCCCTTCAGGTAGGGGAAGAGAAGGTAGAGTTCAGTCTGCCGCAAATGATGGCTTCTCCCTGCTCAGGCGACTCTTGCTGTAGGGTCGACATGTTTGAGAAAGCCCTCAACCAAGAGGACACTACCCAAAACTCTGCGGATGACCCATTGGAGGCTGCGTGATTGGTTGTCATGTCACAAACTCCAGCCCGGGTGAGAAGGAGGAGTATGCCAGACTCCTCAATGAGTCCTGTGATGAGATTCATAGTGTGGAGGAACCTACCTCCAAGAAAGAAGAAGAAGAGAGCCCATCGAAGGTAAAACTCAAACCCCTACCTCCTCATCTCAGGTATGAATTTCTGGATTCCTCTCGTCAATTTCCCGTTATTGTTAATGCTAATCTGGATGGCCCTCAATTGAAACAATTGCTGGATGTGCTGCGTAAGCATAAGGGTGCCATTGGGTATAGCATTGATGATATTCGGGGACTTAGTCCTACATTCTGCATGCATCGCATCTTTCTTGATGCCAGTCACCGTCCTTCTTGATAACCTCAGCGCCGTTTAAATCCAAATATGCAAGAGGTTGTCAAAAAGGAGATCCTCAAACTGCTTGATGCTGGAATTATCTACCCTATCTCTGATAGCGAGTGGGTGAGTCCAGTCCAGGTAGTCCCCAAAAAGGGCGGTATGACTGTCATTAAGAATGAGCGAAATGAGCTCATTTCTACTAGGACTGTTACTGGGTGGCGCATGTGCATCGACTATCGTAAATTAAACCAGGCCACCCGTAAGGATCATTTCCCCCTCCCTTTCATTGATCAAATGCTGGAAAGGTTGGCGAAGCATTCCTTTTTCTGCTATCTGGATGGTTATTCTGGTTTCTTTCAGAT
>JACYFF010031957.1:16713250-16727807 GCA_017589665.1 Selenicereus undatus | reverse complement strand
CTTGAGATTAGGCTTTTTCCTTTTTTTTCTTTTCCCTTTTCCTTTCCTTTTCCCCTTCTCTTCCTCCTTGCTTGTTTTACTCTTGCTTGAGCCTGCTTACGCTTGGTGTAGTTTTTGGCTTTGTATGCGCAAGCGCAGTCAGGGGAGTCACAACTTGCTTCCCCTGTACCCTGAAATCGAAGCCACTGCTCGTAAACAAAGCGGCGCACGCAGAAAGAAGCAAGCCGCATCTACCATGGCGGCGCAAGACACTCGAGTTTTGAGAGACTATGCTATGCCTCAGTTGTCGGGTATCACCTCTTCTATAGTGAACCCCGCGGTTGAGGTGAACAATTTCGAGCTGCGCCCGGCCCTTATGTCGCTGGTGGAGCGTGACCAATTCGGTGGACACCCTTCTGAGAACCCCAACATGTACCTTCGCAATTTCCTTGCGAAGTGTGATACCATTAAACTCAATAGGGTCCCCACCGACGCCATCCGCCTGAGGCTCTTCCCTTTCTCTCTGCGGGATAGAGCCAGAGATTGGCTCCAGAATGAGGAGCCCAATGCTTTTGCTACCTGGGACGCCCTCTCCAAGGCCTTCCTGAGTAAGTACTTCCCCCAGGGAAGACGGCCAAGCTGCGGGCCGACATCACTTAATTCGCCCAACTGCATGGCGAATCACTGTATGAGGCGTGGGAACGGTTCAAGGACTTGCAACGCCAATGCCCCCACCATGGAGTCCCTGATTGGCTCCTCATCCAGACCTTTTACAATGGTCTGGACCAGACCCTGAAGATGTCTATTGATGCTGCTGGTGGTGGGGCACTGATAGGGAAATCTATTGAGGTGGCCAAGGCTTTACTTGAGGACATGGCCTCCAACAATTATCACTGGTCCAATGAGAGGGCAGCCCCGAAGAAGGCAAGCAGGGTTTATGGAGTCGACGCTGTGGACTTGCTAGCTAGCAAGGTTGATGCCTTGGCGCAGCGATTCGACAGGCTTCGTACTCCTTCAGGGAGTTCAATGGGAAGTCCATCGGGTGCAATGTTTGAGGTCGGGGCATTTTGTGAGGTATGTGGCGTTCAAGGCCACATTTCTGCTGAGTGCCAATCTGTTTTCCCAGGCGTTGAGCATGCCAATGCAATGCAAACCTATTGCCAACGCCCACAAAATAACCCCTATTTAAACACATATAACCCCGGTTGGAGAAATCATCCAAATTTCTCCTACCGCAACAACAATCCCATGCCATCCAACCCCTCGCAATCCCAGCCTCAACCTCCTGGTTTCCAATATAGGGCCCCCTATGCCCAAGCTCCTCAACCGACCCCTCAACAACCTCCACCTCCTCAACCCAAGTCCAACATAGAGAACCTCATGGAGCACTTTATAGTTACTCAGACAAAGACTAATGAGGTACTCAGTGAGTCGGTTAACCAGTTGAACTCCAAGTTTGACTCCATGGCTACTCACCAGAAAATGATGGACAATCAAATTGCCCAAATTGCACAGCAAGTAAACCAGCTGTCTAGACCCCAGGGGCATCTGCCAGGTGAATCAGAGACCAATCCCAAGGGTCAGATAAAAGCTATTACACTGCGGAGTGGTAGAGAGTTGGAGGGCCTTGTAGTTCCTATGAGGGAAGAGAAGAGAGGAGGAGCTGAAATTGTGGATGAGGACACTCGGATGGCCCCTAGAGAGGCCATGAGTGAGAGGGTCCACAATGAGAAGCCCAAGGAGGATACGCCAGAAATTACCCCCTCTCGCGTGAAGCCTTACAAGCCTTCTGTCCCCTACCCTCAAAGGCTAGTAAAGGCTAAGGAGGAGCACAAGTATAGCAAGTTCCTCGAGATGCTTAAGAAGTTCCACATCAACATTCCCTTTTTGGAGGCTATTACTGACATGCCCGCCTATGCCAAGTTCTTGAAGGATTTGCTCTCCAATAAAGGGAAACTTCTCGACAATGCTACGATGTCGCTCCCTGCAGAGTGTAGTGCTATCATTCAGAACAAGCTCCCTCCTAAACTTTCAGATCTAGGGAGTTTTTCAATCCCCTGTTCTGTCGGGGGCCTCACCATTAGTATAGCACTGTGCGACCTTGGAGCTAGTGTGAGTCTCATGCCATACTCCATTTGCAAGAAGCTGTAAGTGGGAGAGCTAAAGCCCACCACCATCTCCTTGCAGCTAGCCGACCGCTCAGTCAAGTACCCTATTGGTGTCCTTGAAGATGTTCCACTCCAAGTGGGAAAATTTTTCATTCCCTGCGACTTTGTGGTTATGGAGATGGAAGAAGACTCCCGCATACCTATTATATTGGGAAGACCATTCCTAGCTACTGCGGGAGCCATGATCGACGTCAAGAATGGCAAGCTCTCCCTTCAGGTAGGGGAAGAGAAGGTAGAGTTCAGTCTGCCGCAAATGATGGCTTCTCCCTGCTCAGGCGACTCTTGCTGTAGGGTCGACATGTTTGAGAAAGCCCTCAACCAAGAGGACACTACCCAAAACTCTGCGGATGACCCATTGGAGGCTGCGTGATTGGTTGTCATGTCACAAACTCCAGCCCGGGTGAGAAGGAGGAGTATGCCAGACTCCTCAATGAGTCCTGTGATGAGATTCATAGTGTGGAGGAACCTACCTCCAAGAAAGAAGAAGAAGAGAGCCCATCGAAGGTAAAACTCAAACCCCTACCTCCTCATCTCAGGTATGAATTTCTGGATTCCTCTCGTCAATTTCCCGTTATTGTTAATGCTAATCTGGATGGCCCTCAATTGAAACAATTGCTGGATGTGCTGCGTAAGCATAAGGGTGCCATTGGGTATAGCATTGATGATATTCGGGGACTTAGTCCTACATTCTGCATGCATCGCATCTTTCTTGATGCCAGTCACCGTCCTTCTTGATAACCTCAGCGCCGTTTAAATCCAAATATGCAAGAGGTTGTCAAAAAGGAGATCCTCAAACTGCTTGATGCTGGAATTATCTACCCTATCTCTGATAGCGAGTGGGTGAGTCCAGTCCAGGTAGTCCCCAAAAAGGGCGGTATGACTGTCATTAAGAATGAGCGAAATGAGCTCATTTCTACTAGGACTGTTACTGGGTGGCGCATGTGCATCGACTATCGTAGATTAAACTAGGCCACCCGTAAGGATCATTTCCCCCTCCCTTTCATTGATCAAATGCTGGAAAGGTTGGCGAAGCATTCCTTTTTCTGCTATCTGGATGGTTATTCTGGTTTCTTTCAGATTCCTATCCATCTTGATGACCATGAAAAGACGACTTTCACATGCCCGTATGGTACCTTCGCTTATGGAAGGATGCCATTCGGATTATGTAATGCCCCGACCACCTTCCAGCGTTGCATGACCGCCATATTTTCTGACCTTATTGAGAACATCATGGAGGTGTTTATGGACGACTTTTCCGTGTATGGAGGTACCTTCGCCATTTTCTTAGAAAATTTAACCAAGGTACTCCATAGATGTGAAGAAGTCAACCTAGTGCTGAATTGGGAAAAGTGTCATTTTATGGTGCAGGAAGGGGTAGTACTAGGTCATGTCATTTCTGCTAGGGGCATTGAGGTGGACAAAGCTAAGGTTGAGGTTATTGAGCGGTTGCCCCCTCCTACTTCGGTAAAGGGAGTGTCGAGTTTCCTTGGTCATGCGGGGTTTTATCGCCGCTTTATCAAGGATTTCTCCAAAATCGCCAAGCCTCTTACTCAGCTGCTCACCAAAGATGCCCCGTTTGTCTTTACTGATGAGTGCCATGAAGCTTTTTGCAGGATTAAACAGGCACTAATTTTTGCCCTCATCATACAACCACCAGATTGGGCTTTCCCATTTGAGATCATGTGCGATGCCAGCGACCATGCGGTGGGGGCAGTTTTGGGGCAGAGGAAGGATAAGAAACCCGTGGTGATCTACTATGCTAGTAGAACGCTGGATGAGGCCTAGCAAAACTACACCACGACTGAAAAGGAATTGCTGGCAGTTGTGTTTGCAATGGAGAAATTCAAGCCCTACCTGCTATGCTCTAAGGTCATCGTGCATACGGATCACTCTGCACTCAAGCATCTCCTTGAGAAGAAGGATGCCAAGCCCCGCCTCATTAGATGGATTCTTCTACTCCAAGAGTTTGACCTGGAGATCAAAGACAAGGCAGGGGCCGAGAATGTCGTGGCTGATCATCTTTCCAGGCTCCTTTTTGAGAGCCACGACACCCCTATTGATGATACCTTTCCCGACGAGCACCTCCTGGGCATCGAGTCGGGATCCACCCCATGGTTCGCCGACTACGCGAACTATCGAGCTACAGGAGTCCTCCCCGGTGATCTATCCTACCACCAAAGAAAGAAGTTCCTCCATGATGCCAAAACATATTTTTGGGAGGAACCTTTCCTGTATAAGTTATGCAAGGATGGGATTATCAGGAGGTGTCTTCCTAAGGGGGAAATTCAAGCTATGATCTCCCATTGCCATGATTCACCTTGCGGGGGACACGTTAGCACCTCCAAGACAACCGCTAAGGTGCTGCAAGCGGGCTTCTTTTGGCCTTCACTATTTAAAGATGTCAATGCCTATGTCCGAGCATGTGACCGCTGCCAGCGGACGGGGAATCTATCCAGGAAGAATGAGATGCCCCTCAACTTTATCCTTGAAGTGGAGATCTTCGATGTTTGGGGCATCGACTTCATGGGACCTTTTCCGTCTTCGAGAGGCACAAATATATCCTTGTCGCTGTGGATTATGTCTCCAAATGGGTAGAAGTCGTCGCTAGTCCCACTAATGACTCCAGGGTCGTAGCAAAACTTTTCAAGAAGATTATATTCCCGCGTTTTGGAGTCCCGAGAGTCATAATCAGTGACAATGGGTCGCACTTTGTAGAGAAAAGGTTGGAAGCCCTTCCGAAGAAGTACGGGGTGCATCACAAATTTGGGCTCAGCTATCACCCCCAGACTAGTGGCCAAGTGGAAATATCAAATCGTGAACTCAAGGCCATTTTGGAGAAAACAGTTGCGCGATTGCGAAAGGATTGGGTGGATAAGCTTGATGACGCTCTTTGGGCCTACCGCACGGCTTTCAAGACTCCTATAGGTACCACCCCCTTTCGCCTTATCTATGGCAAGCCTTGCCACCTCCCCGTAGAACTGGAACATAAGGCTTATTGGGCTATCAAGCACCTCAATTTCGACTTGAAGTCGGCGGGGGAGAAAAGGCAGCTGCAACTGAATGAGCTGGAGGAAATTCGGCTTGATGCCTATGAGAATTTGCGGCTCTATAAGGAGAGAGTTAAGAGGTGGCATGATCGGTTCATAAACCGGCGAGAGTTTCGGGAAGGTGATTCGATTCTTCTTTTCAATTCCCGATTGAAGCTTTTTCCTGGGAAACTTCGCAGATTCGGTTCTTCTTTTCAATTCCCGATTGAAGCTTTTTCCTGGGAAACTTCGCACTAGATGGTCGTGGCCCTTTAAGGTACTCAAGGTATTCCCATCTGGGGCTATTGAAATAGGTAATGAAACCACCAGCGCATTCAAGGTAAACGGTTCCCGTTTGAAACACTATGTCGCCGGTGCGCCACTTGAAAGGAGGGTCACATGTGCCCTCCTCGATGCACCATCTTCCTAGGGATCCCAATGGTCAAGCTAACGACCTAAAACAAGCGCTTCTTGGGAGGCAACCCAAGCTTTATTGTTGCAAAAAAAAAACAACAAAAAAAGCAAAAAAAACAAAAAAAACAAAAAAAAAGAACAAGAAAAAGAAAAAGAAAAAGAAAAAAAAAGACACGCACGACTGTGCAACAGTGACACACGACCGTGCGTCAGCCCCCGAATGCACGCACGCCTGGACGCCCCACCATGCACCTCCCCCATGCCAAAAAAAAAAGAGACACGCACGGTCGTGCAACAGTTACGCACGACCGTGTGTCAGCTGGCGAATGCACGCACGCCTGGACGCCCCACCGTGCGCCTCCCCTGTGCGGCAACCCATACGCACGGTCAACTGTGCGTTATACGCACGACCGTGCGCTACGCTTTCAAAACCAAATCTGCCCCCTTCTTTTTCCGCCCTGCTTCTTCTTCTTCCCAACTTCGCCCTAGCCCACGCCGCACCTTCTCCCCTCTTTCTGGGCCGCCGTCCCCCGGTGCCCACCCTGACGACCGGTCTCCGCCGCCGCCGTCCCTCGGTTCTCTCTCTCTCTCTCTCTCTACCCCCCACCCCCTCTTTCCCTCTCTGTCCCCCTCCCCCTGGATCGCCGGTCACCGACCGGCACCCCTTCGGTCCTCTTCCCCCTCACTTTGGGTTGCATCTTGGCCTGTTTTGGTTTGTGCTTGCTTGTTTTGCTTGCCAATGGTTGAATTGGTTGAATTGGTTGCACGGTTGAATTGGTTGATTGGTTGATTTGTCCCTTGGTTGATTGGTTGAATTGGCTTGTGACTTGGTTTGGGCATTGCGCGAGTTGTCTTGTTTCTGCTTTGGGTTGATTAGGGTGACTTGCTTCCCTTGTTTGAATTGCTTTGGTTGTTGGTTTTGCCTGGCCCTACCTTACCATGGCCCCCAAGAAACGCTTGAAAACCACAGCCGCTTCTACTAGCCGGGCCTCCACGACCTGCGGTGACCCCTCTCTCCCTCATGTGATTAACAAGTACCATATAGCGTTTTTGGATGCCGAACATGCTAAACGCTATGACACAATCGTTAGTCGCAAAATTTGTGCCCCCAGTTATCTTGATGTTGACATGTTGCGCACTTTACATCTTTACGATGATTTGGTGATTTTGTTGGGTAATTTGGGGTGGACTGAATTTGTTCGTTTCCAAGAACCCGTCTATGAACGCCTCATTTGGGAGTTTATGAGTTCACTAGTGGTGGATTTTACGCGTAAGTTTGACGGGGTTCGGGGGTATATCTGTTTCCGCTTATTTAACCATACTCATGAAATGCACCTTATTGGGTTTAATGAGTTGTTGCGTTTACCCGATGCGGGTGCCACTTCCCACACTCATTCCGACTACCAACCCAAGAAGTTTTGGGCCACTTTCACTTGTTCTGGGCGTCCGTACGAAGCTCGGTCTACCAAGGTCACCTGGATTTGTAATCCGGTGCTTCTTTACTTCCAACGCCTCATGGCCAACCACGTCTTCCCCAGAGCTGACAGCCATAACGGGGTTCGGGCGGGTGAACTGTTTATGCTTTGGGCGGCCTTACATCGAAAGGCCGTCAATACGGGTGCCTTTATCGCCGACCACCTCGATGAACATGCTAAATCCACTAAGGTGGTCAGTAGTGATGGTGGTCTTATCACGGCCTTAGCCAAGGCCCTGGGGTACGGCGCGCAGCTTGCCGCCTTGCCTGTGCTCCATCAGCCGAGTCGCATTGACCTTACCACATGTATCCACATGAAACTCTTCACCGCCCTTGGTGGAGGTCAATTGTGGCTCAACCACCACGACCGGGCACTTTTTACCCTCCCCAACCGACCCCGAACCATCATTACCAACCCTGCGAACCTCATCTATGACGATGAGGAGGCCGAGGACCTCCCCAGGGCTGGCGGTGGTCCACGGCGCGCCTCTGGCTCTCCTGATGCGGGTCCCTCTCACCCTTCTTCGGTTCCCCCTATCGGCCCTATGAATCCTTCGCTTTTTCAGACGGTTTTAGACCGTCTTGACCAGTTACACGTCCAAAACCAGGAAATCCTTCGCAACCAGCAACACATGGCCCACCTGGTTCACTATACTTATGAGACCCATAACTGGCCATATCCGCCCCCTGACTGGCGGCCGCGAGGACCCCCCGGGCCTTCTTAACTGTCTCTTTCCTCCTTTCTCCATTCCTTTTCTTTCATGGCGGACAATGACCGGCTCCAGTAGGGGGGAGCGCGAGTCCGCTGCTTAAGTAGTTGCATTTTCATTCTCTTAGGTAGTTGCATTTTCATTCTCCTTTTTCTTTCGCATGCATATAGCGTAGTGCATTTAGCATAGGTATTTGCATGGCAAGGATGACTTGGAGAGTTGGATGCGCGCAAGCCTACAAGGTAATCTCTAACCCTTCCTCTCTTCCTTTTCTCTTGTGTTTTTATTGCTTTCACAACTAGTTTCATGTTTTTCCCCTTGAAAAAAAAATAGAGGAGAATTTTGAAAAAAAAAACCCTCCCTCCTATGACGATAATCAAGGCGTAGAGGATCAGTTGGTTGATCTGGTTGTGCATGCTTGTGGACTATTCGTGGCTAAATGCTTTTACCTGATGATTTTCGAAACGTTTTGACCCCATTGCTTGATTCACATTCCTATTTGCCATTGCAATCCTCTCCTCATGATTGACCACTTTATCTAAGTAGGACGTCTTTTGGGGTTAGTCGTGCTATTTAGTAGTGTAACCCGTGAGACTTTGAGCCTATAGACTAATCCATCACTTTAGTCTCATCTCTCCTTTCATGTGTGTCTCTTCTATGATAACATCTCTAGAACTTGTTGGGATTCTCTTTGAAATCGCATTTGAGCATGTGCATAACGATGAAATGATAGAGGCATTCATTTGTTCTTGAGCTCCATAGCCAAATTACCACCTGAGATGTAATGATCAACCCTTTGCTTACCCCTTTGAGCCTTATCCGTTTGTTGCGAACCTCTCACTATTAGCTTTTGGCCTAAACACATCTCCTACCTTTAAGCCAAAGCCAGTCGAGCAACACTTCACTGTTTGGCGGATAATTTTTGGGTATCGTTGTGGTTACTTTGGCGTGTAATGGGATGTATCATGGTCATCATTCGGGAAACATGCTTATTGCTATTGTGCGTGCCAATCACTCTCTTTCTTGTTCCTGAAAAAAAAAGAAAAAAAAAGAAGGGAGGATAACAAAGCTTGCCCCCCCCCCCCAAAAAAAAAGGGAACCAAAGAGAAGAATCAGAAATAAAAACTGTTTGGCATGTTCATCTAGTGTATCCTCGATAATCCTATGGGTTTAGCACGTGTTTGTAATCATATTGAGAGTGCGATGTAATTCGTTTAAGTATTGGCTGCTCGCTAGCTATGGCTTTTAGCTCCACATTTCCCAAACTGTTTGTCCCTCTCTTACCTGTACCCTTAGCCCCATTTCAACCCTGCAAGTCCTCTTGATTGTTGTTGTGTATTTTGCATTTTAGCGGTGGAGAATTGAGAATTCTACCAAGCTTATGGTAGTTTGTTCAGTGGAAGAGAGTTGAGTGACCCTCTCTACATCCTAAACACATGTGAGGGAGTGCCTACACTTGACCCTTCTGCGAGAGTCACTACCAAGCCTTCTAACCCACTACTTATTTGAATGTGTTTTGATTTGGGGAGGGGCGTGATATGGTATAAAGGGATGTTGATTTGAGCATGCGGTCTTCCTAATGATTTGAAATGAATTTGAAAACTATATTTATGCCTCAAACTACTCCACCGGATTGCACATCTATGTTCGACCCGACTGATCCCCTATTTGCCTTGCCTGAGGAGGCGGATAGTTGAAGGTTTTTGACTCCCTATCGATCTATTCATGTTTCAGACTTGCTTGAGGACAAGCAAGAGATAAGCATGGGGGAGTTGATAAACCTCAAATCTGACCCATTTTCGACTCTAATTCTTCCCCTCTTTTCCTATAATCTTTCAACTAACCTTAGCAAAACGGGGGTTGAATACACTTTCTTGACCTATTATGCGCTAAGTTGTCCTATTTCTTGATCTGCAGGTCTAAGGTCTAGAAAGTGAGAGTTTCCTGCTAGTTTTGCCAAAAAATGACGCTTTGGGATCAATTTCTGACATGAACGAAGCATCGACAAAGCCTGGGAGAACCATCTGGAGGAGCACGGCTGATTGCAGGGAGCGCACGGTCAGTTGCAGGATACGCAAGGCCGTGCCTTGAAGCCAGAAGCTGTGCACGGTTGAACACACGACCGTGCGCCTGAACTGTGCCTACCCCAGACACGCACGGGTGACCGTACGTATGTGGCACGACCGTGCGTAAGTTATTTTGTCGCGACTTAATCAGTTTCGTAAAGGACGGTTGGGGGGCTATTCAGTTTTCTTCCTTCCTCTCTGTCTAAAAAAAAAGGGGGCGACCTTTAGGGTTTAGATTTGATTTCTTTTGATTATTGAATTCAAAGCCTTGGATCGGATTTTGTTACGCATTTCGATAGATCATTGTTGCAGATTCTTCAGAGTACATTCTTTTTCCTTCCTTCACGTTCTAATTCAAGCATTAGTATTTCTTAGTATGTGTATGTTTTTGATTGAGATGTTGTTTAGAATCATGTTTAGCGGCTAAATTCCTTAATCTTGGAGTGGGTGTAGCCCCTGTGATGTAAATTGGATTGTTAATTCTAGGTTTGTGTGAATTACGCCAGAGTATAATTGAATTCTCACTTAGCATGCCAGGTGTTCGATGAATTGCCTGAGAGGGTTTTATTCATGTTCTTAATTTGGGTTTAGGAGACTAACGAAAGTTAGGTCCTTTACTTAGAGTAGCTTTGTGAGCAATTGAATTACCTGACACGGAAGTAGTCGGGGGGTGCAATTGGGAATCGAAATTACATGATCTTGTGGTTTTGTTATTCTAGTTTCACAAAAGTAGACAACTAAGTTAGCTTGATCAGTCTAATGACCTTCGAAAGTAGGCGTAGATGCTTTAAACCGGTAATAATTCCATTTCAATTATCTTACAGGCAGATTCACACGACCTAGTTTATTCTACAATGAATGTCACAGTGCGGTGAACCCCATTCCAGGATTCCCTTCTCATTATTGACCTAGACCAAATAGAGTTAGAATCAGTTAAACCAACTTCACTCGACACTCGCCTAGATTAAGTGTTAGAAATCGATTCGGTGATTGAAACCAAGTTCCCTGCGGATACGACCCGTACTTGCCTTTGCTGGCTACAACCGGCACCGTGCACTTGCGGTACATTTTTAACACAACAGTCCTCAGAGCATAGGGGTATCTAGTGATACTCGGAGAAGGCATCCATGAAGCTTAGCATTGCATAAGCGGCCATGGCATCCACTAACTTGTCAATCTTTGGCAAAGGGTAGCTATCCTTTGGGTAGGCCTTGTTCAGGTCTGTAAAGTCCATGCACATCCTCCAGGTGCCATTTGGCTTCTTGACCAATACCACATTCAAGATCTATTTGGGGTACTAACATTCTCGAATGAAGCCTGCCTCCAGCAACTTATAAACCTCAACGTTAGCCGTAGCCGCCCTTTTCAGGCCCATGTGGCGTTTCTTCTGAATGACTGGTTTGTGCCAAGGATCAGCATTTAAGTGTTGTTCCATCACAGTAGGGGCGATGTCGGGCATGTCCATTGGTCTGAAAGCGAAAACATCCTTGTATTGTCATAAGAGGGAAAATAGGGATTGTCGACCTGCGGCCGCAATGTTGTGCCTGAGCTGCACGGTATACTCCGGTCGTCCCTCCTTAAGTGGTAGGGATTCCACTGCATTTGTGGCTTCTGGCAGGGGTCGCGGGGGTTTGGAAGAACCGAGGGTGTAGATTACCATTGTCTTGGGGACCGGCATGGGCAGCTCTGCCTTTGCCCGTTTTTCCATCTGGGGTGGTCTTGTGGTCTCACGTTCTCTGGTCCATTCTATGAGGAGTTTTATGCTCACTAGGTAGCACCCTTGTGTCGTCCGCTGGTCCCCACGCAGCTCACCTACGGTTCAATCGTTTGCTTCAAACTGGAGCTGGAGGAGGTACAGGGCGATGACGACCTTCACTTTGTGGAGGGTTGGCCACCCGATAATTATGTTGTAGGCCATGGGTACGTCAACTACCAGGAAGTCGACCTTAAGGCTTTTGAACTAGGTCTTATCCCCGAAGCGTACCGGGAGGCGGATTATTCCCGTGGGATTCACCTCTTACCCCCCAAAGCCTAGGATAGGATTTACCATGGGGACGATGTCACGCCCTAGGTGCGCGAGTGTCTTTAAGAAATCCCAAGTTATGATAGCCACGGAGCTGCCTGTGTCGACCAGGATTTGCTGCACAATTGCACTGGCGATCTTCATCTCGACCAATAGAGGGTCGTTGTGAGGGGAAGCGAAGTGCGGGGTGTCCTTCCCCAAAAAAACTATCGTGGGCGCCGTTTAGCAGGATCCCTGCTCCACGATGAGCACCTGCTGTGCATTTCTACGTTAGGCTTTTCAAGCCGACCGAGTTATCCCCTCCACGTAGCCACCTGCTATGGTGGCCACAACTTTCGTGGAACATTCCTCGTCCCGCGGCTGCAGCGGATCAGGGTCTTACTCCTGTCGAAGGAGCCGCAGGCCTGTCTTCAGAAATCGATCAATTTTCCCCTTGTCTATGAGCTCATGGAGAGCTTTTTTCAACTCTTGGCATTCGGTCGTTATGTGCCCACTTTGCTCGTGGAATTCACAATACTTTCGGGCATTCTGAGATATGCGGGGTGCGGTCATAGGAGGTGATCGAGGCAGCATCGGGTGTCCCCTGACCTCCATAAGGATGCTTCTTGCGTCGGAGGTGAACCGGGGATCAGGTGCCTCGAACTGCGGCCTCCTGCCCCGAGGGGCGGGGTTCCTTTCGCCACGGTTGAAACCCCTATCCCCAGGGGCCTCGTCTTCTTCAGAGCATCTGAATCGTCGGTGCAGATCTCAGTGGCCTGGAAGAAATCCGTGGCCTTCCTCAAGGCCTCTACCAGCGTCGTCTCCTTCTGCTCTGCCAGAGAGAAATTGAAGCTCCCGCTCTTAAGGCCGTTCAAGAAAGAAGTGTATGCTACTCCATCTTGCAGGTCCGAAATCAGCACCGCTTCTTGATGGAAGCGTTTGACAAATTCAGCAAGGGACAACTGGATGCTAGTTTGCTTCTCCTTGCGACTAGCAACGAACTGGCTGATGAATTGCTCAGCCAGGTCTTGGAAACAAGCTATACTTTCCCGGGAGAGACCGTTGAACCAAGACTGTGCCACTCCATTCAAGGTGGCAGGGAAGTAGCGGTAGTAGGATGCATCATCCACATCTTCCACGTACATCTAGGCTTTGTAAACTCCCAGGTGCTCCTTCGGGTCCATGGTCCCGTCATAGAGGTCTACCGTTGGTATCTTCACCTTCCCGTAGCATGGAGCATTGATGATCTCGGCACTGAACAGGGTTGAGAAGAGAGGTACGGTTGGCGGAGTGACTGTCCTAGACACTTTAATGGGGGTGTCTGGGTGGCATTCGACCTCAACCAATAAGGGACTCCTCTCTCGACTGCACTGTAGTACCTTGGGGACAGAGCGGTCGCTCCGACGCAGCTCCTGACCGTGCGTCCCTCTTGGAGGCGGGCTTTGAGTACGGTCACGGTGAGTGTGACGCTCTGGACTGGGACGACTCCTGATTGACCTCTCTCCTATCAGTCGTGAAGTCTGTTCCTGCTCCTCAAGCCAAGCGGTCCACCGGGAGTGAGTGGCGTAAGGGGTATAGGTGGTTGTCAAGACTGCAGTAGCCCTTCGTACAGATCGGCCGACGAGATCTACTACCGTATTTCCTCCTTGCCTCCCGGTAGGAAGCCGATTGCTCCTATCTGACCGCGTGACCTCACGGCTACGCTACATGGAGCGGAGGGACAACATCCCTTTTGGTTGGTGGGAGGGCCCTTCTGCGTGGACCAACGGGTGCTTAAGAGGGATAAGAGGTTGGGCTGTGGCTACCACCTCTAGAGCTCTCCTGACATGCTTAGTGACCTGACGCGTAATGGCATCGGCCATGGTGGACATGAGGCTCTTCAGCACGTCCACTATAACATAAGCTTCACGCTCTTGGGGTGACGCCCTAGCCGCTCGAGGGCTCGCCCGGGAGCCCTCGCAAACATCCTCAGCCATGGGAGGCACATAGGTGTTCGCGGCTGGGGCCTTGTCTCTGCGAGTTCGCGCCCGTGTTGCGTCGCTGACTACCATCGCTGTCGTTCCCTCCCCAAAGACGACCCCAATCTGGTTTTGGAGAGAATCCTTCTATGTACGGTTACCGATGACGTGTGACAAAGGGACGGGATTGTCTGACAGCTGGCGATCAACACTTTGTCGTCTTCGGCTCTCCGTGACCAAACCTACAAAAAGGGCAACACCCGGGTTGTTGACCGGGGAATGCCTCTCTGACGGTCAAGTCAGTTGAACGTTCAAGTCAAAGGTCGAAGCGAAGGAATGCAATAACGAGTCAACATCAACCGTTGCTAACCCCTTTCCCGAGGAACACAGGTCATTATTTATAGTCCTCTCGGGAAAGGGTAGAATAGTAATTTTACACATAGTGTCTGCATAGGGTACCGGTCTCGGACCAATAGGGCCCAGAGGAAGCATCTAGGGTGTCGTTTTGGGTCCCTGGGTAAGCATGGGCTTGAGGATGACGCCGAAATGATACCTCTCTCGCCTATTAATTCTAGTATGGGCTTGGTCTAAAAGATGGAGGAGCAAGAGCCCTTTGGAGAAAATCAATTATCCCCTAATCACATATACATGTGCATATGTACATATACACGTGTATATATATACATACATATATATATATATATATATATATATATATATATATATATATATATATATCTGTGAGTGTGTGTGTGTGTGT
>JACYFF010031957.1:16639966-16653329 GCA_017589665.1 Selenicereus undatus | reverse complement strand
TGGGTGGGATAAAGAACGAGGAGGAGATTAATTTTGGTCTGCCAGATTTTTTTTTCCTAGTTTTCTGATTTTATTTTATTTTTTTATTTTCCTTTTTCTTTTTTTCCCAAAATCTGTGCTATCCTTCCCCTCTTTACTCAAGAATTTGGGCTCTCACTTGAGCCTTTTCTTCACATTCCTACCTTCATCTATTTTATTTGATTTACCCATTTCACTTACATTTTATTTCTATTAATTTCATAAGTTACTTAGAAAATTATGAGCTTCTCTCTCTCTCTCTCTCTCTCTCTCTATATATATATATATACACACACGCGCGCGCGCGCGCACGCACGCTCATATACATATATAGTGTTGTATTCTCTTTTATTTAATTTACTCACAACGTTATTTATTTATACATCATTGATAAGATAGTTATATAGAGCATTCTTAATTAATGTCCTTCATGAGAAAAATATAACTTTTAATTGTTTTTGTAAATATACTAATTTATACTTATCGGTATTGAATGAATCTATACAAAGCACTACCATATCATATTTTGAGACCACTTCATCGTCTCAACATGCAATCACACAAATATTTTTATTGTTAAATTGAAATAAGACACCCAACATTGTTGAATTGGAATCAATTGAAGTAATTAAAATGAGTTAGGTTTGGGCCATTACAGTCTCCACCCTTTACAATACATTTCGTTCTCTAAACTTGCAATTCTGCAAGAGCTACATGAATTGCCTCAGAATGAGCCAGAATATTTGTAGAACATTTCCATCTAAGCCTCTCAGAATGAGCAAGAATAATTGGACCAACTTGAAAATATATTAAGAAGTTATGACTATGTCTTTTACAAATTATCATGATTATTTATCATTAATGTTAAGCATTGATCAATACCAATTAGCATTTATTAGTACATAGTCATATGTCCTACTCACAATTTTAACTTGATCAACGCTTGTTAACACAACACTGATCAGTACTCATCAACACTTATTAGTGCTTATCAACACTTACAATCAATAAATTGATTATGATAAGTTGAAAAGAACATATTCTATTTTTTACTTTGGCCTAAAATCCCAAATTTTCACTTATTATAACAATCATTACTATGATAATTAACCTGTGTATCACACAAGTTCAATAATGATTTTCTTTTGGGTTAAAATTATTTTTTTTTGAGAGTTAAAGTTAGTTTCTAATAAAAGTTAAAAAGAAGTCGATGTATCGTGAATTCATGATGGAAGAGCTCATCCCCTATTCGTAAATTCTATTTTACGTAAGTTCGACGTATTCTTCCTGTTTCCCAAATTCACGCTCTCTCTCTTGCTACTCTTCTGGCTGTGTTGTCTGAGGTACATTGAAAAATTTTGCCCCCTTTCAGTTGAGGACTTAAGGGTTTTTACGCTTCATGGCAATTATTATTATTATTATTATTATTTTCAATTCGTGATTTGGTTTATCATTTTGCAATTTAGGGATTCCATAACTGCTCTGGAGTTATCAGTTTTCGGTATTTACAAAATTTGTTGATTGCATACAAATTTTTTCTACTGAAATTTCAATTTTGAACTTGGAGTTTTGACCCCCATTTGCTAGATAGTTTGTTTAAGCTCTTTTCTCTCCCTTGGAATGTTGCTATTGATTGATGAACTCGATTCGGTTGTCATCAGAATTTGTATTTGCTTGATTTAATTGCTAATTGAAGGAATTGTGGCCATGGAGGCTAACAAACTTACATCGCTAGACAAGAACAAACTCTTATTGAAATTCTGCCTGGTAGAAAATATAGGAAAATAGATGAAGGATGGAAGTTGTTTGATGGAATGGATACTTTGTATTACAATGCTTGGCTTCCTTTTTTGCTTGCTTACAAATGAACCCTTCTTGAGGGTATTTATAGCCATCCACCTCCTTAATGAATGGTGGAGATTGGTTTGACCCTACGACTGTTATTAACCTTCTACAACATTCCATGTTAATATCTTCCTAAATATCTAGATATTTTACAATTATCTGGAAGTATCTGGATGATGTAGAATATTGTAGAATCTTCTAGAAAGTTCTAGAAGAGTCTGGAGCAATCCAAAAGCTTATACCATTGTCAAAAATTTTCTGGAATGTTCTGGAAGGTTTTAGAGCATTCTGGAAGGTTACACGATAATCTAGAAGATACCGAAATATTGTGAAAGATTCTAGAATATGAGGATGTTTCTAGATTATTAATTTCTAACATTCCTCCTTTAATCTAGAAACATCCATGCACTCCGAGCCACTGTTTGAAGTAGATGAACTTCTCGCTTGTGATAGCCTTTGTCAATATATCTGCTAGTTGCTCATCTGTTCTGCAAAATTGTGGCTTGATCTCCTTTTTGTCCACGAGTTCTATTACAAAGTGATGTCGGATTTCAATGTGCTTGGTTCTATTGTGGAAGACTGGATTTCTTGTCATTGCTATTGTTGACATATTGTCACCCAAAAGTGTAGTTGGTTCTTTGTTGTCTTGTTGTAGGTCATCCAGTATTCTTCTGAGCCATACTGCTTCACATGTTGCGCTTTTGTTGAAGATAGTGTTGTTGTTGCTTGCTTCTTAAATGACAAAGAGATGGCCTTAGAGCCTAATTGAAACACATATCCACTTGTGATTTTTCTTTTATCTATGCATCTGCTATAGTCTCTGTCTGTATACCCGATAAGCCTTGTGTGTTTCTTTGTCTTGTATAGAAGACCGTAATTCTTTGTACCTTTGATGTATCTCAAAATTCTCTTAGCTGCTGCAAAGTGAACTTTACTGGGCTCACTCATGAATCGAGAGACAATGGTTACATCGTAGACTATATTTGGTCGAGTGTTAGTGAGATAGATTAATGATCGGACTAGACTTTAATAAGTTGACCCATCTACCTTATCTTATCCGTTATATTTAGAAAGTTTTTCATTTGTTGTCATAGGTGTCGATAGTGCCTTGCAGCCAAGCATATTAAACTTCTTAAGGAGATCGTCTGCATATTTTTCTTGAGAGACGAAAATCTGACCTGGGCTTTGCCTTACTTGCATGCCGAGGAAGTACTTCATTAGTCCTAAATCAATCATTTTAAATTCGTCCATCATGGCCTTCTTGACATCTTCAATCATTCTTTGATTTGTACTTGTGTATATATGAACATCAATATATAAGCACAAGATTAGAAGATCTTGTCCTTAGGTCTTGATGTATAAGGATGGCTCACTTGGACTCTTCATAAATCCAGTTTGGAGTAAATACCTATTGATTATGCTATTTCAAGAGCGTGGTGCTTGTTAGAGACCATAAAGAGCTTTCTTTAGCATGTAAACCTTTTTTCCATGGCCTTCTACCACATACTCGTGAGGTTGTTCAACATAGACCTCTTCTTGTAGCTCACCATTTAGAAATGCTGACTTGACATCAAGTTGAAAGACTTGTAACTTCAGTTGTGCTGCTATTGCAAGTACTGTTATTATTGTCTCCATGCAGACTACAGGAGCAAATGTCCCATCGTAGTCAATTCCGGGTTGTTTTGAATACCCTTTGGCGACTAGTCGGGCTTTATATTTTTGAATCGAGCTATCCTCATTGTATTTGATTCTATAAACCCATTTGAGCCCAATGACTTTTTGTCCTTAGGCTTATCCACCAACTGCCAAGTGTTGTTTTTCTCAATCATTCCAATTTCTTCATTCATAGCCTCAATCCATTTTTCATCTTAGACTGCATCTTGAAATGTTTGTAGCTCACCAGCGAAGAATGATGTGATCACCTGACCACATTCATAGTCTTGTAGATAACTTGGTGGACGTCTTTCTCGTTGAGACCTTTGAATGGGTTGAGAAGGACTTGATTATGGAATAGTGCTTGAAGAACTTGATTCACTTAAAGATAGTCTTATTGGTGAAGATGGACCCAAATCAAGTGACCTATCTTCTCCGATTTCTTGAATTTGACAATTTTCTTGAGATGTTTGCTGGGGTAGATCATTGGGCCATTTCCATTTGGACGCTTCATCGAATATGACATCTCTTGAAATAATTATCTTCTCAGTTTTTCGATTGTAGAGGCGACACCGCTTAGATTCATCATTGTAGCTAATGAATATGCACTTTTCTCCTTTGCCATCTAACTTTTCCCGATTTTCTTTTGGAATATGTGAATAGGCAATACATCCGAAAACTCTGAGATAATCTATCTTGGGCTTCCTCTTGAACCATGCTTCATATGGTGTCTTGTTCAGCAACTGTCTTTGTGGGAGATCAATTAGGAATGTAGATTGTTGTATTTACTACTTCAGCCCAGAATTGTTTTGGCGAATTCCTACTTTGCAACATGCTACGAGCAATTTCGACTATTGTTCTGTTCTTTCTTTCTGCGGCACCATTTTGTTGAGGTGTGCACTTGATTGTGATCTCCCTTTTAAAGCCTTCCTTTTTACAGAAGTTGTCGAATTCATTCCCATTGAATTCTCTCCCTTGATCAGATCTTAGAATTTTTAGACTATGCCCACTTTGTTTCTCTGAAGAGCCTTAAATTGTAGGAAATATGTGAAGGTCTGTGATTTTTCTTCAAGGAAGTACACCCACATCATGCGGGTATAGTCTTCCACGAATAGTAAGAAGTATCTTTTTTCTCCCAGGCTAGGATTACGGGTTGAACCCTAAATGTCAGTATGGACTAGTTGAAGTGGAGCTTTAGCCTTCCAAGCAGTTTCAGTGAATGGGAGTCTATGCATCTTTCCCATAATACAACCTTCAAATATACTTTTGTCAGCATCTATTGGGGGCAGACCAATGACCATATTTTTTCGTGTTAAAACTTTAAGACTATTGAGAATTAGATGGCCATACCTGTGATGCCATAATGTCGTATCCTCCATGACGGAGCTGAGGGCTACCTTTTGTTCTGCTGACATTCTTCAAGGAAAGATTCTGTTTTGCGCCATTGCAATAGAGGCTATTAACTACTTCTTCTCTTTATTGAATATGAGGCACTTGTCATCATCGAATGTCACTATATAGCCCTTTTGCATCAACTGGCTAACACTTAATAGATTTTGGGCTAGACCAGGGACATATAAGACATCTTGAATATATTTAGTCGAGCCGTTTTTTGCTTTCACGGTAATCGTCCCATTGCCAGCGGCCTCTTGTGTTCTTCCATCGCCAAGAGTGATATTTGATTTTATACTTTCATCCAGTTGAACAAAAGAATTTATCTCTCGTCATGTGGTTTGAGCAACCGCTATCGACATAACACAAGTCTTGTGACTCATGCTGAGTATTTAAGTAAGAGTAGAAGACATTTTTAGAGTTACCTCGTTCAGTAAAGATGGCCTTGTCATGTTGTTGGTTTCAGTAATCTCGTATGTGATGTGTGTGCCATGTGCATTTTCTACACTTATACCGACAATTATTTGTGTTGTAGTTGTTCATTCTGCATAATCTGCAATATGGGCCTGATTTTTTATTATCATGGCTTCCTTGATTTTTATAACTTTCTCTCCCCGTGCCACGGTTATTTGGTGCTCCATTGCTCTGGGGGAAATTTCTTTTGCCATTTTCATTTTTATTTTCTCCATTATTGGAGAATTTTAATTTGGCCTAAAAAGCCTACTCTAGTGGCGGGTCTGTAAATCTACGCAATCTTTCCTCGTGTGCTTGAAGAGACCCCATTAATTCCGTTACTGAGAACGTAGATAAATCTTTAGATCCTTCAATTGGAGCTACTATGTGATCAAATTTTGGAAGAAAACTTCTTAGTACCTTTTGAACTACCTTTTTGCCATCGATAGTGTCTCCCAATATGTTAATGTTATTAACTATGTTAATGACACGATTGAAAAATACTTGAATGGTTTCATCTTCTTTCATGGATAAACTGTCAAATTCTTTCCAGAGAGTTTGAAGTTTAACAGATATTACCTTATTGGTGCCTCGAAAGATGCATTTTTTAGAATGCTCCAAGCCTCCTTGGCCGTTGAGGTAACCCTGATTTGAGGAAAGATAGTTGGAGTAGCCGCTTGTTGAATAAATGAATGGGCTGTAATATCCTTTTTCTTGTTTGGTAGATATAACATTTGCTTGGTTTCATCCCATGGTGATTTTTCTTCACCTTCTTTTTGCTTCCTATCTCCCTCATTCTTCTCATGATCCTTAAGAGGTTCTTCATACCCCTTTTCTACTACATCCCATAAACCTTATGCCATAAAAAAGGTTTTCATTTGAATACTCCGCATTTGATAATTTTCTCCATCGAATATGGGTGGCCTCAAATTTGATATGTAGTTGAAGGTTGGGATTGAATGAGGAAAGGAGACCATAGTTTTGTGGAGTTAGATTTGATTGATGCAAGGTTTGAAGAGTTAGATAAGGGTTGTGAATGGATGGTTACTTTTCTTGAAGGTGGAAATTTGTGGGAGGACTTGGGTTGGAGTGGCTCTGATACCACTCATAGAAAATATAGGAAAATAGATGAAGGATGGAAGTTGTTTGATGGAATGGATACTTTGTATTAAAATGCTTGGTTTCTTTTTTGGCTTGCTTACAAATGAACCCTCCTTGAGGGTATTTATAGCCATCCACCTCCTTAATGGACGGTGGAGATTAATTTGATCATACGACTATTATTAACCTTCTACAACATTCCATGTTAATATCTTCATAAATATCTAGATATTTTATAAGTATCTGGAAGTATCTAGATGATGTAGAATATTGTAGAATCTTCTAGAAACACTATTAAAAATCATACTTTTCCCGGCGGAATATTCTGGCGGACCGCAATCCGTCGGAGAGGTCCGACGGATATTCCGGTGACACACCTGTTGGACGATCTTTTTTGAAAAGTGGCCGCATTTTTTTTTTGGACCACTGGGGCTTTGTTGGGAGGGTCCGACGGACATATCCGCCGGACAGCCCGTCCGGCGGATATGTTCGTCGGACCCCCTTTAAAGAGGCCCGACTCGGCTTTCGCGAGTCAGCCTCTCTCTCTCCTTCGGCCCTCCAAAATCGCCCCCTCTGAGTAAGCCCCTCCCCCGCCAGTTGCCGCAGCCGTAGCCCCTCGCCGCTGCCGTCGACCACCCCCTGCGGTCGCCTTGTCAGTGGGCACTGGTCCTGAGCGTCCACCGCCAACTCAGCCGCCCAGCTCCGGTGCCTCCCACCGGCGTTGCCACTGCCTCTTCGCCGTAGTCGCCGTCGCCTCTTCACCTCCGGCAGACCCCAACATCCCCTGCCATTTTTGGCCCATATATTTTGATATCTTGAAGTAAGTATTTAAACCTAAATATTTTGTGGATTTGTGAAATTGAGGAGATAATTTTGATAGTTTTGTGGTAATTAGTGATTGGTAGATTTATATTGAGTAATTTTTGAAAATCGATTGTTGTGGAAAATTAAAAATGTATGGATTGTCACAGCGGTTTGGTAAATTAAAGTGGATTGATTATGTGATATGTGTTAATTTGTTGATAATGGTTTGTGTATGTTGAAAATTTGTGTAAATTAATATGTAGTTGTTAGGTAAGTGCTATTATTAGTAATTCCTTGGTGTTGTAAATTATAGTGAATTGAAAAATGTGTTTGTGAAGATATTGAACATAATTAGTCGTGAAATTTATTGTTGAGGATTGATAGAGAACAATTAATAAGCAACTATGAGTCTATATTATTCCCTTAAATGTGAAAAAGTTGTGCATATATGTTGTTGTGTACGATTTGAGGGAATAGTGTTATTTTAATTTGTGTGTTAATGAGAACAATTTTTGTGGATTATTAATATGAAGGAAATGGGTCGTAAGAGAAAATGTATTGCGAAAGGGAAAAAAATTCGTTATTGTTGCTGTGAGTGTTATTATTGTTAGTGTGCATGTCACAACTTTGGGCTCCTATTGCGGACATTTAAATAGGTTTATATCCTGACTTAATTGTTATCGGATGGTTGTTACTGTTCTCTATGGATCGGAGTGTTGGCCTCTTAAAAAGACGAAGGTCCAAAGGTTGATGGTAGCTGAGATGAGAATGGTCAGGTGGATGTGTGGTTTTACGAGATTGGACAGAATTAGGAATGGAGTAATTAGGGGTTTAGCTGAAGTGGCCCCCATAGAGGAGAAAATGAGAGAATCAAGGCTCAGATGGTTCAGCCACGTGAAGAGGAGAAGTGTGGCCGCCCCAGTGAGAAGGTGTGAGATGATCAACCCCCCCGGTGGTAAGAGAGGGAGGGGTAGACCGAAGAAGAGTCTGGAAGAAGTGGTTAAAGAGGACATGAGAGTGGTTGGTCTGACGGAGGACATGGCTCAGGATAGGAGTCAGTGGCGGGACAGGATTAAGGTCTCCTTTTGCAGGGGACCGGCCCCGTAGGGAGGCTGTAGCTTTAGGCGATGTCGGGGCGGGTTTGGGTTTTTTGGGTGTGCTTTTGTCTGCAGGTCGTACTTTTCTGGGATGTGACGACACCAAGCGCCCCTTGGTGGTTGAGGTATGTCTCTGCTCACTCTTTATTTGCTTTCCGGATCCTTTCCTCTTTCTTCTTTCCCGTACTTGGAAAATGGTTTTCACAAAACTGTTTTTGTGGGTCTTATGGAATCAACCTCTCTATAGGTAGAAATACCGGTAGAGGTAAGGTTGCCTACAGCTGGATCTCTCCAGACCCTGCGAAAGGGGGACCCACACTGGGAGTTTGTTGTTGTTGTTTTGTAATTGTCATAATGTGTTTTTTTATTGGTATCGTGTTAATCGTAGCGTATGCCGAAATAGTTTAATGATAATTCCATCATGCATTCAGTTATATACGAATTAAAATGTGATAAATACGTCGATGATTAAAGTAACCAATGTACTGCTTACTTTGTCAATGATGAACAATGGATAATATGTGTGAACCACCCCATCGGAGGTGGATGTATGAAACATTTCTATCAGGGAGAAAATCTTATAGGTAGGAGTTCTTAGAAGGAGTAGAAATGTTTGATCAATTTGCAAGATGTCAAACAGAGTTCATTAATAATGGGCATTATAGATGTTCTTGTGCCAAGTGTGGAAACAGAGCTTATAGGGAACTTGATGATGTTAAATTACACTTGTACGAAAACGGCTTTGTTAAGGGATATTGGTATTGGACATCTCATGGGGAGATAGAACCAGCTGAATATGCAAATGTTGGCAGTAGTAACCAACAAAACTTGTATGATACACATGGCTCCAACAAGTCCTGTGGATTTCGATAACACGAACTCGTTCGTCGATCGTGTTGGAGCAATGGTGAACGATGTCATTGTTACTAATGAGTTTGAAGTTAGTGAGCAACCAAATGCAGAAGCTCAGGCATTTTATGATATGCTTCAAACTGCTCAGAGGCCTTTGTGGGAGGGATGTTCAAACCAAACTGAGTTGTCCAATGCTGTGAGGTTGATGAGTATCAAATCTGATTACAATATGCCGCAGAATTGTATGAATGAGGTGATGCAGTTACTGCATGAAAGTTGCCCGCTAGACAATCGTGTGCCCCAAAGTTACTCAGAGTTGAAAAAGAAGGTCTGAAGTTTGGGTTTAGATGTGCACAGGATTGATTGTTGCCGCGGTGGATGTATGCTTTACTTTAAGGAAGATTCAGCCCTTGAAAATTGCAAGTTTTGTGATTTGCCAAGATGGAAGCCAATTACGTCAGGCGATAATAGGAAGAAGTTAAAATCATATGCAAAAATGTTCTACTTCCCTTTGATACCAAGGTTACAACGCCTTTATGCCTCAAGAAACACAGCTGAGCACATGAGGTGACATTATAACAATATGCGTGAGGATGGTCTTCTGTGTCACCCTTTAGATGGGGAAGTGTGGAAACATTTTGATCGCAAATACCCAGATTTTGCTTTTGAGCCTCGTAATGTGAGGCTTGGTTTGTGTGCTGATGGGTTTAGCCCTTTCTCACAATCTAGCCGTTCTTATTCAATGTGGCCTATGGTTGTGACACCTTACAACCTTCCTCCAGATATGTGCATGACAACGCCATATATGTTCTTGACTTGCATTATACCGGGGCCATCAAATCCAAAGAATAAAATAGATGTGTACTTGCAATCATTGATTGATGAGTTCCAAACTCTGTGGGATGGTGTCCAGACTTATGACATTTCCATGAGGTAGAACTTCTTGATGAGAGCTGCCTTAATGTGGACAGTGAATGGCTTCCCGGTGGTCGGAATGTTATCTGGATGGAGCACTCATGGTGTTTTGAGTTGCCCTGTTTGTATGGATCAGTTGAGGTCGACACGTTTGAAACATGGGGGCAAAGCATCATGGTTTGACTGTCATCGTCGATTCCTGCCTCGACATCATGCTTTTTGGAAAAACCGCACCGCGTTTTGTAAGAAAAAAGTGGTGAAAAAGGGTCCTCCATCCAGGAGCACTGGCGAGGAACTGTTGAATGAGGTGCGTAGTCTTCCAAAAGTAACCACCGATGGAGATTTTGTAATCTCGGGTTTCAAGAAAAATGTTCACAAGTAGACCAAGAGAAACATCTTCTGGGATTTACCTTATTAGAAAGACCAGTTGCTACATCACAACTTGGATGTTATGCATACAGAGAAAAACTTTTGTGACAACATCATTAACACTGTCATGGATGTTTCGGGAAAAACAAAAGATGATGTGAAGGCGAGGTTGGACATGGCAGACATGTGTGATCATCTCGAGCTAAATGTTGAACGAGGTGTTAATGGGAGGACACTAAAGCCAAAGGTTTCGTACGTCCTTTCTTTGGACAAAAGGAAGGGGGTATGTGAGTGGGCCCAACTGCTTACAATGCCTGATGCTTATTGCTCCAACTTTGGGAATTGTGTAGATATGAAGGCTGTAAAGTTCCAAAACATGAAGAGGCATGACTGTCATGTGTTCCTGCAGACGCTTATGCCAATATCATTTCGTGCGCTACCAGACGATGTACTTGAACCACTTGTTGAGTTAAGTGAGTACTTCAAAAACATTTGCTCAACATTATTAAGGGTCGATAAGTTACAAGAAATACAACGCAATATAAGCATCATCCTTTGCAAATTGGAGAGAGTTTTCCCTTCTGGGTTCTTCAATGTCATGGAGCACTTACCTGTGCATTTGGTAGAAGAAGCATACCTTAGGGGTCCAGTCCAATATCGATGGATGTATCCTTTTGAAAGGTAAATATATTTGAAAAATTACGTCACACATGTAAATGTAAAACTAAAGTGTGCTTCAAACACTCATAAAATTTTAATGTAGGTACTTTGGGTGGCTGAAGAAGAAAATTAAAAATAAAACATCCCCTGAGGGGTCAGTGGACGAGACATATCTGGTGTTCGAGATATCACAGTTTTCTTCATTCTACTTCGGTACTAATGTGCCTTCAATGCGCACAAGACGTCGACCAAATGAGGAAATCAATGTGGAGCCAGAAGGTGAGCCAATTTTTCCAGTTTTTGAAACCAAAGGTACTGCTGTGGGAAGTCGGACACAGAGGTACCTATCTGATGAAGAAATGAATGCTGCACAACTTCATATTCTGTTGAATTGTAATGAAGTTGAATTGTACATCGCGTAAGTTACAAAAAAAGTACACCTTTCATCCATTACATGCATTGGACGAATAACATTTTATGAATTGAAACATGGTGCTAATAAGTGAATGATGACTTGTACAGACTATTCAAAGAACAAAAATTACAAGAAAACCCAAATTTCATAGATGTGGAGTTAGATGCACTGATAGAGTCTGAGTTTATTTGGCGGTTCAAAAAAGCAGTAAGATTTTTTAATTTTGCCATTCGCGTTGGAAATTACTGTACTAATTCATCAGAACTTATTTGCAGCAAATGGTCCCAACCTTATGAGTTGAAACATAAATACTTGTAGGTTGACATTGTTCAAATGTTCTATGACGAACGTAAGCTACACCTATACCATTTGGCTTAACTGCCTTTGAGGAAGGTCACAAGCTGGTCTGCATTTAGGGTGAATGGATTCTTATTTCATACACAGAAAAGGTGTGAAGGAAAAAAGAGTTACAATTGTGGGGTTTGTGTGAAAGGGAACGGGGAAGGTGGATTCGAGGATGATTATTATGGAATCCTTCAAGAAGTTATTCGTGTTGAATATCTAGGAGAACCACTTAAACAATGTGCATTGTATAGGTGTGATTGATTTGATAACACCCCTCGAGGAACACGTAGCCCCAAACTATGTCCCTTCATTGAAGTTAATGCAACAAGAAGATACAAAAAATATGATCCATTAATATTTGCTGCTTCCACAATCCAGGTGGTGTACATGAGGTACCCAAATGGAATAAGAGATAAAACTAACTGGTGGGTTGTCGTACCAAACAAATCTAGACACGAAGTGGATAACGAATTCACTTTACCAGTTGCATTTCAAGAGGAACAAGTGTCATGACACCAGTAACTGACATGCTCACTGCAACTATGTTGAATGAAGAGGAAGAAATTAAGGAGGTAAACGAAGACATTCCAGCTGAGAGAAGTGAAGAAAAGGAGTGGGATGATAATGGCGATGATACTGAAGACTCTGAATGAAAGTGATAATGATAAATGAGTAGATTGTGACCTAAAACCAAATTGTATTCTATGTTAATTTAGACACTTATGACATTGTATGCTTGACACTTATGACATTGTAATTATGGTCACACACGATAGTTGCTGTTAATTTAATTGCAATTAATTATTTATCCCTTATATTATTTGATCACCACGCTCTGTATATTTGTCTCAAAGATGTCAGGTACACATCGTGGCTGTGGGGCCAGACGTGGGCGTTCTCGGGGAGCAGACCGACAGGACCTCACCAGTCAGCAAGAAAAGCAATATCAGGGACATCAAACCCCTGAGGTTCCCCAGGCCATATCCTAGACCCTCGCACTATTCCATCCATACACTTCACCCAGCACATGACACCCAACATCCCCCATGTACACATGTTTGGAAGCTACATGATCCCAAACCCACCTCTTACTCCACAAAAATCTGTAGAAAGGAGTCGGGAACAAACTGAACATGCTTCTAGCCATGGCAGTACCACAAACAAGCAACTCATCACACCTGATGGCAAAGAGTAAGTAATTATGTCCTACCAGTTGTGTTATGAATTTGCAATTTCTGACGGGGATCCATTCTTTCTTAATTTGCAAGTTTCTGTCCGTACGATGTTGTGTTAGAGATTACAAGGATATTTACGAGCAAATATCCTGAACCATGGCCAACATGGGGGAAAGTGCCTAAACAACAGTGGGACTTGTGGTTTGGTGAGTTTAAGGTAAGAGTTTTTCCAAATTTTTGTACATTTATCTACATATACATATATATAT
>JACYFF010031957.1:16616381-16631298 GCA_017589665.1 Selenicereus undatus | reverse complement strand
GCTCCCGGGATTACATACTCTTGTTATCCACGTATATATATATATATATTTCACGCGTGTATTTGTTATATATTTATTTTCTTAATATATATTTGATGATGTGGCTTGTAGGAGCATATGCTCCCAGGAATATGATAGACGTACTGTGCACTACGGCTACGATGAGTTAAGGTGGGCCACGACTGATGACGGAGGCCGGCATCTTACTTATTCTTACAATAAATGACTTTGAGGTACCTTATGTTTTTAGTTAAATACTTTTTGGTCACTGATTTTTTGAAAATGACATTGGGTGTCCCTAAGTTTTCGAACAAAAGACTTTTAGGCCCTTTTTTCTATTATTTTAGCCCTTCAACTTTTAGAAATTGTAGAATAGTCCATGGAATAGGAAAAACGTGCAAATAAGCTTGTTTTGACTGATTAAACTTCTTATAATAACTTTACAAGTACTAGTTATTACAATATACTATTTATATCTTATATATTATAATTTCTGAAGGGGAGCCTTGGAGCAACGGTAAGGTTGTCTCTGTGTGACCAAAAGGTCACGGGTTCGAGCCGTGGAATCAGCCACTGACAAAGTCAGGTTAGGTTGCCTACAATTAACCCCTTGGGGTCCGGCCCTTCCCCGGACCCTGCGTGAACGCGGGATGCTTGTGCACCGGGATGCCCTTTTTTTTGTATATTATAATTTCTGTGGTTATAGGCCCACCATACTTAGCAAAAATAATTAAAACTTAATTAGAGAGTTTTGACCGTTACCTGAACTTAGTCGGCGCTGGACTCCGGCGTTCCTTTAGCTTCCAGTTTACAGAGATTGCTAATCTCAACACCACCTTCCTTAGATCACGTACAACACAGATCTGTTTCATTTCTTACCTCAGACCGTAGTAGCTGATCGAGTTTTTAATCTTTTTTAAGAAAAGTGGAACTTTAATCAATAAATTATAATATTTAAGACATAAGGTTCAGTTGGACAATGTTTCCTACTGAGAAACTTCTTTTATTAAAAGCTTGAAAGTAGAAATATTACAATGGAAAGTTTTGAAGAGTGACTTAAGCTAAGATCATTAAAGATGCTTGCTCATAGAGAAATTGAGAATCTCAACTTTTCTTTTGCTCAAGAATGCTCAAATGACTGTGTCTCTTCTCAACACTTGATCTCTCTATTTATAGAGGGGATGAGAGTACATAGGATGCCCTAGTGGCTACAGTACATAAAGATTTTTGACATGACTACAGTACATACTGACTCTACAGTACATACTGACTCTACAGTACACACTTTATTTTACAGACTAGACACTTGTCGAAATAGTACAATAATGGGGCAACCACTTTTCAAAGCTTTTAGTGATGATAAGACTAGTCATCATTATTAAGATTCTGCATTCCTTCATCTCCAATTATATCTTCTAGACCATCATTATCTGAGTAATCATCAAAATCTTCATCAAGTTGCTTAAGATGCTCTGGATCCCATTCTTCAAATAATTCAATGAGGTATTTTTTTTCTTTTTCTGATAAGAATTTTCCAACTCCAACATCAAAGAGATAGTCAAAGATATCTTCTAACTCTGCTCCTTCCACTTTCATGTAGTCTTTAAATTCATTATCAAAGACGAAAGTAATGTTTCCACAATATATTAATGTTTTTCCTCGTTTGATTAATGCCCAACACTGATGATAAGTTTTAAAAAATCCAACGGCCCTTGATAAAGCAGGATCAATAACTAGATGTACCAGATTTTCATGAACCCAACTTTGTCATTGATCATTAAAATCGTCGCAATCAACGATTTAGACAAGATAATGGACTAGTTTGGCTTTTTCATTTTCATATTTAATTAGAGCGCTATAAACCTCTAAAGTTAGGTATCTGTGAACTGGAATTTTAGTTGGACTTTCAGGAGAAGTAAGAATCCAATGAATCTTTTTGAACATGCATTGTAGGAATTTGGTTAAGGTTGAGAAAAATGAGAATTTTGGATCTGGGATTTCTGTGAAGTCAAGTATCACCCGTATTTCTAGGCTTTAAAAGCATGATCATTTGGAGATAACGAATTTACTGAGAAACAAATACCACCAACTCCATATCTGTTAGGAAAAAAGATCGTTGTACTCCAAGACTCCCAAATATCATAGGAATAATGATGATAAAAGTCGATGCAGGCTGCATACCACTCATTGAACCATTTTTCTTGAACATGAGAACTTATTTTTTCTTAGATTTCATAAGGACATTGTAGGTAATTAACTTGTAACTCTAAAAGAAAAAATCTTTGGGCTATTAGAGAGGCAGTGGATAGTAAACCAAAACGTGATTTACTTTTTGTATAAAATTCTAGGTTATCAATGAACACTTTACTAGAAGGCGTAACCCATTCTAGTAGAAGTGGCATTTCATTAAGGATTTTCTCATTTTCTGGTAGGAGGTTGGCTTTGATGATCACCATTGGCGAGTTATCGAGTTAAACTATCTGCAAGAGAGTTCTTCGATCCCTGTATATGTTCAATGGAGAAAGAAGACTGGTTAAACCATAATTATTAACGCATGAGTCACCCTTGCGCTTGCATATTTGATAAATTATTTTTCACAAAACCAAGTATTCCTTTGCAATATGTTCGAATAAGAAAGGGCTTTGGGGCTAAAAAGATTAAGAATTTTTCAATTCCCCTTGTGACTGCAAGGATTTATTTTTTCATTGTAGAATAGTTGTATTATGCTTTATTAAAACTTCAACTGCAATATTTGCAGAGTTTTTCTCCTTCTTTGATTTTGAGTACCGCACTCCAGTGCTAATTGTTGGTATCTGTTTCAAGAACTAAATCATCTCCTTCATTAGGTAGATTAAGAACATGAATATTTTAACACATTTTTTTTTTTAGTTTTGAATAATCTTAGTATCATTAATGGTCCATGTCCAACTTACGTCTTGCTTGAGTGTCTGCTGCAATTGTTTTCTCAGCTTAGCTAAATTTTTAATGAAATCTGAAGCATAGATAAGACATTTAAGAAACCTTTCTAGTTGTTTTCTATTATCAATTTTTTCAGAATTTTTTTTTATTTTTTTCAGAATATGCTTTTGTAGGATGATGTGTCCAACTTTTATCTCTAAGCCTAAAAACTCAATTTCTTGTTCAGCATAAATGCACTTGTTTTTACCAAATATGATGCCATGATCAATGCATATCTGGGTAACAGCTAAGATATCATCTTTGTGCTGTTCTATGGTTTTGAAAAAGACAAGGATATAATCAATATAAATTAAATAACAATGATTAAGGTCTTTGAAGATGTTATCCATTATTCTCTGAAATATTTGGGTGCATTTTTAAGACCAAATGACATTACTATCCATTCATAATATCCTTGTGGGGCACTAAATGCAGTTAAAGGAATACTTTCCTTATCCATTTTTATCTGCTAATAACCGCTTTTACAATCTATTTTTGAGAACCAAGATACTCCTTGAATTCTATTGAAAAGGACAGTTTTGATAGGAATATAATAACCATCAAAGACAGTATTATTATTAAGCTTTTTATAATTGATTATCATTCTAGCTTTTCCTCTTTTTTCTTCAGTATGATTTCTTACTATGAATGCGGGACTGGTGTGAGAACTCTTGCTATTTCTAATTAATCCTTTATATCCAAAAGTTCTTTGATTTGCTTATTAAACTCTTGGATGTCATGGTGTGTATACACCATTTATTTAACCTGAATAATGGTGTTGAGATTTAATAGAGTGATTTTAGCAAATATTTTGTCTTTATCCCAAAATTTTAGAGGATTATTATAATAGAGTTCCTTGTATAATTTTTTTTTTGTTGTTCAACAATCTGCTCTTTAATAGATAATTCAAGTAATGAGATTGTCAGTGCTACTTCTCGTTGTGCAAGCATTACCTTCTCACTATGCTTGTTGCGTGTAAACTCAATTTTCTGATGAGTGTAAACCTTACTTAATTTTTCAATAGGGACTGAGTGACCATTAATTGTAAATATTATTTGGTTTATGGTCTGGGTGCATGGAGAATATAATATTTAGAAATTATTTTCAATAATCATATCATGAGAGGGTTGATTAGTAGCCCATAGAACTGGTATAATGCATTGAACTTCTCCTAATTCTATGGATAACTTTTGTACGACTTCATTGTGGCTCTTAATACTATTATCAGCTATCCTTATTTATAAAGAATTTTTTGCTTTTTTCCACATAAACTTAGGAAATGATTATCTTTTTCCAAAGCATACAGAACAACCACTATCTACGTAAGTATAGAGTTCATATTTTTTATATCCCTCTAAACATACCTTTATTGGGATATAGATACTATTAGGGTTTATATTGGTAGCTTCATAGCATATTTTCATAGTAATATTTTTGACTAATTCATCCTCATAGATGGGTTTACCAACAGTTCTAGTCTTGTATCTAATGACTTTTCTATCTAGACTTATAATTCGATCTATACTGGGTCTTGCATCCTCAAAACTCATTCTAGTCATTTCACAGGTCATGCTAATTGTATCATCTTCTTTAGGCTCTTCTTTAGCTAATGAAGATCTTTCTCCCTAACCTAACCTTGTACTCATACTTCTTAATAATTGGGGTTTAATAGTGATTTTACCTTTCTCATCTATCTTTATTATATTTTTCTTATTGATCTTTGTAGGATTGGCAAAGTTGGATATCCATGAATGATCGATTTTTATTTCCTGAGGATTGGACTTAATCCTCTGGATGTTTTGCATAGGGCAGGACTTTCAAATTTTTCTGCTTCTATCATTGTTACCTTAGTCTTAGGATCTATTGTATTATCTAATTTGTAGATAATTTTTCAAAATATCCTTAAGGGACATCCTCCTCTTTTCATATTCATCCCAACTGTTTTTATCTTAAGAGATAGGAAGTTTTTAGCAAATTCATCTTTTAGATTCACATAATATCCAGGTAGATAATTGAATCCTACTGACCCATTACATAAATTGATTTTATCCCTGTGATAATCTGATTATTAAATTTGGTGTGCCGAATATCACAGAGTAAAGCTTAAAGATTAATATCTTTACCATAATATTGTAATGGAGTGATTTGAAATTGGACGCTTCCGACATAAATACACCTATACTTTCTATCCTTGTTATGCTTAAGGATATTTTCCCAATTAATGAGATTAACTCTCCCAACATCATACTCGCAATCCTTTATCTCAAGATCTCCTTCTATCATTTCACATACGTATTTGCTTTTTAACTGAAAGATTGATTTTTTATAGATCATGTCTTTTTGGATTATGGGAAGAACCCAATCTCTATTGACTTCTTCATGATCATTGTCTACAACAAACTCTTTTCCTTGAAGATCACCAAGACAACTACTTTTCATCATATGACTTGTTTCTTCATAATCACTTTCTTCATATTCATTGTCCAATATAATTTCAACAATTCCTTTGTTGTTACTTAGAGCTAGGTCTAATGTCTCATCTTCATTAAGCTCAGCATAATCTAGGCTTTCCAAGGTTTCAATAAGTTTGTTATTTTTCCTATTTTTGCATTCATTAGTATAATGACCTACTTCTCCACATGCCCAACATTTACAGTTGTTTTTTCCTGCAGGGCAATAAGCAGCTTTCCTTAAAAATCTTCGTTTTTTAGCGCACAGTTTATTATAGTATTTTCTTCTATATTTCTCGCTTCTCTGCTTGTTAAAGCTCTTTTTCTTATAGATTTTTCTTTTTCTTCTTTTCTCAGGTTCCTTTCCCCATTGGTGAGGTGAATCCCATCAAGTTAAGAACTGTTTCTTAATCTTCTTTTAATTTTGAAGATCAAGGCATTGTTCATTGACCCATTTTCGCAAATAGGAAATTCTTGAACCAAGGGTATCAACAACATCTGTTCGTTTAAGCCATACCATGCATTTTTCATTAATTATAGAATTTATAGGATATGGCAATTTGTCATATAACATACCAAGATTTGTTTCATTATGCCCAATTTTGTAGTAGTATTGACTGAATTCAGCAATATAATTTTCTAGATATCTCATATCCCATAATTCTATGTTGTTAATCTTTCTTTACCATTCTCTTGCTTTTTCTTCAGAATCAAGTTTAGTTCTGATGAATTCAGTTTTAATTTCTGTGCACAAACTTCTGAACATAGCAGCTGGTGTTTCCATTATTCTTAATGTATTTTTACCATCTTCAGTTAATGATTCATACCAGTCAACTACAGTGACAGAGAAACTGTGCTCGATATAATTTAGAAAGTTTACCGCAGTCCATGTAGTATTTAGGTTTAAGACACTAGTCATTCCTCTTTTTCGGTGCTAAAATATTTCTTCTCTATTACAGGCTCTATCAATGTTTAAGATATATCCAACTTGGCTAATTGGGGTAAGGCCAATTTCTTCATAGGTCGTGGTTTTCCTTGGGATAAACCTAAAGGAAAAATTGCTTGTACGTTCTGCTGGAACGTATGTAGGTCTTAGGAAATGAGTATTTTTTCTAAATGGTTCACCAAATTCTTCAGGTTTAAGAACAAGATTCTTAACTAGATTAGTTTCTGTTTCATATAAATTGATTTCTTCTCCAATTTTATTGATTTCATTTTCAGTAGTCATTTTACCTTATTTTTTTTATCAAGTTTTCTTATAATTTCTTCTAATGGTAATACATTGAGATCTTCTACTTTAATTAGATTCATTTGTTGATATATTTCTTCTTCTAATTGGACATTATTGGTGTCTTCATTATCAACAGACAACACGTCATGTTTATCACTAATGGCGCCCATGATTTTGTTTAATTCTTCCAGATTTTGTTCTTTTTTGAACATTGTTTGTAGCTCTTCAAGTGTATATTGTTCATACTCCATCTTCTTTTTCTTTCTTTTCAAAAGATTTTTCACCAGATTGTTCTTCTACTTCCTTTTGATTTTTTATTTCTTGCAAACGAAATGGGATCTTGTTTTTTGAATTTTGGAAAGGATACTTATGCCTAAGAGGAGTACTAATACTAGGGGAAGCTTTTTCACTATGCCTAACTTCGTTAATAAGAGAAAGATGGACTACAGTTAGCTGATTCTTCAGCTCCTTCAGTTCCTTCTTAATTCTAGCTAATTCGGCTTTTAATTCTAAAACTATATAAGTGATATAGGTTAATTGATGTGCTAATGAGGTATTGCCTTCAGGTAAATGGACAATGTGTGAATAATTAGGACCAAGATAAGCAGGTGATGATTCAAGCATTAATCGTAGTTAATTAGCTTAATTAGTCATTAATTAGCTTAACAATCTTAATCATTTTTGTGCACATGACTTTAATACTAGTTGAAAGAGGACTTCGAATACTACTAGTGAGCAAAATATCACAAACACAAATTTAGATTTTTTGAAAGTTTTTAATGATTGAGGGGAGATTTGCAAATATGAAGAGTTTAGGACATTAATGCAAATAGTGTAAACAGTGAATAAGGTCCTTTCAATTGGTTTTCTCAAAAGTCAAAGTACCCTGTAGTTATTTTCAAAAAGTGAGGGCCCTTTTTGTTGCTTATACAAAACTTAAGGTACCTTTATGTCTTTTTTTCCTTATTCTTACGTACATTTAGTACTGTATATATAGGTTGCGACGTCCAATATTAACCCTGTATTTTGGGTACTCATATTTATCTACTAATAGATTAAGATGACCATATATATATATATATATATATATATATATATATATATATATCACAGTAAGATATGTTTAAAATATTTTGTCTAAATGTCTCAAAATTCAATGTTAGATCACCATATAGGAGATGAATAGGGTAATATCTTAAAAATAAGACTTTATAAAAATTCCAATGATCTTTGACTCTGCACTGCCAATGTTGGAGAAGACAACCTTGAAGATTAGTCACCAATGTTAGTAATAAATAAAATTAAAGTGCAAAAATAAAATGAGACAAAACATAGAACATGTTTACGATGTCCACCCTTCCAAACAGGGTTAGTAACTGCCTAAGACACTTCTTCCATAAGATTTAATCACATTCACTTCTTGTTCACTTAAGAAGTATACATCAATGACATTGGTTTTACACATTGTCTAATATTCCAAATTTACTCAACTAAGGAACATCAGCTAGCATACTCACTAAATATTGACCTGTCAATATCTAGCTATCCCAGTAAATCCCCCAACTTGTTACAATTCTCTTTTACAAATAATCAAATGAACAAATAAGTACATAAGAGAGTATGATGAATTATCATAGTTGAGATATTTTCGTGATGTAATTATTTCTTGTATCTTGCCATATACTTCAGCTCTGCCTTTTATATATTTAAAACATTCTTGAACGTTGGAGCAATACTTGCCAATTCTTCAATATGTATTCTATCCAGAATCCAATGTTTCTGATTCGAACCTTGGTGTTTCCAAAACTGACTCTTAATTGACTAGAATAATGGATCTTGATTGGTGACATAAGTGCTTGATTTGATCTCCAAAAATCTAACCGAAATCAATCAAAATAATTTAGAAATGAACTAAACATTGATTTAACACAACTTTTCTAAATTAGATCAAATAAAATCTTTACAAGATCTTGGATGACCACTTGCTTGCATTACAAAAATATAATCCACAAAAACATGAATAAGGGATTCTTTCCAAAGACATTAAAAGCAATATATCTCAAGAATAAAATATGATCATATATATTGTTTTTTCCTCCAAAAACGATTCTACTAATACCAAACTCAGATATGAGGTTGGATTCCTGCAAAGGCAACATGGGTTAGTATGATCTAACTCGATACATTCAAATTGAGCTTTCTCTTTCACTCAAAACACCCTGTCCTTGAGCTGTAACATTTAAATAGTCAATGACCTTGCCACTAACATTGAGGGAGTCTTCATTGTCGTAACATAAATCAAGATGCTATAACTTAAAATCATCATATTTTTATCCAGTTAGATTTAATTATCAATTATAAAGTTTTAGGATTCATCGGTGTCCCTGACAAGTACAAAGTGGCTTTCTAATCAAATTAATCTTATTTGTGAAGATATATCATGGGCATAATGGACAATTATAAACAATTATACATAAAGAATAATTTTATATAATTTATAAGTGATAATACTTGTCACTATCCTATAACACTAATTTTGTTTTATGCAATTATCAAATTTCTAAGCTAATATGAAACATTGATCAAAAAGTATATTATAATAAGACATTTATTATTTTGTTTATAAACTATGAAATCTTCTACCATTTACTGTTGGCAAGTGAGTCATCAAAATTGGTGGGTTGAACACAATTGCTCTTTTAATTAGATTTTGCCATCTTTTAGTTAACTTGACAATTTGAACTTGGCCATAGTATTACAAAGTCAACGGTCCCATGAATCACTTCATGATTAAGAAAAACATGGCTTAATCATACACGTTGCTATTGCATGGTAATTCACACGTCTCCATCAACATACTGCACACCACGGTCTGACTATCTCAAATTAAATATCCCAATTTCAATTCCTAAAGTTGTATGCATTTTCTTTCTAATACGATCAATAATACTACTTTTGTTCTTGTTTTTTTTTTCCCTCCTTTTTCTGTTTATAAATTTTTACTTTAGATAATATTAATTTGTAGAGCTAGCAATAATAACTCAATAGTTATTGATATTTATATTAGTTCTGACAAAAACACAAAGAACTTTATGAAGAAATCTGACACAAATATATGTTCATAGAGAACACATATACAATATATTACAATAAATACGTGTAATAATTTTAGGAATTTTGGACGTTAACAATTTCATTTTTGCAAGGTTTGGTGGAGAATAATTTGGCTTTTAAATTTAGCAAATAACATGCTGACCTTTGAGTCTATTTATGTTTAGTATATGATAATTGATCAATGATACTTTGACTTGAAGTATGTTTACTACGCCTGAATGAGATACTTGTATTTAGTTTTTCCAACACTATTTTCTACTCATGATAAATAAGCTTCTACCTCACGGCATCCTAAATTTTTGAGAGCGTTTATTTTAGTAGTATTACAATTCAGTTATGGAACTTTAATCAGCAATTTGAGACTTGATAACTTATCTACTATTCATATGTGATAAATGAGCTACTGCATAATCAAATTGACAAGTCAAAGTATTATTGACATAGAGTTGATTTCTCAAAAATAAATATCTTGAAAAGCAGTGAGCATGTTGACTACTAAATTTAAAGATCAAATTATTTTCATCCAAATCTCATAATACTAATCGATATAGATAATATAATATGAAAACAAAATTTAACTTATAAAATAGCAAGCATACTAAAAAGAATTATCCAAATTCTCATCAATTCGCCATCTCCAAATTAATGACAATATCATCCATATTTTTAAAATAATAATAAAAAACCTTATCTTTAGGATAAAATATGAAGAAAGATCACGCGGAATCATGGGATAGGAAGGTTCTAAAGAGCACGTGCTAAAGAACAGGCGTGGAAATGCCAGACAAATGGACGAATATCGATCGAAGCAGAGCCAAACATTTTTGACTCTAATCCTCGTCCATCAAATAAGTCTTTGGATATTAGTATTAATTGATATTGATATACTATTTGATTTGATAATGACATTTGGATTACTGCTGTTGCTTGGCTATTATCCCTTCATTTTTAAATAATTTGAGATTTGACAAAGAAAGAGGGCACAAAAAAAGCATGTTATCTTGAAAATCTTTCCAGGAATCTGTCCGTGCTTGTCAGTTGCGTTATGATACATGATAAGGTACCTTTATTAGGCAGCCAGCCAGCCAGCCAGCCAGCCACCGAAAAGCAAAATTATTGTTGTCTGTAGCTCTCTATACAAGGGCGTTTGCATTTTCCACACCCTTTTTCTTATTAATTTTTTTTTTGGTAGTTAATTCTAATTAAAATAAGTAGCTATAACTGCACAATAATTATATAATATAAAGTATCCGTTTAGATGCGCCCCCAAAAAATAGTAGCATAATTATATGACAATAATATAAAAACTTAGTTAATAAATAGTTTTATCAACGAAGGTATTCGATTATTTTGTGACTTTTAGTTATGTATCATCGTCAAAGGGGACAATGTTCATGTGATAAAAAAAATCATATCACCATAGTTAATTTTAAAGAAATTTAAAAAAAATACAAATCAATAATGTAATTGGTTTAATTTAAATAGTAATGTAAATAGTGATAGCTACATAGAAAGGATATGAGGCTAATTCAATGAAAAATTAATTCAATCAAATAAAGTGATTGACAATTGAAAGACACAACTTATTATTAACTGTTTAACTATACTATATGAAAAGTTATAGAATATTACTATATAAATAACTTGCAAATAAAAAGACACATGCAATGAATTAAATGTAAATATGAAAAATATATTACTAGAATAAGTTATATATGAATTCAAAGAAAGTAGTTATTTTTAATGATTTGAACAACAAAATACCAAATTTATATTTTTGAACTTATGGCTACTGATCTATTATTATAAATTACGAAGAAATAACTATTGATCTTGCAACACAAGGGGTACAACCCTAGTATTTTTAAAAGTTATTATTAATATAAGACCTCAGTTTGAATACCATGTACACCAACCGTTATGTTTTATTTGCAGTAAAAAAATTATGTATTTAATTTAATTGTGATTCAATTTTAAAACATACACTTAATATAATAAATAGGGTACGTAACAGGAGTTTATTTGCTTCTATCTATATTACTTTTTATTTCAAAAGTCCTGGTAGCTTACATACTGTGCGAAGTATGAAATTTGTACAAGTCATTTTTAAGAACAACTATATAAAAGCATATGCAAGGTAAATATAAGTACTTTGAATATCCATCATCTCATAAAGATCAGACCAAAACCCACAAATGTGTAGGGTATGGTTATAACAATCCACATACAGGAGGATTTATGTGAACTGTTGGGGTCAAAAAAAAATTCTAATGAGCTATATTTCGAAGAAAATGAGACTTATATATACGAACACTCTTTAAATAAATAGTTTCATATATGAACATTCTTATTTTATATGTCTAAATCTACTAGTGTAAAACAATTATTTGAAGAAAGAACAAGCAAGGCGCACTGTTGTACATCTTGAGCAGGCAAGAGACGCGAGGAGGTCGTGTTTGAATGGCCTTAAGGGGATCCAGCATGAATGAGGAGATCGTGTTTGAATGAAGGTGGCCGTTGAAGACAACGCATGAGAAGCATGACAGACTATGAATTAGTGTTGGGTTTCGTGTATTTATCCATTTTTCCAAAAATTTCTCTGTATATATATAGAAATAAGCATGACTAACAAATAATTCAAAGTCCATGATGAAGTTCTAAGACTCGAATCATACTGTGAATCTGAAAATGATTGCGCATAATAAAGTGTACTAAACGCACGCATTATAATAGGAACAGACTGTAATTTATTATCAATATTATGGCCCTGTTTGACAAACAGCTGTTAGCTGTTAACTGTTTGTATTAGCTGTTAACTGTTAGCTATTTGAGTTTGCTGTTTGCATTAGCTGTTTAAATTAGCTGTTTGTTGAAAAATTGTTTGGTAAAATTAACTGTTTCTGACAAAGTGAGACAGAGAACTAATTTTTCAAAAAGTTCTTCCAAAAAGCTCATGGAATTAGCTTTTTCAAATTAGCTTTTTGGACCCAAAAAGCTCTGTTACCAAACACCAAAATTAGCTTTTTTACTTGATCAAAAAGCTAATTTTGGTGAAAAAAAACTCTTTTTAGCCAAAAAATTAGCCAAAAAACTCTTTACTAAACAGGACCTATATCTAATTAAATACAAAAATTAGAGTTAAAAATGACCAAATCTTACCTCTCTCACTCCTTCTGTTACTATCATTGTCCATACCGTCTCTCTCTCCTCAGTAATGCTCACCTCCATTTTTGCTCAACTTTTATCATTTTTAAGCCCAATAGACTCTCCAATTTAACACTTTTGCCTTTGTAAATTTAACATATCTTTTTTTCATCCCTAATATTGGTGGAAATATTACGTACACATGAGTGAAGAGTCCCACATTAGAAGTTTGAAGATAAAAACTATAGCATATAAGTCAAGCGAGGTACCTCTCATATTATGAATTGATTTTAAATCTGCGGAACAAATACACATCACTAAACAAACGTGACAAAAGTATAAACCCAAACAGACTTTTTAAAACGAAAAGGAGATACTCTATCCTTACACAACCGTATATCACGGCTTTTCACATAGAGTCATGTGAGAGATGTCGTGCCAGTTTTAGTTGTTGGCGAAAATGGGGGAGATGTCTCATATTTGGTGCTGCTACTGCTAGCCAGAATTTATGAATGTAAATTGATTCATTGAATTTACCCCTCACATTGCAATCTGCGCAGAAAAGTTATAAATAACAAAAAAACTGTTCGGTAATCAATTTCGAGAGTTGTTTATATATGATATCCTTCAACTTTTAGCATAGGGAGGAAAATACCCTTCAATTTAAAAGTTAAAGTAAATGCCTCTTGAATTAATTAAACAATCTATTTTTTGTTATTTTATTGATGACATGGTCTATTAAACATAAAAATGATGACATGGCTTGTTTATCTTTTTTTTTGAATTAATGACATCGCTTAATTCAATCACCAATCTAAGGTTAAAATTTTTAAAAAATATTTTAGACACACACATAGTGCGGCCGATGTGGGAAGAAATATTTTTTAAAGTATTGAAAATCTAAAAAAATTAATCGACACTTAATTAATAATATAAAATGAATTTAGAATTTTTTTAATCAAAATTTTAGAACTAGTATTCAATTGAATTCCAATTAGCACTATCCAGATAAACTAACGTGAAATAAGTCTAAATTTAATTGCATTTTTTGTGGAAAACATAATTACAAATTCAAATATGTTTTGATCATATATCAATCTAACATGAGCTTAAGCCATGCTAGCAACTTGAAGTCAATTGACATTAATGTGATATGTATGCAAAGACAATCATATTTAGGACATTAACTTACACTTAACAAAGTTACCTACATCAAAGGTAATTCATTCTGATAAATTTCATATGACTACGTTGGATTCAATTAACTCTATTTAACATATTGATTTTACCATGAAAAGATTCAAGACTAAGTAAGATCTAAGTTTGATTGATTTAAAGTTAGGTTATATAGTAGCTTGTCATGATGAATTATATGCAATTATTTGGAAAAAAAAATTCCGATGATATGATTTAAAAAAACTTTATTCGTTCAATAGATTAGAATAGGATCGAATTTGAGTCAAAATTGAATTATATTGTTTAAAATTTAATTTAGGTTGACTTTAACAATTAATTCATATTATTATTCTAAGTTTCCTTGTTAAAAATGATGTATCGAGTTTGCTATATACTTTCAATTTTTTTACATGTCAACATTTTATATATAATCTATTTAGCCACATCACCTTTTTATAAGCCACATCATTGTTTTAAATGCCACATCATCAATAATTTTAAAGAAATAAAAGTGTCTTATTTATCCTAAGGGCATTTGCTTAAATTTTAAAGTTGAAAGGCATTTACCACATTTGACTAAAAATTCCAGGGTATATTATTTTAAGCACTCTCCAACAAAACACGCTTGTGTAGAATTATAGATTGGGTCAATATCAAGTCATGTTACTAGTGAGTTAGGTCGATGAAAGGTTCATTTGAGGCGTCTTATTTGGTATCTCATTTAGTTGAATCAGTCGGTTGACTCAATTTTATACACACACACACACACACACACATACATACATACATACATACATACATACATACATACATACATACATACATACATACATACATACATATA
>JACYFF010031957.1:16586066-16598149 GCA_017589665.1 Selenicereus undatus | reverse complement strand
TTTTTTATTTTTTTAAATTTTAATTTTAATTTTAATTTTAATTTTAATTTTTGTTATTTTTTAATTTTCTATTTTGTAATTTTGTAATTTGTAATTTGTAATTTTTATTTTTATTTTTTATTTTTTATTTTTTAATTCATAATTTTTTAATTTTTAATATTAAATTTTAATTTGAATTTGAATTTTACTTTTTTACTTTTTTATTTTTTTTAATAAAAAAATGAAAAAAAATAAAACTAAAAATTTTTAAAATTTTGACAATTTTAAAATAAAAAATTAAAAATTAAAAATTATAAAATAAAAAATTAAAAAATTAAAAATAAAAAACTAAAAACAAAAAATAAAAAATAAAAAAAATGAAAAATGAAAATTGACAAATAAAAGAATAAACAAAAAAAATAAAAAATTTAAAAATTTAAAAATTTAAAAATTTAAAAATTACAATATAAAAGTTTAAAAATTAAAAAAATAAAAAAAAATTCAAAAATTGAAAAATTAAAAAATTAAAAAATTAAAAATAAAAGATGAAAAATGAAAAATAAATAAATAAAATAAAATAAAAAAATAAAGAACAAAAAAATTTAAAATTTAAAATTAACAATAAAAAATAAAAAATGCAAAATCAATACACAATAAATAAAATGAAGATGTAAGGAGATGTAAGAAGATGTAAGGAGATGTAAGGAGTTGTAAGAAGATGTAAGGAGATGTAAGGAGATGTAAGAAGATGTAAGAAGATGTAAGGAGATGTAAGAAGATGTAAGAAGCTGTAAGAAGCTGTAAGAAGATGTAAGCTCTTAGCTAAATCCTAAAAAACGCGAAATAGAACAGGGCCTTAGTCAAATTTGATCTGCCCGCAAAAATAAAATAAAATAAAATAAAGGAAAAACAAAGACTATGCCCCCCCCCCCCCCTTTTTGCTTAAGTATCGGTGTCAACAAAATTCAACCTCAAGTGTTTATCCCAATTTTTTGAAACTTCACTAGTTAAACTAGCCGATTTATTGGGATTATCAATAATTTACTCCAGATATGCTTCAATGATAGCTGGTAATCCAGAGCTTCTGATAAGCCTATAACGGGGAAGCCTGCATTCTCGAGCAAAAGTTTGCACTGAAGCTCCGTGCTTTCCTTGCCAGCACCCAAATGCACAATCATCAACAAAGTCGACGCAGAAATAATATCCTCCACACCTTCTTCCTGTTTAGTCAGTTGCTCAAATATGATGATTTTTCCCGTCTTTTCTGGTATTGCTTTACGACAATTCTTGAGGATATTCACGCAATCTTCATCACTACAATCATGCAAAATCGACTGCATTTCCCAAAGACAGAAGACAAAGTAAAATTGCTTGCGATGCATGTATACATCTCTATGCGAGTGACGCATGATACAAAGGAATGCCAGGAAAACAAATATATTTTTTTGGTGACCATAGTGCAAATACACATCAAAAAATGAAAGTTTTTTCAGGTGAATGATCAAAAAAAAAAATCCTTTATTCAATAGAAAATAATAAAAAGAAGGGAAATTTTCATAAGTTGCCAAGAGACGATAAATGGAAAAATGAGCGAGAATTAGACAACATTAAATTATAATTTGCAAAATAGACTAATTACCCTCAAGATGGCTACATCAGCATTAGGTATGGCCTTGATCATGTCACCTTCCCCGTGGGTAATACCAGGATACTTGGGAGCTATGTCAATGACATGTGGCAGATCGAAGTTGATTGCTTTAATGTGAGGGTGGTCCCTTACAATCTCAGCACCCGCTGCTCCCGTCCCACCTCCTACATCCACTACTGATCCAACATCCGCAAATACATCTTTATATTCTGATGCAATGAGTTTGAACTTTGAATCCAATCTTAGCAATACATGCTAGTCCAGCATGGAATGTCTGATTAAACTCTCAATAAAATGACAAAAGCTCCCACATTGAACGACCATGAGCCTTCTCAAAGGCTACCCCACCCTCTTTGATTGAATGGCAGAGGTAGTGCCATGGGGTTAACAGGTTAGGATGAGTGTGCATGAGAACCATAGGAGCATAGCTCGTGCAAGCCTCATCACGTTGCAAGATTAGCCTAGAAGCTGGTGTCAACCAATAAAGGGTTTCATTTGGTTGGTCGGAGTCAGGATTCACCATCATGAAGATCTCTCCACGAACCAAGAGCTGCATTAAACATGACAGAAATGTGAGGTCCAAATAGGGGAACTTCAAGTGGGAGGCAATTTCTGATAAACTGATTGGATGACCGTGGGAATGGATGATGTCAGCAATGCCCAGCTCCGTATATAGCACATTTAAGCGCCAAGGAGTCCACAAAGGCAAAGGTAAGCTTGAGTAAGGTTGGTAGGCCTTCCAGGCCAACAGGTTTTGGCTCTTGGGACATTTCTCCCACTCTTTCTGAAGGAAATATCAATTCCAACTCAGTGTACATCAATTCTTTATAACTACGTAACATTAAATTTTTGTAAACCCCTGCATGAGTAACAAATAAGCTTTAAATGTACCAATAAATGATGCCTTGTAGACCTGACAAATTGGTCATTCGGGTCGAGTTAAGTTCGGGTCGGGTCATGTTCGGGTTAAGTGACATTTCGGGTCGTTTCGGTTTGGGTCGGGTATGGTTCGGGTCGGGTCGATTTCGAGTTAATCAATTTTTGGTGAAATATGCTCGTCATGCCAAAACAAGCAATTTTGTTGAAAATTTCGGGTCGGGTATGGTTCGGGTCTGATTAATTCGGGTTTCAGGTCCACTTTCGGGTAAGCATACTTCAGGTGTCGGGTCGGATATGGATCCGGGTCATTCAGTTCGGGTTTCAAGTATCGGGCCAATTTTGCCAGGTCTACTTACAAGTTACAATTCATGCGAACATTTCCGCTTTATTCATCTAATTCTTGTCTTCCCAACCCCAACCTCCCCCTTCCCTCATGCAGGGAAAAGAAACCAAAAAGGGAAAGAAAAAGCACTTTCCAAGAGACTATGAGACAAAGAAAAAGCAAATCACTATAAGCTGTGAAAAAGTTTCCAAATTATTTTACTGTGCAAGTTTGTTGGCAAGTTGAGGGAAAAATTTTGCTCTTGAAACAAAATACCCTAGTTGGATGGCCTCCGAAGGCACAATATCCAGGTCATACTTGAATGAGCCTAATTAGATAAACAACATAAAAAAATTAAATAAGCTTTGCGCATCAGACTCAGTAATAGGGTGCACAACTTCAAAATAACATTCCAAATTCGAAAAGGTAAAGAGTACATTGCACTCTTGCTTTTATTCTTGAAGAAAATAATTTCGTAGCAAAAATAATTAGTCGTCTACTGATTTGAATACGGAATCGTATTAAACAAAAAGAAAGCTCCCCAAAGAAGACAGCATCAGAGCTTACCAATGCCAACTTCAAGGAAGGTAGTCAATCCTAAGCATAGATCACATGCTTAAGGCAATTACGGCCAACAAACCTGACATTCAAGAGTGCACAACGGAAATTAGAGAAGCAACAGTAGATACATCGTCAATCCAAGGGTCAGAGTGTGTACATATCAATCTCCTAATCAGTGTTTAGTAGAAAAGCTTAAGTCCTTCCTCTCAAATTACGTAAAAACCAGAATGAGTGACACGAGTGACAAGCAATATTTTAACAGGTCTGCCTCCCAATTTCTTGTTTTACACTTGAAGAACGTACAAGCTAGGTTTACCAGACCCTGAAGGAAACAGGAGAACAGCTAGTGCAAATAATACGTGCAGACCTTGTTACACTACCACCCTACTAGAAAGATTGAAATGGAAGTTGATCTTGCATTAAATGTTCCCAGGGAATCATCATGTCGAAATTGGAACTTTATCGATGTTGCCAATGCAGCACATTGGCAACTATGGTAGACTAGATAAATTGTGTCTAGCTGAACCGAGTTTCACTGATCCCTATTGGAGGCTATTCAATGAACACAAGGTCTACATGAGGATTGCCACTAAGATCACATTCTTATCTATGAAGGTGAACCATAAGTCTGCTTATACTTGAGATACATAATTGAAAATGTATAGTTTAGTGTCCAGCTAAAAGGCCAAATGCATCCTCATAGGGAGATCAATTCATGATCCATAAGAGACAATAGCCCCTGCTGCAGGTCTTGGAGTTACACAATAAGCTGCAGCATATATCATTTCACCTAATTTCATTGTAACTAGCCTTCGGTAAGCCTTTTGAGAGTGGATTAATCTACATTCTTCACCAACAAAGATGCAGTAAATCAATTACTCATTTTCTATAAAAATTTGGAGAGAAATCTAGGCAAGGGCATAGCCTACTACTTCTCTCCCTTTTTCATTTTTTCGTTTTGTTTTGGGGAAGAAGGGAGGAAGGGAAGGTTGTGCAGATGGGGCACAAAAGTTGATCCACACTGGATTTGAACCTGGGTATGTACCAACCCTAGCCACTTTACCAGCTGAATTAGTTGATGCTCACCAATCTCAATCTACATTACTGCTTAACTAATTCAACAAAGAATTACAATAATCAAGCCAGCATTAGCCCAAAAAAGAAAACAAAGGAACAATGTACCACAACACTGCCAGTTCTTTCCTTGAATATATGTCAGTGGTTACTCCATAGATAGTGACATCTTCTAAATTAGTCTCTTATCGTAGTGCCTTTTGTGGCTTGTGCAACTGCATTGTAATATGTTTTCCCCAGTCAGGCCATACAGAAAATGGCCATCTCACATTTGGTAAGTCCCTCAATAAATGTGCACATCTTATATCATTTCCCAAGTATTGCTCCTAAATTAGGATGGGACCAAAATGTAAAATTGCCTGAGGGTGCCTCTCAGAATGTGCTCCCCCCCCCCCCCCCCGCCCAACCGCAAAAAAAGTCCGCATTCATATTGTCTGCAAATCCTATGATAAGAGATGGTGCTTTGGATTATCACCAAGCATGATAGCTAAATCCATCCTCAAAAGAGTTGCAGCTGATAAAGGTCATGCCACAACTGGAGCTGTCTGTCGTAGGTTACAATAATAAATGTCAAGTGTAAGTGTGAATCACTTAAGTTGAATCACCATAGCAATACTCTACTAGCACTCAGAGAAAGGTAATGTATACTAGAGCACAGCTAAAACTACAAGCACAGCCCACCTCAGTTACTCAGTGAAGGTTAAATAATTATTACTGAGAGGTAAGAAGCAAGTGTGAGTCACTAATTCCAAAGCTTTGCTGGAATTCATGTAGGTGGAGGGGTGGGAGAGGGGCCAGAAAGGCAAACAACTAACCCATAACGAGCTTGGTGGAATTGGCTCCATAGACTCCACAAGTTTGGCATAAATTTTCAAATTTCAGACTAGCTTGCATCAGAATATAAGCTTTGAAGATTGAGCATCGACAAATTCCACCAAACAGTTGAATCATGCTATCCTTCAATTCTCAATAATGAGTTCCTGACTGTCAAACCAGCAATCAACTGAGATTCAGTGAGGAGGACATGTAGACTTTGGGTATGTGATCAGCCAGAAACAGCAATTCTCTCATCATTGTTCCACATGGGCATCTTAGTTTAATGGGGCATTGCTCCCGCCAAAAGGTGAGAGACGCTGAACAACAACCACTACCAGTAATCCCCACATGTGCATCTCCCATCCTTAAAGCTATGAAACCTGCGAGTATCTCTGACAGTTATCTCTCTCCCAGTTACAGCAGATATAAATTTAATAGCATTATGACAATCTCCACATATTCTTAGATTCTTGCTAACGAGGATAGGTTCCCCTTCTTTACTAGATAGCAACCCAAATGCAACAGCAAGCTTCTCACTATGATGAAACAAAGTCATTTCCTTTTCCACTTCTAGCGTCCCATCATCCTTAATCAATGCCCATCGCACATCCGGAACATAACCAGCCTGTTTTATCTTCAGTATTATTTCATCTAAGTACTCATATATCTCTTTTACCATAGGATGTGAAGCATCTTCCGCCACAAAAATGTGTAACTTTCTGTTTAGCTCAATCCAGCTACAGCCTGGTTTCTTTCTAATATTTCTATCTCGCATGAGTTTCCTCACCTTTGCAACATCTTCCCATCTGTCAGCATCAGCGTATATGTTGGTAAGCATGACATAAGGACCAGGATTGAAAGGATCCATCTGAAGAAATTGATTGGCTGCTTTAACAGCTAAGTCAATATTACCATGCTTTCTGCACGCCGCAAGCAAAGCAGCCCAGCCAATAGAACCAGGGTTATATGGCATAGACTCTACCAGCTGCTCAGCTTCACTGAGCTTCCCAGCCCGCCCCAACATGTCAATCATGCAAGAGTAATGCTCTGCTTCAGGAACTATCCCAAATTTCTCTGTCATCATATCCAAATATTTCTGGCCTTCCTCAACTTTCCCAGTGTGTGCACATGCGGAAAGCACAGAGATGAAGGTTATATTAGTTGGAGTAAAATCAATTTTAAGCATCCATTCAAAAAGATTCAATGCTTCATGTCCTAGACCATGCTGAGCATAAGCATCAATCATGGTGTTCATAGAGACAACATTATGCTCCAGCATCCTATCGAATAAACGCCTAGCATCCTGAAGATGTCCTGACTTTGCATACATTGCGACGAGTGCATTGTTCACTGCTATTCTATTTGACGGGATATCTGACTTCAGAGCCAACGAATGAATCTGCTTTCCATGTGAAGGAGAGGGAGAATGGGAACATGCACTGATCACACAGACAAAGCTGCAATCATCAGGGCGATGCCCAACTCGCAACATATTTCTGAAACACGTCAATGCCTCCTCCGACAATTCCTCAAACAGTGCATATCCAGAGATCATAGTATTCCACAGAACCAAATCAGGTTCTCGAATTTCCTCAAAAACCTTTCTACAATCTGACATCCCACTCCCACATTTTGCATACAAATCAATCAATCCACTAGCAACATGTGGACTGTAGTGAAACCCTGTCTTGATCAACTGAGCATGGAATTGAAGGCCACCAAATACATCTTTCAAGCTCGTGAAGGCAGTCAAAACACTAGCCAGAGTATACATGTCAATATATAAACCCCGCTGGACCATCTCTTTAAACAAATCAAGAGCTTTTAATCCTTCCCTGTGTTGCCCATACGCAACAATCATAGCATTCCAAGACACCTCATCTTGCCTCCCACTCATCTCATCAAAAACCCTCATTGCCTCCTTCAAAATCCCATTTTTGCTGTAGTTACTAACGAGTGAATTATTCACCGACGGATAGGAATCATACCCACCCATAACTGCCACTGAATGCAATTGTCTTACCAACAGAACATCATCACAGCAAGCAGATATCATGGAAGATAGAGTAAACCCATCCATTTCAAGACCCACCTCTCTCATCCTACCAAAAAGGCCAAGCGCAGGCCATGTCTGGCCTCGCTCCGCATAAGCAGCTATGAGGGTGTTATAAGACACAGTGTCTGGTTCGGGCATTTCGTCGAACAGTTGGTGGGCAACCCGGGTCTGAGCCTCTTTCACATAGGCAGCGATGATGGCGTTGTAGGAGAAGACATTTGGGCATGGAGTAGCATCGAAGGCGTTGCGAGCGGCGATGAGGCGGCGGCATTTGGAGTAGAGAAAGATGAAGTGGTTGGAGAGATAAGTGGAAGGCAGGATGAGATACTTTATGTAGAGAGTATGAAGGGACTTGCCTGTTAAAAGATCACTCTTTGCAATGCAGGTTTTCAAGAGTTGGCAGAACTCGTAAAGAGTCCATGAAGTTTGGTGCATCTAGATTTCAGAGCAATGTTGACAGCAGTATATTCACGGGCATTTTCGTGTTTCAGTGTAAGCAAAGGCAGCAAAGTCCGGACAGCCTGAGAAGGTGAAGACAGAGAGACCCAGTGGTTTAAATGTTACAGGTTGTGAAGCCGCTCACGGTGCACAGTGTAGTTGAAAAAGCCTCATTCAACACGTGTACACGACTCGTACCCAATCGAACGACACAAACCGAACTAAATTCTAACTAGAAACGTATAGAGTGAAAATTTATTATTTATTAATTTTGAGAACATTTAGGTTATTTTTAAAGTTAACATAAAATTGACTCATCTATTAAATAGAACGATAAAAATTGATATATTTTTCAACTTGAGTTCACACTAGGGGGACTTCGCAGAAAATTGTACATGATTGAGTCCAAATCATCATAATGTATATATATCTATCAGTATATATGTATCTTTATATGTTAGAATATAATTACTCTATTCAGCAATCAACTGTAAACTATTATGTAGCGTTTGGTTGAAAGTAATGCAATCACTATGTAATGGAATCAACCATGTAATGCAATTGTTAGTGTAATGGAATGGGATAATAATTACATTACAATGTTTGGTTACAAAGTCTTTACAAGTGTAATGGAATGAATTCATCTACAAACAATACTTAATTTTACACGTGACGTGAAATACTTGCAATTCAATTCGCATTTTATTTTTGACTATTTTAATTATTTGTAGCTTCATTGATAAATATCATCAAATATTTTATCATCATGATTACGATATTTCGCATGAGAATTACATCACTCTATTTCTTATAAATTACAATAATGTAATATTGTTCAAGTTTACCAAGTAGAGAGAAAATGATGATGATGATGATGATGACGACGACGTGAGAGAGAGAGAGAGAGAGAGAGAGAGAGAGAGACATGATGTCTAGAAGGTACAAAAATATAGTTACAATAATACGATCATTGTCTAAGTTAAATTTTATCTAATATAGACAGGAGAGAGAGAGAGAGGGGTGAGTGGAGCTTCAAACCTTTAAAAAAATGGTGTCAAACTAATAAGAGATGGGAAATAGAGGAGAGACAATGGAGATAAGAGAGAGAAAGTTCTCAAATATAATAGCTTATAGTTGGATAGATTTTGATTCAAAGGTATGCAATCAAAATTGTTGAGGAAAAGTCAAGTAATTGTAATTGCATAGATGGAGGTAAATGTAATTACAATGCAATCTTGATTACATTACTTAATGGTAACCAAACATGGTAATGGAATCACCATTACCATTTTGTTTGCATTACCACTTCGATTACATAGAACCAAACAAGCCATTAACTTATTACATTAGTTGTAACTGGTTGCTTCTATCAACTATTTACATTAGTAGGTTTTAAAAAAAAAAATATTTGATAAAATTAGCTCTTTTTTTTTAAAAAAAAAAGATGCAATAAGTACGAAAACTAGTTTTCAAAAAGCTAATGACAAACCTATGCTAATTAGCTTTTTAAAAGTAGCCATTTATGGGCAAAAACTATTGTAAAAAGTAAATCAACCAAATATACTACCGTCGCTTGATTGGATTAAACGATTAAAACCTCGTCTATTTTTGAAGAAAAGCTGTTTAAGAAGTTGTTTGCCGCAATGTCCTTATCTAACACGTTGGAAAACTCTCTCTTTTTTTTGGATAGAATGTTGGAAAACTTTCACACTAAAGGTTTCCAAACTTAAATTTAAACCCAATTTTGCATCTAATTGTTTTTGGATTATAATTGCTGTTATTAGTTCAAAGTATTAATGTAACCATTATAAAACAACAAAAAAAAGCCAATAATACTTTCTTCACTAAATATTTTTGAATTAATTGTTTTTCACAATTATTACTAAATATCAAAATTATTGATGTTATTAAATTTTTCAATTACTTTTTTTTTTCGACTATTAGTTGTCCAAAACCCTTACAAAAAAAGAAATATAAAACAGTCACTACACGGCTAACAAGACAACTGCTGCATTCTAGAGAATACATAATTAGACTGAAAAGTTCATACAGCTACTAGCCATAAACACATAGAACATTTGAGAGCTCCACCTACCAGTGGCATAACCAGGAATTTATATTAGTGGGGCCAAACATAAACTTTCATATTATATAAAAGAACTGAAAAATTAAGAAGTTTAGCAATTGACTCTCCTCCTGTATGTCCAGAGCCAATAACTAGTTCACTACTTCGCTTACTATCCGTACAAACATCATCCTTCACTTGTTTCTTGAAAAAGAATTCAGTTGTTCGTTTTGACATAGTTTTAGTTTACCTACAATATATTATTTAGGTTATCAAATTTATTAAGCACCTGTTTGGCATAGCTTTTGATAGTGTTTTTAGACCACAGAAACACTAACTAGGCCAAACACCTATTTTTTTAAAAACTAAAAACAGTTTTTGAAAAACATTTTTGAAAGAAACTGCCCCTAAAAACAGAAGCATGAATTTGCTACTTCTGATTGTAGATTTTCGTGGAGCATGCCTTATAATATGGGGGCACTTAAGTATTATTTGCCGAGGACACACAAATATTATTTACATCTAGACTAATATGCCCTTGAGAATCAAATAAATTCCCATCTAATACCCACATATTTCACACGTACAGATACAACATGTTCTACCCAAAGATTTTGTATCTCTCTCTGTCCACCGCCCCTCATTCAATCGTATCCCAATAGAGAACATTCACACTGCAACTTCTATACTGATTTTCATTTTGCTTCTCTATGTTGCCATTAATCACAAATTCTATTCTTACTTTGAGTTTTGGATCCCTAATTATCCATGTTAAAGCCATATATCTCAATTTTCCATGCCATTTGCTAATGTAGGTTCAGAAAAACTAGCTTATTTTTTTTATAATGATCAATTAATTCATTGAGAAACTGATTTCAAACAATGAAGTGGAACACAAAAACATATGGAGAGAGAAAGTGGAGAAAGAGAGAAAGTGATTTCAAGATCATTAGTTTTACTGACAAGACATATTCAATAACTAACAAACAAACAAATGCTAATGTGGACATAAGTAAAGTATTTGATTAATTTTCTTCACAACTTAGGCTTTGAGCAATGGGTGGCTATTGCTCTTTTTCATCTATCAAGTCCGAAAAAATGTTAAAAATACGTGTTATTATTTGCAGTAGATAACTTGATATTTTTCAAGTCCAAAATATAAAATGTAAAAAAAAAAATAGTTTCACAAAAATAATAGTTTCACAAAAATTAGGCCAAACAATTCAATTCTTTCAAAAATACTTCTACTATAAATTAGGCCAAACACTTTCTAATTTCTACAAAAATAGCTTTTGAAAAAATTACTTCTGAAAAATAAAAGCAGTTATTCACAAATTAGGCCAAACATGCTCTAAATAACTTTAAATTACAAACTAAGAATTAAATCAAATTTCAATTCATTGATGAATTAAATAATATCAAATTATTAATCAAACGAATTACTAATTAAATCTAGTCAAGTAGGGCTAATCAAACATCCAAAAAAAAAGAATCATACTAACTAACGAGGCATATCACTGGTTGAATCAGTAAAAAAAAATTCATTGTCCTTGTAACTCTTATTTACAAGACCAAAACTAGTTAAATCCATTATCCATCCATGCACGCCTAGAAGAACCAAACTTTGATTAAATAAAAAACTCCACATACTTTCTGTAATTCTTGCTTTGTTTGCGTCAGAACCTTGCATCCAAATGTCCAATCAATCAAACAATATAAAAATCACTTGGCTCTTGCACCAATAGTCCAATAATGATGTGTGAATCGTGTGATGTTTGCAACAACTTGGGGTGGAGAGAGAAAGAAGGTTTGAAGGTGCAAAAAGCTGTCAAAAGTAGTCAAATTGATTAAAAAATTAAAACTGAAGAGAATTGACGTCTGCTGCCTCAACTTCTATACTAGGGCAGCTAGAAACGTATTGAGCCTATAAATTTAACCTATATTATTTTGACTATTGGGTTGTTTTAGTAATTAATTTTTTTTCAAAATCATGGGGGGGTCATGGCCCCCACTGCCCCCCCTAAATTCGTCCGTACCACCTCCTGATCATAAAAATCTCAAACTTGCTCATTGTTTTCTATTTTCTTTCTCAAACTTCTTGTGATCCTTCTGATTGTTGGGGTCTCATCTCCGACGACTGAAATGCCGAGTCTTTTGCCAATTTCTAAAGCTTTTATCGCGAATTTCTCCACCTATTGATGTAACACCCCCAGCCCCTAGGGCCGAAAGCGTTACGTTTTCCTAA
>JACYFF010031957.1:16510615-16521894 GCA_017589665.1 Selenicereus undatus | reverse complement strand
TTAATTTTTAATTTTTAATTTTTAATTTTTAATTTTTAATTTTTAATTTTTTAATTTTTAATTTTTGTTTTATTTTTTTTTGTTTTCGTTTTTATTTTCAATTTTTAATTTGTAATTTTTTAAATTTCTTACTTTATACTTTTTTATTTTATATTTTTTATTTCCTAATTTTTTTGGTTATTTTTTAATTTTTATGTTTTTTAGGTGTTTTGTTTTTATTTTTTTAGTTTTATTTTTTTATTTTGTCATTTTCATTTATTTTTTATTTTTTTATTTTTTGTGTTGATATTTTTTTATTTTTTTTATTTCGTATTTTCAATTTTTAATTTTTGAAATTTATTTTTTCTTTCTTGTTTTTAGATATTTTTTTATTTTTTATTTTTTTATTTTTAATCTTATTTTTATTTTTTATTTTTATTTTTAACTTTGTATTGTTTATTTTGTTAGTTTTTTAGTTCTTTATTTTTTACTTATTAATTTTCTATAATTTTATGTTTTTTATGTTTTTGTGTTTTTATTTTTCTATTTCTTATTTCTTATTGTCTATTTTTTTATTTCTTATTATTTATTTTTTATTTTTCATGTTTTTATATTTTATATTTGTTTTTTCATTTTTTTTAATATTTTACGTTTTTATTTTTTATTTCTAATAAGAAAGATAAAATAAATATGAAAAATTAAAAATTAAAAATAGCAAATTTAAAAAAATTTAAACATAAAAAATTTAAAAACTTTAAAAAAATGAAATTGAAAAATTAAAAAAATAAATAAAACTAAAGAAATAAAACATAAAAAATAAAAAACAAACGCGAAATTAAAAAAGGAAAAATAAAAAATAAAAAAAATGAAAAAAATGAAAAAGAGAAAATTAAAAATAAAAAATAAAAAATAAAAAAATTACAAATTACAAATTACAAATTACAAATTAAAAAAAATAAAAAAACGCGAAATAAAAGATTAAAAACTTAAAAAATAAGTAATAAAAAATAAGAAAGAAGAAAGAAGAAATTAAAAAATAAAAAATGAAAAATGAAAAATAAAATGAAAAATAAATGAAAAATAAAAAAAGAAAAACAGAAAATAAAAAATAAAAAGTAAAAAATGAAAAAAGGAAAAAAAATGAAAAATAAAAAATAATAAAATAATAAAATAAAAACATAAAAACATAAAAAATTAAAAATTAAAAATTAAAAACAAAAAAAATGAAAAATGAAAAATGAAAAATAAAAACTAAAAATTAAAAATTAAAAATCAAAAAAATGTAAAATAAAAAATAACAAACAAAAATTTCACAAAATTTGGATAACTTCATAAATTATCACACATTAATGACGTTCTCATTATTTTCATCCGTTTCAACCCACCACATAAAAAATATACCAAATTCAACCAACATTAACTCACTTGAGGCTAATTCAACCTATTTCAACTCACTTCAAAAAAAAAAATACCAACTTCAACCTACCTTGACCCACCTCAACCAACTTCAACCTACTTCACCCTTTTACCTACCTAATTTACCCACGAAAACAACAGACCCTAAATCTCACATGATACTTTACAAATTATTAAAATTATGAAGAGGTGGGTTGAAGTGGGTTGAAGTAGGTTGAGATAGGTTGAAGTGGGTTGAAGTTGGTATTTTTTTTTCAAGTGGGTTGAAGTAGGTTGAAATGGGTTAAAGTGGGTTGAAGTAGGTTGAAGTGGGTAAAAATGGATTGACCCACGAAAAGAATGCTGTGATTAAAGATATAGGCCAAAGTCTCTTGTTTTCTACTACAGCTAGATCAGTTTGGGTTCAATTGGAACAGAGATTTGGAGAAGCAGATGGAACAAGAATCTTCAAGATTCAAAGGGATCTGTGCCTCATTTCACAGAATCATCTGCCAGTAGCAGATTATTTCACCCAAATCAAAAAGATGTGGGATGACTATAATAGTATGATCACCATTCCTTTATGTAATTGTGGAGTTGATTGTTTAAGTTTCTTGGCTGCACATAAATTGGTTCATGATCAACAGCTCATGCAATTTTTGGTTGGTCTGAATGAGGAGTACAAAACCATAAGAGGCAGCATACTCATGATGAAGCCATTGCCTAATATAGACCAAGTCTACAGTCTAATTCTGCAGGAGGAGAAGCAGAGATCTTTCAGTGTTGTGTCACAACTTAGCCATGGATCTTCAGCCTTTCATACAAGATTACAAGACAACTACAAGATTACAGGACAACAAAGAAGGGGGTATAACAGTGGACAGATTGCTGGCCTACCTACTGGGTATAATAACAACTATGATGGCATAACAAGAGCCGGAATTCAAGATAGAAAGCAATTATTCTGTGATTACTGCAAAATGCCAGGGCACACAATTAAGAAATGTTACAAGATTCATGGCTATCCCCCTGGACATAGGCTTTATAGAGGAAGAAGGATGGCTGCATCAATCCAAACAGTAGATGATGCTCAAACAAATAATGAGACTTATGCTAATGCAGTAAATGCTTCCATGACAACAGTCCCAGCCTTGACCTCAGAACAATACAATCAACTGATGCAGGTTCTGAGCAAATACAATGCAGAACAAGGGCAAGGTAGTAATGATGTTGCTACTGCTGTAGGTTTTCTAGCAGGTAAAACATATTGTTTTCTTTCTACTGCTGATCATCACACATGGATCATAGACAGTGGGGCCAGTGATCATATAACATCTGATCTGTCCCTATTACATGATGTCAAGCCCATGCACCAAAACTGCTGTATTATAATGCCAAATGGAAAGAAAGTGCAGATTAAACACACTGGTTCAATGCTTTTGGCACCTGGTTTGGTCTTGAAGAATGTATTACATACTCCAGAATTTCAGTTCAATTTGTTATCCATAAGCAAATTGACCAGACAATTTTCAGCAAATCTTATATTTACTCCTGATTATTGCATGCTTCAGGACCCCATTTTGCAGAAGGAAGTAATCCTTGGTAAGGAAGACAAAGGGTTATATTGTTACCACAAAGGCATACAACCTCTCAACCTCAACAACAAAGTTCTCAACTTGCAGTCTACCAAGAGTCCAAAGAAAGATGTTGTAGTGTGTTTCTCTATTCCTGAGCTTTGGCATTTTAGATTAGGTCATTTACCTTTTGAGCACTTGAAGAATATTGGGATTACTCAATGTAATAAAGGCAATCATGGAGTATGTCAAATTTGTCCCATGGCTAAGCTGCATAGAACTTCATTTCCTTTGAGTACTACAAGATCCATGTCAATTTTTGAGCTTTTGCACATTGATATCTGGGGACCATACCCACAGAAAACATACAATGGTTCACAATATTTCTTAACCATTGTGGATGATTACTCTAGAGCAACATGGGTTCACTTAATGGCACACAAGAGCAATGCATTTCCTCTTTTAAAAGCCTTTATTGTATTTGTTGAGAAGCAATTTGTAACAGCTGTGAAGGTTGTGAGAACTGATAATGGGCTAGAATTTAAAGAAGCCTCAACTTTGGAATTCTATAAAAGCAAAGGAATTACACATCAAACCTCTTGTGTAGATACACCCCAACAAAATGGGGTAGTTGAAAGGAAGCATCAGCATTTGCTACAAGTGACAAGGGCACTTATGTTTCAATCAAATTTACCTAAGAAGTACTGGGGAGAAGCATTGCTAACAGCTGTCTACCTCATTAATAGAATGCCTACAGTTATTTTGCAAAATCAATCTCCTTTTCAAGTTTTACACAATGTCTCACCATCATATGAGCATTTAAAAACTTTTGGTTGCCTCTGCTTTGCTTCTACTCTGAAAAGGCAAAGAGACAAGTTTCAACCAAGGGCCAACCCCTGCATACTTTTGGGCTACCCCTATGGTCAAAAGGCCTACAAGCTCTTGGATCTGAAGACCAACAAAGTCTTTACTTCCAGAGATGTAATCTTTCATGAAAATACCTTTCCATTCCATCATATCAAAGTTCAATCCTCAGCACCACTACCAGCAGTCACAGATTTTATACATGAAACCACTGATTTTCAAGAACCCAACTTCAATTGCTTTTCTGAACAGTCTAGTGCAAGCAATCAATCTCTGCAAACTCCTCAGTCATTATCTGTTCATCCTACAAATCTATCCCAAGACGATTCCCAACAACATGTATATGACATTCCCTCCACATCTACTTCATCTACTTCACCTCCAGCACAAATTCATCCTATTAGGAGATCAACAAGGACACATCAACCTCCTCAATACTTAAGGGACTTCTTCTGTGGCATGGTGGAGTCTCAAGTGTTACCAGTAGAACATCATGCTTTGGTCTCCGCACTGAATAAATATACTGAGCCCAAGAGCTATGAAGAAGCATCAAAGCACCAAGGTTGGGTTCAAGCCATGAACAAGGAAATAGAAGCTTTAAACAGCAACCAAACTTAGGAATATGTTGATCTCTCTCCAGGAAAAAAGGCAATCAGTAGCAAATGGGTATATAAGGTGAAGCTGAACTCAGATGGTACCCTAGAAAGGCTGAAGGCTAGACTTGTCATAAGAGGATTTACACAATAGTATGGTGTTGATTACCAGGAGGTTTTCTCACCTGTTGTCAAAATGGCAACAATAAGAGCTATCATAGCATTGGTAACAACAAACAAGTGGCATCTCTCTCAACTGGATGTGAACAATGCATTTTTACATGGAGAACTTGAAGAGGAAGTGTACATGGAAGTTCCCAAGGGCATAACAAATCCCTTAAACAAAGTCTGCAAGCTCAAAAAGTCTTTGTATGGCCTGATACAAGCCAGCAGGCAGTGGTTCCGCAAACTCAGCAGCACCCTAATTTCTTTAGGCTATCAACAATCCAAAAATTATTACTCCCTCTTCATCAACAAGTCATCTACCACTATCACTCTTATTGCAGTATATGTAGATGATATTTTGATTACTGGTTCAAACCAAGCTGAAGTTCAACATGTAAAGCAACATCTTCAGAACTGTTTTGGTATAAAGGACCTTGGCACACTTCATTACTTTCTTGGACTGGAAGTTAGCTACATTCCAGAAGGAATTGTCCTTTCACAAAAGAAATTTACCACAGAAATGCTCAAAGATAGTGGACTGTCAAAATTAAAGCCTGTCTCCACTCCATTGCCATTAAACTGCAAACTGCATCCAGAAGAAGGAGACCTCCTTTCAGACCCTACATATTACAGGGCTATGGTAGGCAAGTTAAACTTTCTAACCAACACAAGGCCAGATCTCAGTTTTACAGTCCAAACATTGAGCCAGTTCATGCAAAAGCCAAGGACTTCACACCTTCAAGCACTTATACATACCATGGGCTATGTTAGTTCCACAATAGGCAAAGGCATTCTTCTCCAAGCTGCAGACCAGCTTTCTTTACAGGCATATTCTGATTCAGATTAGGCTGCATGCCTATTTTCCAGGAGATCCACTACAGGATATGTAGTCCTCTTTGGTAAATCACCAATAAGCTGGAAAAGCAAGAAACAAAGCACCATTTCAAGATCATCCTTAGAAGCAGAATACAGGGCCATGTCACAAGCTGCAGCAGAGATCACATGGCTTGTACGATTACTTGAGGAGATTGGAGTCCAGTCCCTGAAACCTGTGACCCTGAACTGTGATAACCAATCTGCCATTCACATTGGGAAGAACCTAGTGTTCCACGAGAGAACCAAACATATTGAAATAGACTGCCATTTCAAAAGAGAAAAGGTTCTGGAAGGTTTATTGCAACTAACATATATGCCTACAACACAGCAACTTGCTGATATATTAACCAAAATACTACCTTCTTCCAAGCAAGAGTTCTTACTCTCCAAGCTCGGAATGGTTTCTGATCCTCACCATTCCAGCTTGAGTGGGGGTGATAAGATACACGAAGGAACATAAGGAGCAAAGCAGCTTATCACAAGCTCCATCAGTTTGTTGTAAAGCAGCTGACCTGGCATAACTAATTTCTTCATCTTGCTATTGCTAACCATATATATATACAGCCCCCTTGTACAGCTCTCGCTCTCTTGTACATGATACGAAAATCACTCAATGAAACTATACAGAATTATGGCCTATTCTCTCTTTCTCTTCTTCTTCTGGAGTAGCAGTTAACACGAACCAAAAATAAGAGTAAATGGCCAATGGGGTCATAGCTACACCAAACACTTGTTCGTAGAGACCATAGTACAAATTGCAACAGAAATTATATGCAAAGATTACATTTACAGTAAATTCTGTAGCAAAATGGCCAATGGGGTCATAGTTCTAAATTCTACCGTCGAGCTTATCTCCACCGTCTTTTTTATTTTTCTTTTTTGGTCTTCTGTAGTAATCTCATCTCATTATCCCTGAAAAGCTCCATGATTTTTGCCTTGACTTCGTAGATCCATCTCTCGACTCTCATGCCATTAGAAAACTCGCTCAGGTCACTCCGCTGATAGTCCCTCAAATTCTACTAATAATCATCTCAGTGCCGTCCATCCCACATATACTGTGTCTAATATCAAGAGCCATGCCCCTCTTATCTTGAATTTTGTCAATTTCATGTATAATTCGTGGAGAGAATTATTTAGTGTTACTGCCCTTAGTTATGGTGTTTTTGGTGACAATGATGTTGAATGGAAACATCTTGACTACCCATATGAATAGCAAGGGCTCAAACTTAGTTTTCCAAGCATTATCATCATTCATCAATGTATGATATTGACAAGCTGGGGAGGAGACAGCCAAGGTGAGATCCTGACAACCCAAATTTCTCGTAAGTGAAAATTGCAAAGATGATACATTTGTCAATGGTGATCCTATTTTTTGTGATGATAAGTTGACCTTCCAAAACTGTATATTCTAGAGAATTAAAGCACATTTAGCTTTAAAATTGTGTAGATTATTTGGTGTACTTGAAGATGAAAGACTTTCTTCTTCTTTTTTTTTTCAAAAAGATGGAGAAAGTAGAAAAGTTGTTGCAAGGGAAAACAAACAAAATTTTACAAAGGTCAATTATCCAAAAGTGTGGGAGTATAATTACACTCTTAAAGTCAGCTTCTAGCATCTGTGAAAAATTAGAGATGGTATGTGCCAAGTACTACAAAATTAGAAGATGAGATGTGATATACTAGCCCCACAACGAAGAAGATCTAAAATACAGAGTTTAAGAGATTACAAAAAGCACCTCAAAAGGGGGTGAAGTACAGAGCTACCCGAATAGCAACAAGTTAGATGCCCCTAATGGTAATCTTCAGGTTGTGGGGAATGATGTTCGTGAGGGACTTTCAGATAATAGCAAGACAATTACACAACCCTTATATGATGTTCACAATCGCCCGATTTTTGTTGGAAAGTTCCCCTCTCAGGAACTAATTATGAATACGTCTCATTGCATTTTAAATAACATTACTGTATAGTAATCTAAAGTTTTGAATTTGTAATTGATAAATAATTGTAATATCTTGTGTGTCTATAATATTCTTTCATATGACTTCCTTCTAATTGGTCTCAAACTTGATGCCAGTATTGAGCAAATTGACCAATTTGTATTTGTACTGGCATTGGCCCACTAATAAAGTATATATGATTAGATAATGGTAGGTTAATCAGAAAAATATCGAATAATGAAATGGGTTATTAACAGGTAGAACCGCTCGAACAAGTTATCATGCTTTAGATGGGTCAAACCATGAATGATGCCACTTATTATTAATATTTAATATACAGAACAACTCACCTAAACATGATTTAGTGTCCACCGGTACATGTCATCCATATATCATATTAAATAGTTTAAATACTTTTTTTATATTCTTTTAAGAAATTATGATTAGAATGCTTGTTCATTAAATTACAAACAATTTTAAGCAATAAATATGTCAAGATTGGAATTTTTACAAAAAAGAGAAATAACTCACTAAAAAGGCGTTCCAAACCCATTGGGTTGACCCGAAATAGTAAAATCGAAATACAACTGCCCATATTTTACACGAACCCAAAATACACCCGACCTGTATTTTACTCGAATCCGAATATACTCTACTCGTATTTAACCCATCTGCCCAAACTAACAGGTCTAAAAAGTAGTACTGAAAATGACTATATCTCTAAATAACAATAGAATTACAATGAGCCATCCTTTCCATTTCTTCCTTGACAATAAAGTTGGGCATTATTTAAGAACCAAATTCAATTTTAACAGTTTAAAGTAAAACTTAACTATCTAATGAAAAATGTTAATATAAGCTCAAATCTAAACTTTAAGCTCAGAATGTTTGCATTTGACATATATTTCACCTATAGTAATTCAATTAACATTTATCTCCACTACAATAATTGCGTAGTGACTGAAAATGTCAATCAAACGGAAGGATTTAAACCTCAAAATTCATATTTGAGTTTCTTTTAATGTTTCCTATCATATGATCAAGTTTTGATCGTAACTGCTGAAATTATTTTAATGTCAAAAATATCAATTGAATTGTTTTAGTAGCAAAAAATGTTAACTGAATAGCTGCAGTGTAGATAGATGTCTAACAAAAAGAATTTGGAATTCAAAATTTAGATTGGAGTTTTCTTTTATCTTGCCCATCAAATAGTCAAGTTTTAGTCTAGATCATTGAAGTTGAATGTTTTGCTCCTAAAATTCCGACTGACATGATCTCATCTCTCTCTTAGTCGTAGTTCTAAGAATCAGGTAGTAAATACGTAAGCTCATGGATAGGCTTGGATAATTCGTATATGAGTATTACCCATATGGATGTTGAGGATTACAGGTTGGACATAAGTTAGGTAATGACATTTCTGGGTGAAAAATGAGTATGAGTATATCCTACGCATACCCTTCTAATACCCACCCTTAAGGTAAAGGGTGGCCTGAACTCTGAAGCGACAACATTTTGATCATCATGAGTAGAATTTTAATGTCTACTCACATGATTTATTTGGAGATGACTTTTCAGCCCTTACTTTTAGAATAATTTTTACCTCCTTAACAATTGGATGTAGTATTATTTCATTTTCCTAATATTGAAGTACACAAGTGCACAGCTGACCGCTAACTGATGATTAGGGGAAGAAAGATATTACATCCGATTTGGAAGGGGTACAAATGATTTCAAAATGTGATGATTGAAAAAATCCTTCTAACTTAAATAGGTGCAAATGATCACTATCGCAATTTATTTCATAACATAGGGAAAAATATGTTAGATTTTTTTATTTAGAAATTTCATGACCTTGTAACTCACTTAATATCTATAGATAATATGATCATTCATTTTTTTTATTATCATCATTTGCATGTGATAAATATATTGTCATATTATCACATTCTCAAATTCTGGGGATATTTATTCTGTGCATATGAACATCGAGTCATACTTCAACTCCTTAATTTATAAGGTTGTGGCTTATTTATTATACGTGATAGTGTATTTCTTTCACATTTTTTTTATAATGCCAATGTTCATGTGGATAAATAAGCTAATGGGTCATTAAATCAATTAGGTGAAGTATGATGCACTCATTGGATGTGAATATATGCAAAATGCATATATCTTCAAAGTACAGAGTGTTGATCAATCATATGGATTAAAGACGAATACTTTTAAAGGTGCTTTTCTCTATGGTAGCGGACGTTCACCAGAATCCCTGTGAGAGTTCACAAGCGAACAAGACTTAAAGCAGTGATCTATGAAGAAAGTGACATGAAGATTTCAAGAAATAAATCCACTAGAACTCTTGGTTGAAGATGTTGAGATGAATCTTGAGAACCACAATGAACAGAATTCTCAACTATCCGGCCAGCATACTAGTACAAAAACAGTGACTTAGTTTCTTTAGGGACAGGTTTATGGCTAATAATCCCAATTTATCTTTTTCATAACTTGGTAATCCAGTTTGGGATCGTAATCGGATAAGGAAGATTGGGAGTTGGGACACTGACGAAGATAGTTTGGATGCTAAAAATGATGAACCCAGATGCCCTATTATTAGGCTGTCTAAGGAGGAGAAAATAAAGCTCAGGAAACCTTAGCATGATGCTGTCATTGTAAGTTATTCAAAAAACCTAATTACTAGGGCTCCAAAGGGTGATTTTACTTAATTGACATTGGGGCGTCCAATATGTTGTGGGATTTCCCAATAAGGAAGGTTATGATCATGTCCTTTTTTAAGGGTCATGGCTAATTAGAGATAATTATCTCATCATGAGTAGGTGGGTGCCTAACTTTATTCCTGTTGAAGAACCGATCAATAAATTAATGGCTTGGATTAGGATCCTCACCTAAGTGTGGGGTATTTCAATGAAGCCTTCTAATACACTATTGGGGAAAGGGTAGGCAGAGTACTTCGAGTTGATGATACAACAACGTATGTCGAGCGTAGTAAGCTCACTCGCATGAGTGAAATTTGATCTTTTGAAACCACTTCACTAAAATTTTTAGCTTAACTATGTAATTTTGCCCATTCAATACGAAGGAATGAGACTCGTACGTTTTTAGTACGGAAAACTAGGTCATAAAGAGGAGAAGTACTATCCAATCCATTCAGAGCACGTCACTAGTCATCCTCATCTTAATAAAGCCCCTCAGACCATAATGTAGCTAGATTAAAGATGGTGAAGTTAATTGTTAGTCTTTGAATAGACCGTCTTATAAGCACACACATCATTAAATGTGTATGATGGCATAACTCCAACTGAGCTAGCCATGTGACTTTATTATGCTATGCAAATCGACGATCCAGATTCACCCAAAAATCTAAGCTAAGCCACTATACTAGCAGAATAAATGTTAGTCTTGACACTCAAGATCAGTAATTTAAGGTTTAAAAATGAAATCATATATTTCAAGTTCGACTCGCTATAGTGTCATCTTAGAATTAGTAAGGCGGCTATAATTTATCATTTACACAAAATGAGTATGACAAATCACTATTGTACACCTAGAACCAACATGAGTTAATCTCATCCAACCCACTACTCAAGCATTACGCCAATTGACTGTCTGACTAGGCCATTCAAAACCCTATGAAATTTCAATATGCCTAACATGCAATAAACAATCACGAGCATCTACAAAAAGAAACATCAATTTTTATTGCAGAAATACTCATTACAATAGAAACATGTTCAAAGGTCAATAAGATACATCCAAGAACTAAACTTTACGAAGTCCCAAGCTAAACGTATTACTTTCAACAGCATCTTCAGGAATATGTTTAGCAAAGGCAGTAAAAATCATCCTAGTGTGTGTGTTCATATATATATATATATATATATAT
>JACYFF010031957.1:16494911-16506252 GCA_017589665.1 Selenicereus undatus | reverse complement strand
TTTCCGTTAAATATTTAATTTAATGAAATGTCGTGACTAATTTAACACGTGGCATGCTGTAATTGGCCACAGTAAAAGTGTTTATTTCTTCCACGTGGCGGCTCTTGGTTGGTCCGTAAAAATTTACAGTCTACAAATGCCCTCTTGAGACTAGGTCACGTATACAACCATGGTATTTAAGCGTGACTGAAGTCTCGATTATTTTATTTTATTTTATTTCTATTTTTATTTTATTATTTTAGTAGGCTCTGCACAATATTTGGTGTGATTTTGCAGGATGCAATCTTCAAAATATTTATTTCTCTTGCCCAAAATATAAAGATTTGCTAATATAATTGGGTATTTTTTTAATTTAAAAAAAAAAACAAAACCCTACAGATATATATTTTTTCCTCGCAAAACCCTCTACCTCTCCCTTTCCTCTCTCCCTTTTCTCTTTCTATTTCTCTTTGTGCGTCTCGCTGGCAGAGAATTCATTGAAGCAGTCAGCAGTTCAGAAGCAGAAAAGGGAGACACTTCATTGCTAATATTTTGTCATAGCAACACTTGAAGGTAGTTTCACCATAAATTGTGTCTTCCTGCGTGTTCTTCTTCTTGCGCCTTTGTTTTTCTTTTTTCTTTTTCTTTTCTTTTTTTTTCTTTTTGGTGTTTGGCGTCCCGCCTTTCTACTTCTTCGTGTTTTTTTTTTTGTGCATAATTCCCTTTGTTTTTTTTTTTCTCAACTTATGTCGTTTTACACCCTTTATTTTATGTTGGAATCTCTAATAATTGATTGTGGCTAATCTTTAAATGCTTAACCCTATGGGTGCATCAACGGGTTGACCTTGAGTCGTCCTAAGGCGAGCTTCCCAAAGGTGAAATTTCTCAAGAGACGAATTTGATTTAGCATCGGTTAACCTTTGAATGTTTAACCCTTTTGGGTGCATCAACGGGTTAACCTTGAATCCTCCTAAGGCGAACTTCCCAAAGGCGAAAATTCTCAAGAGGCGAATTTGATTTGATATCGGTTAACCTTTGAATGCTTAACCCTCTTGGGTGCATCAACGGGTTAACCTTGAATCCTCCTAAGGCGAACTTTCCAAAGGTGAAATTTCTCAAGAGGCAAATTTGATTTAGTATCGGTTAACCTTTGAATGCTTAGCCCTTTTGGGTGCATCAACGGGTTAACCTTGAATCCTCCTAAGGCGAACTTCCCAAAGGCGAAAATTCTCAAGAGGCAAATTTGATTTGATATCGGTTAACCTTTGAATGCTTAATCCTTTTGGGTGCATCAACGGGTTAACCTTGAATCCTCCTAAGGCGAACTTCCCAAAGGTGAAATTTCTCAAGAGGCGAATTTAATTTAGTATCGGTTAACCTTTGAATGTTTAACCCTTTTGGGTGCATCAACGGGTTAACCTTGAATATTCCTAAGGCGAACCTCCCAAAGGCGAAAATTCTCAAGAGGCTAATTTGACTGCTGGAGATCCATTGCTTGCATTTGTGCCCCATTTTTCTTTTTTTTTCTTCTTTTTTTTTTTTTGTTTGGGGGGGGGGGGGGTTCCCCATCCGATTATTGATCTGTTCATGCAACAAGTCTTACAACTCAATTCTCTTTATTCTTACTATGGATGCAGGTCTATTCAAAATGGTCACTTTCGTGGATAAAACCACTAATGGGCGACATTATCTACACATTCAACCCAGTGAAAATGACGTAGATGGGGAAGAGACAAAGTTGCCCATCCGCAATCCTATAACGTCCTTGTGCAAGTCTGATTGTGCTAGAGGTCCTCCGAGCCTTCCTTGGTGGTCCACGGAGAATCTAAAGACAGGCGAAACGTTTTTGCTCTCTTCTCACATTAAAATGAAAAGGAACCTCACCTCTTACCAATTGTTACGTCATGACATAGAGTCCGAGTGCAAATCATGGGCTAAGTTACCATTGCATGGGGAATTTTCTTACAAACCGCTTTATTGGGAGTGGTTAGAGGATATCCTCGTTCGTTGCAAGGACAAACTCACTGCCCTTCATCTGTTTGATGCTTTGTATGCTTCACTCTTCTTTTATGACCGGTGCTCAAATCTCATCCGAGCAGTGTACGAGCATTGGTGTCCTGAAACGAACACATTGCATACTTCTAAAGGCGAGGTGTCCCTATCTATCTTCGACATTTACAGCTTCCTTGGGTTGCCAATCTCGGGGCGCCTTTATGATGAAGTTGTTCCTACTCAGCGGGAACTCGCAAGCAAGCTTCCGTTGAGTTGCACCTATCTATTCATTGCTTACCACAAACTTATGCAAGGTCGCAAGGGCAAACCTACCATAGAGCAGTGGATTTCCTTTTGGTTTCGGGGACGCAGCAAGTACTATGTTTCCAAGAAGTCTGATCAAGACAGCCAAATCCCTCAACCAGGACTATTGTCTCCCCTTACCGACGCAGGAGCCTGTGGGTGGAGTGATTATCAGGCTATTTTCGACGAGCTGGGAGTGGCCACTGGCCAACGCACTGAGACCTTTCTAGCTGCATTTCTTTCCTGTTGGCTATGCACATTTATCTTACCAGTTAGAGATGTTGGTTGCATACGTCCAGGTACTTTCAGCATCGCATCCTTGATGGCTTCCGGTGTAGGTTATTGCCTCCCTACAGCGGTTCTTGCAAGTATCTACAAGGGGCTCAACGAGCTCTCTCGTTCTTCACATCCTGGTAGAGGTGGGGGCCACTTTCCTACTCATTTCCTTTACGCTTGGTTAGCCAAAAACTTTGACGCATACGAGCTAGTCGGTGAGGCTTCCTCCAGTCCAGGCATGGTGAAGTTTAGTGGTCTCGGTCGAGCCAAGTCGTTTCAGCCTGAAGAGGCTCGAGAGCTCATTGGTTATGGCAGAGGCTTTTGCTGGCATTCGTCTGTCATCAACCGACTCAGGGAGATTCTCGTGCATGATGGCAAGCTATCGAGGGCTGACTTCGCTTACTTTGTCAGCGTTCGTTCGAGTTTTGTCGCCTACCGTTGTGAAGACAGCCTCGTTATGGAACATTATTGCCTGGGCCGGTTTAGTAGACAATTTGGTTTCTATCAGGATGTTCCTGCTGATCTGGACTTCGATAATCTTCCTGATTCTGAAGCAATGCTTCGTTATCACCAGACACTTACGCGCTATGGAACAGGGTCTCAAGTCTTACTTCATGGGCGATGCAAATTACTCGAGAGAAATACCACTCGCGCATTTCGTGAATGGTGGTCCAAGATGTTCATTTCCTCGACTTGCAGTCCACCTGCCAGTGATTCTAAGAGAAAGCGAAGTGATCTATTTGACACGAACACTTCAAAGAATGAAGGTAAAATTGGTTCTAAACCCAAGTTGAAGATTGTTCGTTCTGGAAAGCCTTTAGAGCCTTTTGTTCCACCGACGGGGGATGGTCCTTCCAGTGTCAAGATTCCAGGAATAGATGTTGTCATCCTAGCGACGCCCATTCCTGCAGTCCCTATTCAGAGCATTGCGCCACTACCACAGGTAACGAATGAGATTAAAGGACCCCTTCAAATCTCCATCTTATTGAGACACATAGGTATAATGTAAACCTGAGATTAATCTTGCTGCGAATGGTCAAGATGAGACACCTATTGAAGTTTGTGAGCCAACTACCGAAAAGGTAACTGAGCTTCCCCCAGAAGGTGCTGAGAATATCATGGATATCCTCAATTCTGAACCTAATCCTACTGAATGCATGGTACTCCCTTTTCTTTTCTTATAAATAGAAACACGATTTACTTGCAAACGTGTGTCTCACCTCCTTCGTCCTTGTATACATCTTCTCTTCTTTTTCTTTTTTCTTTTTTTTGACAGGGAGAAGGTGATGATGTGAACTTCAAGGAGGAATTGGCACACGTTCCTCTGCCATCAGGAAGTCAATGTTTCCCATCGATTGGACGAATACCATCATTTGGTAATGATTTATTTGATGGTAGGTCAAGATTAGTTGACTCGCCAGGTGTTTGCTCCCTGGATGATGATGAGGTCGAGTCCATCCGTAGAGTCAATGCGCCTTCACTGGTACCTCGCCCACACCGCCCTTTGAGGACTCCCCAAGGGGGAATTTCTGTCTTCAATGCTGAAGCTATTATAAAGGAGGTGGATAGGAATGCTGCGCGAGTATTTGGTAAAGCCGTACTTGACAAGGTGTGTCGTACCCCTTTTGATGAGCTTCCTTCTCTTAAAGGCGATTTTGACAGCCTTTATGCCACTATCCTTCAAAGAGGTGTCGACGTCGCTCCTTTAGAGAGCAAGGTTGAAGGGTTGATCAAGCAAGCATGTGACTTCAAGGACCTGCAACAGAGCTACTCCGGTCGAACATCTGTTGAAGAACATGATACTTGTCGCATGGAGGTGCAAGGTAAGCTTGATGAGGTCTCTCGGCGGCTGAACATAGAGGGCGCTCATTATGAAGCGAAGACGGCCGAACTGAAGCATGTTGAATCGAGACATCAGGAACTGCTGAAAGAACTTCAACTTTTGGAAGAACAACAGAAAGATCTTAGCTCTCAGGTGGCGACCAGTGAGCATTTGCTTCAAGAAGCTGAGCAGGAGGTCATTGACTTGCAAGGTCAGATTGACATACTTAATGCCACTGAAGTTATGGATGCAACCACAAAAGCTAGTTTAGAGAAGGCTGAAGCCTACATAAAGGAGTCTTTTGAGGATTTGAAGAATTTTCAATGGGACCCATAGTTCACCCCCCCTTTTTGACATGGACTTGTAATGCACCTTGCACTTTTGATGTAAGCTTGATATCTAACAATGCGAATTTTCTTTTATCCCTTGTTGCACATGTGTCTTTGATTGATTTTCCTTGTGATTTGGATCCCACAATTATCAACTGTATGACAATAAATGAATTTATACCCTACTGAATCTTTAAATTTGAAAGTTGCATAAAACCCGCAAGCAGATAAACAAATTTCATGATGACTGTACTTGGGTGTATACCAAAGTTGTCTACGTACCTGAAGTGAACCTTAAAGGATCAAGTCATATGTAATTCAAGGTGCAAGACTTTTTTTTTATTATTATTTAGCCGTTCACAGTTTATACTCTTGCGGGCCAGGAGTAGTACAATGAAGTTTAACTTAAAAGCGTGAATAGTTTAGGCTCATGTTTAGGAGCTTACATGTACTAATACATTAAGGATAGTATAATTTTAGGAACTTGCCATTTATCGGCCCAACTCGCACTCCGTCAGCACCGACAATCTTATAAGCTTCGTTGGTGTAAGCTTCTCGAATCACGTAGGGGTCATCCCACTTAGACGTGAACTTGCTTCCAGTCTTGTGTGGGATGATGATTGGCCTTCTTACCGCGAGCACTTGATCTCCAATTTGAAATGAACGCGGTCGTACCTTTTTGTTGAAGGCTCGTGATGAGCGAGCTTGATAGCATTCTAACTTTTGTTGCGCTAGAAGTCTTTTCTCATCAAGGGCCTTAAGCTCTACCAGGCGAAGCTTGTGATTTTCATCTTCGGTCAAGCCTTCCTGCATGACGATACGGAGTGAAGGGATTTGGAGTTCCAAAGGCAATACTGCTTCGACCCCATATACCAGAGCGAAAGGGGTTGATTGGGTTGGCGTCCTATACATGGTTCTGTATGCCCAAAGAGCCTCCCCCAATCTTTCATGCCAATCGCGTTTTGACTTTGCCACCACTTTGCTTAGTAGGTTACCAAGTGTCTTATTGAAAGCTTCCGCCAGCCCATTTGCAGGTGCGTTGTACATTGAAGATTTGCGTTGGGCAAACTTAAACTTTTCGTAGAGGGCGGTCACCAGCTTATTGACAAATGGTTTGCCGTTGTCAGTGATAATATATCGAGGCACCCCATATCGGTAGATGATATGGGTTCGAATAAAATCAACGACATTTTCTTTTTTGACCTCTCTGAGTGGGATTGTTTCTGCCCATTTGGAAAAGTAGTCAGTTGCTGCCAGGATGTATGAGTGGCCAGCAGAAGATTTTGGAGTGATAGGGCCCACAACATCAAGCCCCCAAGCTTCAAACGGCCAAGATGCCACAGTTGGATAGAGTGGCTCTGGAGGTTGATGAATAAAATTTGCATGAAACTGGTAAGGCTCGCACCTTTTTGCGTAGTCAATGCAGTCTTGCACCATGGTCGGCCAGTAGTAACCCATCCTCTTGATTCGATCATGCAATTTAGGTCCTGCCTGGTGTGCACCACATATTCCTGAGTGTGCTTCCTCCATTGTTTGTCTTGCTTCTTCGTCTCTCAAGCATCGTAACCAAATGCCAAGGAAGGAACGCCGATAAAGAGTCCCGTTGAAGTAAAGGAAGCGGGGAGCTCTTCGTTGGATTTCTGTCTTATGCCTTGGATCATTAGGGAGCCTCCCGTGCTGCAGGTAATCAATAAGTTGTTGGCGCCAATCTTCTTCATATACCTCCTGGGCACTAACCGCATTGATCTCTTCCTCAGACTCTTTAGCGAGAGTTGCAACGACCCATCGATTGCAGACAGGGACATTCATATTTTTCTCTGCCCCCAGTGCTAAAGTGGCTACAAGATTTGTAAGCGCATCAGCCACCTTATTGGCACTCCTAGGAACATGTTCTAACTTGACGGTTTCAAGCTTGCTTAACAATCGCGAGGCACACTTGTAGTACGAAACGAGGTCATCTTTCTTGACTTCATACTCTTCGAGGAGTTGTTTGATGACCAATTGCGGGTCGCCATAGATGTCGAGATCTTTGATTCCCATTCCAATAGCCATTTGAAGGCCCAAGATTAATGCCTGGTACTCAGCCATGTTATTTGAGCATAACTGTGTTAACACGAATGAGTAGGTGAGGACATGCTTTTCAGGAGAGATAAACACTACACCGGCGCCAGCTCCATCGCTTCTTGCAGCTCCGTCAAAGTACATTTCCCAAGGCGGGAGGATATCGACAAAGAGAGCATCTTCACCTGGTAAGTCATCGTTTAGCTCCCACTCATCAGGAATTGGGTGATCGGCTAGGAAGTCTACCAGTGCTTGCCCCTTGACCGCTTTTTGTGGCACATAGACAAGATCATGCTGCTTCAAGATCATAGCCCACTTCGCAAGCCGTCCACTGAGGACTGGCCTCGACATAATGTACTTGATGAGTTCGGCTTTAGAAACCACATGCACTGTATACGTCTGCATGTAATATTTGAGTTTTTGAACAGCAAATACAAGTGACAAGCAGATCTTTTCCATGGGTGAATACTTCAATTCAGCGCCCACCAATGTACGGCTTAAGTAATACGTAGCTACTTCTTTTCCTTCCTCATTCTTTTGAACACACAGTGCTCCCAATGATTGTTCTTGAGCTGCGATGTAGAGTATAAGAGGCTTGCCAGGGACTGGTGCTCCCAATACCGGAGGGTTCGACAGGTACTTCTTGATTTTCGCGAAGGTTTCGCGGCATGACTCATCCCAATCAAAAGGTGCTCCTTTTTTCATGAGGTGGCTGAAAGGATGACAACGTCCAGCTAGATTTGATATGAACCTTCGAATATATGCTAGGCGACCTTGAAGACCACGAAGCTCTTTGAGATTCTTAGGCTCGGGCATATCTTGGATTGCTTTGATCTTCGATTGGTCAATCTCGATCCCTTTATGGCGGACGAAAAAGCCCAAGAATTTCCCAGAAGTGACTCCAAATGCACATTTGAGTGGGTTCATCTTCAACTGACATTTCTGCAAACGTTCGAATACGTTACGAAGATCTGGAATATGGTCGCATTTCTTTTTAGATTTGACCACCAAGTCATCGACATAACACTCAATTGTCTTGTGGAGCATATCATCAAAAATATTTTGCATTGCCCTTTGATATGTTGCCCCCGCATTCTTTAAGCCGAAAGGCATCACCTTGTAACAGAAAATGCCTTTGGGTGTGCGAAAGGCTGTGGCATCCTGGTCTTCTGGCGCCATTTGGATTTGATTATACCTTGCAGTACAATCCATGAATGATAAGGCCTCGTGCCCCGTAGTCGAATCAACCATGAGTTCAGTGACAGGAAGCGGAAAATCGTCCTTTAGACATGCGTCATTGAGATCCCGAAAGTCTACGCAGATGCGAAGTTGTCCATTTTTCTTCCTTACGGGGACAATGTTTGCGATCCAGGTTGGGTATTTTACCTCCCGAACGAACCCTGCTTCAATGAGTTTATTGACTTCTTTTTCAATTTCAGGTACGAACTCTGGACGGAAACGTCGCTGGGGCTGCTTCTTTGGAGACACTCCTCTTTTGATGGACAGGCGATGAACAACAACTTTGGGATTAAGCCCTGGCATTTCTTTATAGCTCCATGCGAACACGTCCTTATATTCCGAGAGGAGATTGAAGTACTGACTTTCTTCCTCGGGCGTCAGCAACGAACTTATATAAATGGGGCGAGGTTCGTCTGTGGTACCAAGATTCAATTCTTTCAGATCATCGATCGTAGCTTGCCTCCTGTCTTCCAGGGTTTTAGGAGTCTCTGCAAGCTCCATTTCTGAGTCTGAATCCTCGTATTCTCGACATGTGATATGGTGAGAGGAGGCCATTTCACCTCGCTCTTCCTCCTCGTTCGAGTCAGGGTTGCTTTGTTGACGACTGAGGATCACAGTGCGCCTTTTCACTCGCAATGAACCTTCCATCTTGACGTCCAAGGTTGAAAGTCGTTTCATCCGTGAAGGAATAGAACTCCGTACTTCATTTGTATCACCTAGACGGTTAAATACGAAATCTTTAAACTTTTGGGAAGACGTCTTCGAGGGCTCTATCCCCTTCTTAATCCTATTGAATACTGAAGACTTTGGCTGTGCCCCAATTCTTGTGAAGACAGATGCCTGTCTTGTTGAACTCGACGATTGTAATATGTCAAATATAGAAGTCCTCTTGCTAGGTGGATCATCCTCCTTTTCACTCTCATCTATCTCCTCAGCGGAGATGTGTTGAACGATTGACTGCTTGTTCTTTCGCCGCCCTGAGATTTTGACTGGCTGTAACGGTGTGTAACCAAGTCCGACTTTGGAGACACTCACTGAACCTCCTTACTCTTGGATCATTTTTTGAGTATCATTGAGGCCATGAGGCTTGACTTCGATTACCTTCCCTAAGGTAGTCGGATTTTGGAAGTTATAACTAGCTCTTTCCATAAGCTTGTATGCATTTGGATCAAATCCGTCCTTGGTGCGCGTATGCGGCAACACCTCTTCTTCTTTCAACAAAGACTTAGAAGAGGAAACAAACCCAGGGAGGGGGTGTCTGTTCACCTTTGGTTGGTTCATGTTTTGCATTGGCAACGTAACACTTTCTTTACGAGTGTTCAAGTTGGTCTCGCTATCCTTCTTCATAGCTTTACCTTCCGTATTTCCATGTACAACGCCACTGAAAGGTGATTCTCCTTCCCTACGATGGGATTTCGGAACATACCTCAAAATCGGTGTCATGGAGTTTGTTGAAGCAGCCACCTGTTTTGCGACCTGTTTAGCGGGTTGCGTCTCACTAGCCTCTTCATCGTCTTCTCTGCCTTGTTGTTGTTGTTTTACACCATCGTGTTCTGTGGTTGTTGGCGGATTCTTGGTAACTTTCGAGTCACCTGTGCAGGCAATCGTTGATATCATAATCTCTTTAGGTGCTGCAGCTTCTTAAAAGAATTTGGCATCAGCGAAATGTGACTCTGCTTTAGTAAATGGCTTAGCATCCCCATCAATCTTTCTTTCTCCTCCACGATAGTACTTGAGGCATTGATGGAGAGTTGAAGCTACTATTCCATGCTCATGAAGCCATGGGCGTCCGAGCAACAACTTGTAAGAAGTCTTAGAGTCAATTACATGGAATATCGAAGATGTCGATAGGTCTCCCATTATGAGTTCCAGGCGGATCATACCAATCGCGCGTTGACTCTCTAGGCTAAATCCCTGGATCACCATTCGACTCTTAGAAAGCTCTTCCACTGTGATCCCCAAGTCGTTCATCGTAGACTTAGACATGATGTTAACAGCTGACCCTCCATCTACAAGGATTCATCTGACTTTTTGCTCCCTGATGTAACCGGTGACGAACAGGGGGCGGTTGTGAGGCTTGGAGCCCAACAGCAGGTCATCATCAGTAAAAGTGATGGCGGCGTTGTAAGCAGCATAATGAGCAACATCTTTCACCGGTTGACCTGCACTTTTCACCTTGTCAACATAAAGCTTTGGGTGCTGCAAGGCAGCAACAATCTGTTGACGTAACTCTTTTGGCAAGCTAAAGATTTGCCTCCAATCATCACAGATCGGTAGGGTCTCTAGACTAGTTAGAGTCTCACCATCATTTTTGGGAGGTTTTTCTAACTTTGCTTCCTTCTCATCTTCCTCATCCTCCAACTCATAACACGAAGTCATGTTAACAGTAATCTTCTCAAAAAATCCCACTAGGAAAAATTCCTTCAGTGTGATAGGAACGAGCGGCTCCTGCTCGAGTAAGTCAATAGGTTGGACTTCCTGTCTCTTGATAGCCTTTGACCTTTTCTTGCTCTTCACACACCGAGGAGTCTTCCTCCCGCCTTGTCTCTTTCTTTGGCGAAGGGGCGGTGACTGAGCTTGTTTTGGATTCCTTGGCCTCCTTCGAGTGACAAGCATCCACCCTTCTTCGTCTTCGGCCGGATTGGAATTTGTCTCCATCATTGGTCCTCTAACCGACAAGGGAACGACGACAGGTTCCAAGATTCCGAACTGAATGGTGAATAGTCCTTGAGAGCGGATTGCGCTACTCTCCCCTTGCTGACAAGATCGAGCAGGCCTTTGTTGTAGTGATGGAGGAGAGTACTCCACATCAGCAGAAATATGATTGGCCCCGGCGGAGTCATCCAGGTCCAATATGATCTTTCCATCCCTAGCTAGTTGCATAATGCGCTCTTTGAGAGTAATGCATTTCTCTAAAGGATGGCTAACAACCCTGTGATAGCGACAATACTTCGGGTCACTTGTCCTTCCAGCTTCTTCTGGTCGCTTAGGTTCAGGGAGTTCGATGATCCTATTCTCAAGTAGATCATCCAGCATTCCTGACAAGTTTGAATCAGGAAACGGGTACTTCTTTTCTTGGAGCTCTTTTAACGTTGGTCGCTTCCGTCCAACGTCCCTCGAGGATGTTCCTTTCTTTTCTTCTGGCCTAGATTTGCCTGAAATCCGTACAGGCTCCTCAACAGAAGTGGCCATGGATTCCTTTGCGGGCGCCTTGGAAGACTTTGAGCTCTTCTTGATCTCACCTTTGTCCTTCTTAAACTCATATGAGGAGGACGGCTTGCTGCGACGATTTGCTATCGTCATCTCCATGTCATGTGCCTTCGTAGCTAGCTCTTGGAAG
>JACYFF010031957.1:16447963-16459064 GCA_017589665.1 Selenicereus undatus | reverse complement strand
TTTGTTTTCCAAATCTATGAGAAGATAAATCTTCTTACCTTTCAAAATTCTCTATAGAAGGTGGCTTTCTACAACTCATTCAACATCGGTTTTTTCACAGCAACTTTCAAGAGTTTTATGAGGAAAATGTTCAGAGAGAAAACCGACCAAAGTGTGCAAAAATTGAGCTTTCAAAATTGGCATACTAAGAGCTTAATTGTACCTTACACTAGCTTATGGGAAGCATTCAAAAGTAAGGTGTTCATCTTGTTTACTCTTGTTTAAAAGTGAGTTGAGTGTGTCCAAGTCAAGGGGACTATTGGATGTGGGGTAACTAGTCTTGGTGAAGACAATTACGTGTGTGTTACAAGTTGTAACGGTGAGAGTTACTTTGTAACGTGTTTAGCCCGTATAGTGAAATTGTGTGAAAATCCTACAGGGGTAGGTCGTGGTTTTTCGCCTCAGTTGGGCTAGAGGTGTTTCCATGTAAAAATCCTGTGTTCACCTTTTCTTCTACTTATTTTCACTGCATTTCAATTTCTGGTCGTGTCACAAACAGCCTGTCCAAACAGGGCCTAAGCCTGTTCCCAGAAAACTGCGAAAATTTGGCAACACAATTCACCCACCCTCTTGTGTTTGCGTACTCTCAAAACTAACAGTTAGATAGTGACTTTATTATAACACTACTTGCTTATTTTTAGTCGCACACTCCATTCCCAGTATGAAGTGTGAGGAGATTTATTGGCAGAGAGATGTAGGATTTGTGGCCTATGTGACTAAAAGGGAGTGGTTGACTAAAGAATAACGGTCACATTTTGGCAACATAATCTCCCAGTAGTATGTGGGTTACAAAGTGATTAATTAAGTATTAATCAGCTAAATTAACTCCCCAATTATGTTACAAGCTATGTGCTATATATAAAGGGGGATGAACACGTAAGGAGTGTGATTGCAAAGGCCAACATTCCTAGATCAATATTCTCTCTGCCTTCTCCCTCTCAGAACCTAGCCATCCAAGAGGTTCGGGTTTGGAGTGTGACATTCTTGGTGAATCTAGTAGCCACCATGTTTGTGGGCAGCACTCAACAGGAAGGATCTAGGCAATGTTTCCGCAATGTTTCCACATTAGTGTAAGTCCTTATATTTCCAACGACAGTGAAAACTAAAAAGCGCATATGTAGTTTCGCAAAGTAGTAATCGCTACTAGAAATGGGTCATTCTGGAAACTAAATAGACACGTAAAGCTACGAAGGTGACCTGAAGTAGTAGTGTCCCAACCATCCCGAGCACATTCGTAACATCTACGGATCTACTTCCATCATCTATTTTCGAAATGATCGGCAATTTAGAGGTGAATAATAGGTAAGATTGGATCGGATTTATATTACTATATATGAAACTTAAATAAGTTGAGAATTTAATCTGTTTAAGACAAACAAGTTGAGTATAGTCATCTAATTATCCATTTGTCCAATTAAAATTTTCAAGTAATACATAATTACATAATATTAAACATGCTACATTATTCAATCTGATTCATTATAATTCACATTTTCTTATTACTTTTATTTTTTTGTGTTCTTAATTATAAAAAAAAGGTAAATTGGTAAATGACAAACGGTAAATGGGCTTATATGTTTAATACATTTAAATAAACGGATTAAATAAGTATTTTTTTCGTGTCGAAAATATCAACCTGAACCTAATTTATTTAATTAAACACGTTAAACACGTAAACCTATTTAATTAAATGGGTTGAAAATTTATATCTAACTCACTTAACTTCGTGTCGATAATTGTGTAAGGTCAGCTTTGTCCGCCTCTAGTTGATATATATCTTATCAAGAGATATTTTTTAAAAATATCTTGTCTCAGCTTAAAGTAATACATTGTATGATTTAACATATCTAAATTTTCAACCGTTATATAATTAGTTAACAATTGTGAATATTTCTACGAGTGTAAATGGTATCCTAATTAGATTAACCCTATCCACGAATGCATATGATACAAATAATTATATAATTGGGAAAAATTAAGGTTAAAAGGGTGATTTTTTACAATTTATAAGTAGTAATAGTTTTTTTGCTATTCAATTATACTATTGTTTTCCAATTTAATACATTATAAGTGTCTTATAGCAAGATATGTGTTATTTTACTTTCAAAATACTCTTCAACCATTACCTTCGTTAAATAATCTTTACTTCCCTCACAATCAAATGTAATACTATTTGATGTCCCTCATGAGGTATCTGCAAAATTATACCGTAGGTGCATAGTCGACTGACAACTCAGAGGGGATAGAGCATTACATACGATTCGGGGTGACGGAAAACATGATGGAAAAAATTAATTTATGAGGGTAATTAACGTATTAGTTAAAATAATTTAGAGTTAAGTTTATCATTAAAGTCGGGGACTTTTCAATATAGAATGCTGATAACAACGAAAGAAGGGAAAAAGCGTGTGCTAAATGTCTCTATATTAGGCAATCTAAATAGGGCCCAAGAATAAGGTGGTATCATCATTAGTAGATATAATCTAATTAAGTGGACCATAGAATTTATCAACTTTTTTTGCTTTTGTTTTTGTGAAAATGTTGTCAATGTTCCTTTGATATTCTCTCTTCCAATTATAAATTGCCATAAATTGTACTTAGATTTGTTATTAATCAACCTCTAATAGAAATTATTTACACTAAAAAAAAGACAAGGAAACTAGAATTTTCTTTATTTAGAGGGAGATGTTATGCAATTCAAAGTTTGGTGATTATTTACACCAAATATCAAAGTTTAGTGATTTTTTAAACCCTTTTTAAAGTTGAGTGATTTTCAAGAACTTGAGAAGAAAAATGAATGATATTAAAACGTTTTTCACTAAATATATTATCCTGTCAAAACATTCTCAAACTTTAGGGACATTTATTTTGCATACATGGACAACGAGTTGTAGATACTTCAACTCCTTAATTTGATAACATCGTAGCGTACTTATTATAAGTGATGGTATATCTGGTTGATAATTTTCAATGCTATCATTCATATGCAATAAATAAGCTATTCGATCACTAAATTGCTCAGTCGAAATGTGGTCGATTGAGTTAAATATGTATATACAAAATATATACTTTCAAAGTACAAAGCACTCATCGCTATTTTGCTAGAGGTATGTATGTTTGACTCCTTGAAGATATATATAACCAAAATATATACCTTCAAAGTATAGAGGATGATCGTTACTTCCTAAGTAGCAATTATTAGCATTCAATAGCTTAAAAAGGAGCCTCCTTTTTTTTTGGATGCTTATGAAAAGGAGATTATTGGCGTTTAAAACTCTTATTGAATATAAAAGTTGATGAGTTTTCAATTTCATTTTTGTTTTTAGATGAGAATTCCCACATATCAAACAAGCTAATGGCCTACTTTTAGTACTGAAATGGACGTTACAGCCATTAACATGCTAATCACGAAGATGAGAAAAAAGGGACAATCCATTGCAAGTTTAAATCCAATTAATATTGGGTCAAAGTATGGCGATTTAATTTGATGAAAAAGGGGCAATCTATTGCGATAGGCCAAATTATGTCGATTCGATGAAATTCAAGTTAAGCCTAGGCGCCGATGAAGTTAGGTCATTATCTCCTTAGGTTTGGGTACATTAATTGTTGGTTGATCCAATAAATTCAATTTGAAGGAAGTAAATTTTGTAAGTCCATTTGATAAAAAAATTGGTAAGTCCATTTACTTTCAAAACGATCAATAAGTGTGGTTGAAGTAAAGATTGCCCAACAGAATCAAGAAAAAAGTTGTCCACTGCAATCTGCTGTTGACTATTGTTAGATGGAGATTCAAACTCCATCATTAGAAAACAACTTAAAATGAAACGTAAAATAATGGATGAAACATCACAAATGGATTCATTCTCGCAACATAATAATGTATTTCAATAGTCCGCCCCATGTTTTGTTTATTATTAAGTTGAGATCCATCTAGAAAAGCCAACAGATTGGTCTAGTATGGCCTACAAGTGATGTTCATCATAATCAACACAATATAAACACCCACCCATGACCATTTTTAAAATTACAAGAATGCATCAAAATGTGGACGGAAATTGTGACTGAGTTTTGACCCATGGAGAAATGACTTGTCGAAATCAAGTTACCGACGGAACTTCCCGCAATAAAGGATGGATTTTCAGTGATGGATTGATACTCCATCACTATCACATTGATGAATCCATACTGATGGAATGTGAGATTCTCAGTGCTTTTTTGCTAAAAATTATGGGCACCATAAATTTTAGCCAAGCAGGGCTTCTAATCCTAAATGACAAAATTTGTCATTCCATACATTTTGTAATGTCCTTCAACTTGAAAAGTTTCACATTAAGATAAACAATCTCATAAAAGATAATGGAGGTCCATTCATAGAGTATGATTTGGTCCCCCAAACCAATCAAGGAAATCTAAGTGCTAGCACCAAGGTCCACGTTTTGATCAAAGCCTTGCCAGGACAGAGTTCAGAATTACCCGGATTTGGTTCCATGCATAAGCCCGATTTTGTGCATCTAATCTCCTAAACATCCATGAGGCTTAGAACCCTTCTTTTTGCTTAGGATGTTAGCTAACATCCTCAACTTCCAAGGCATGAAGAGAAATCCAAGTTGAGTCAAGTGCTTCATAGAGTTTCAATAGCCACAAGTTAGCCATTGCAATTTTGAGACTAAGCTATCCTGGCTTGATTTTCTACTTGGTTTCCTTCCCTAAACCTAATTTAGCCCTGCTTTCTTCACTTAGGGTGATTATTAACATCCTAATGAAGTCATTCATTCTTTAAAATCAAGCCTAAATTGAGTGAAGGTAGGTAGCCACGTTGCTCATTTTTGGAGCCAACCTGGGTGTCCAATTGAATTCAAATGTACTGCAACATTGCCTTGCAAGAGAAGCCTTAGGGACCTGCCTTCTCACTTGCCTTCTTGATTAAGGAGCCAGAAACATAATCATTGAAGAAATTGTAGCTTTCGAAGTCAAATTGGCTACTAGGAGGAGAGATAAAGATTTGCTAGTGATCTAATTAGTTGGCCGTAAAGGGGCATGCAACAGTAGCCATTTCTCTCTCTCCCATGTGCAAGTGGATCAATTTGTAGCTAATTAACATGTTCAAGTTTGAGTTTAGCTTTTAAAAAACTTGCTTAACTAGATTCACCATTTGTAATTAGCTAGGACTAAACATGTTTTGCATTCTGGGTTAGTTTAAGTTAGTTAAAAGGTTTCCTAAAATGTAAGGAAACTCTTAACTAGGAATCAAGGGAGGGACATGTATTTATGCTTGCTTGCTTGCTTATTGTAAGCATTATTCCACCATTGAATGAAAAGAAGTTGAGCTTTGCTCCTTAAACCCAAAACACTCTTGCTAGTTTATCCTTGTTTTGCCCAAGTAAAGTCGTGAACTAGTTGAGTCTTAACCTTTTCTTTGGTGGTGTTTCTACATCCAAAGTAAGATTAAGGACCCTAGTCCATTCTTGGTGGTGAATCATGTATCCAAGATTGAGATTAGTCTCCATTATCCCTTTTACCTTTATCCTGATTTCACTTGTTTCAGTTTACGTTTGCATTCTAATTTGGTTAGCTTGCACTTCGGTATAGAGTGTGAGTAAATCCTTGTGAGATTACCTCCTTTTTGGTATCAGACCTAAGGTTTCTCCTTGGCTGTGAACCAAACCCCAAACACATCCCTAGTGTACAAAAACTTAAAGAACCCAGTTTTGAGATAACTCAAGTCATGAGTTCTAGCATGACTTTAGAAGAGAAGTTTGAAGCTTTAACGAAGATTTATGAGGCATCATGACCACCAATGAAAAACTAAAGAACTAAAATGAGTATTTGAGCCACAAACTTGGTGAATCAATGAAGCAAAATATGAAGATCCTTGCTAGCTTTTCTAGTTTACCCAGTTCTACCCAAGAAGAAGAAAATGAAAGAGACCGCCATCCTTTAGTCTCTTCCAGTGAGGAAAAGCCTCAAAGGAGACCAAGATGAGGAAGAAGGTTCCAACCCAACCTTAATGACTTAGGGTTTAGGTCTCGGAGTCTGAAGGCAAGCTAGACTCGTATGACTTCTTGGAGTGGTTGCACACAGTTGAAAGAGTTTTCAATTTCAAAGAGATTCCAGAAGAAAAGAAGGTAAAACTTGTTGCTCTCAAGTTTAGAAAATATGCATCTCTTTGGTGAACTAATTTGTGTGCTAAGAGAGTAAGAAAAAGAAAAAAGACGATCACAACTTGTGAGAAAATGAAATCTAAGCTTGAGTCCCATTTTCTGCCCCCTTCCTACCTTAGGATAGCTTCCGATTATACAATCTGACCCATGGTACTATGAGTGTAGAGGACTATACTAGAGAATTTGAGAAGCTTTTGAATAAATATGAACTACAAGAGGCCGAAGATCAAACCATTATGAGATACTTAGGAGGACTTGATCCTAGGTATGCTAATGTAGTTTAGTTGCAGTAATATTCAACCTTTGATGAGGTTTGTGTTTTAGCTCACAAGGTTGAATAACAAAGAAAAACCAGACCCTACAAAAGAGATTTTCCCAAACCCACACCCAAAAGCCAGCCTTTTAACAATGGGAGCTCTTTTACTACCCCCCAAAACCTACGGTTATACCCCTTCCACCCAACAAAAGAACCCAACTCCATAAAAGAGCCAAGCCCCACAAAATAGATCTAACCCCATCCCTTTCAGCACTCGGAGGTGTTTTAAGTGCCAAGACCTTGGTCATATTGTCTCAGATTGTTCAAACAAAAAGATCATTTCCTTGGCCCAGTGGGAGGTAACAAAGGAGGAGGAAAATGAGGAGAAAAAGAATTTGTTCATAAAAGAGGATTAATAATAGGATCAAGATGAGGTTCTAAAGGATGCTATTGAAGGTGAGAAGTTGGCTTTGAGTAGAGCTTTAAGTAATGAAGAACAATGAGAGAACATCGTCTATTCTTAGTGTACTGTCCAAGGTAAAGTTTGCTCTACGATGATTGATGGTGGAAGTTGTGCCAAAGTGGTTTCGCTTAGCATGGGGGAGAAACCCAATCTCTATACCTTGGCTCACCCTCATCCATACAACATTTAGTGGCTCAATCAAGGTAAAGGCTTGCAAGTTAATTCAAGATGTTTGATTTCATTTCAATTAGTAAGAACCACCAAGATGAGTTTTCTTGTGATGTTATCCCTATGGATGCTCGCACATTCTATTAGGAAGACCATGGATATTTATAGGAAGGTAATGCATGATGGTTATCTGAATGTGTATACCTTCTACAAAGAAGGAAAGAAGATTACCCATACCCCCTTTAAGCCCTTCCCAGTTCCTTAAAAACAAGCCACAAAAAAGCCTTGACCTTTCGGACATATTTCTCACATGTAGTGAACCATTACTTAAAAGCTTCTCACCATGAGTTTAGAGCTTTTAAGGAATGGATCCTCAATGCCATAGATGAGTTTGAGAGCTCTTCCCCAAGCCATCCCTTAGCCATCTAACCTCTTGGACAATTCATCCACATTTTCCCTAAAGAGATACCCTCAATTTACCTCCCAAAAGAGTCATCTAGTACCACATGGACCCAATTCCAGAAGCCATACTCCCAAATAAACTAAAATATACAATGAGTCCCAGAGAGACCTTGGAGATCCAAAGGCAAATACAAGAGTTGATTTCCAAGGGTCTGGTTAGGGAATCACTTAGTCCTTGTACAATCCTAGCTGTTTCAGTCCCTAAAAAGTATGGGAGCATGAGAATATGTATGGATATTCGTGTCATCAACAAGATCACTATCAAATATAGGCATCATCCCATACGATGGATTGAGGACATGCTAGATGAATTCCATGGATTCAAGGTGTTTTCCAAGGTGGATTTGACGAGTGGATGCTACCAGATTCGAATCAGAGAAGGAGATGAGTGGAAAACAGCTTTCAAGACTAAGGGAGGTTTGTATGAGTGGCTAATCATGCCATTCTGTTTGTCGTATGCACTAAGTACTTTTATGAGCCTTAGGAACCAAGTGTTTAGGCCTTACATTGGTAAGTTTGTGGTGGTTTACTTTGATGACATTCTGATCTATAGTAAGACTGAAGAAAAGCACTCAGACTATCCAATCAAAATATGATGATCCTTGATTAAGAAAAGCTTTATGGGAACCTAAAAAAGTGCACCTTATGTACAAATGAGGTGAACCTTTTAGGTTACATTGTGACTGTCCAAGGTAGCAAGATAGATGAAAGCAAGGTAGAGGTCATTCGGTCTTGGCCTATTCCCAAGAGTCTTTATGATGTCAGAAGTTTTCATAGACTTGCCTCATTCTATAGGTAGTTCATAAAACCATCATGGCTTCTATGACTGAGGTAATCAAGGGTTCATCCTGCAAATGACCCCTAAAGGTCAATTTTCCTTTGAAGAGATCAAATACAAACTCACTCAATCCTCGGTGTGAGCCTTACTATGCTTTGACAATGTTTTTGAGATTAAGTCCGATGCATCTAGAGTTAGTATTGGTGGAGTCCTTACATAAGAAGGAAGGCCCCTAGCCTTCTTTAATGAAAAGTTATGTGATTCAAGAAGGAAGTGCTCCACATATTACAAAGAGTTTTATGCAATTGTGCGGAGTTTAGAGCACTGGAGTTATTATCTAATGGCTAATGAATTCATCTCACATTCTTATCATGAGGCCTTGAAGTACATTTAAAGACAGCACAAGTTGAACTCAAACCATGCTAAATGGGTGGAATATCTTTAGCCATTCCACTTTACAATCAAGTACAAGTTCGAGAAGCTTAACAAAGGAGCTGATGGCTTATCAAGAAGGCATTTATTATTGTTTCAACTAGATGCTTGCATTCTGCGATTTGAGCATCTTAAGTCCCTTTATGCTGAAGATGAAGACTTTGAGGAGCTTTATTTTGATTGTCAAAAGCATGCCAAAGGTGACTTTCTGATCCAAGAGGAGTACTTATTCAACGGTACTCATTTGTGTATTCCTAAATGTGGTACCCATGAACTGCTGATAAGGAAGATCCATAGTGGTTCTTTGGCTGGTCACTATGGTGAGAACTAGACCCTTACCATGCTAAGGGAGCATTACTTCTGGCCAAGCATGAGCAAAGACGTGCAAGATATCTTTCGGAGGTATGCTACTTCTCAAGTCACTATGAGACACTCATTAACTCATAGTTTATACACATCTCTACCCATTCCCACCCTTTCTTATGTTGATGTAAGCGTGGATTTCATTCTTGGCTTGCTAAAAGTCAAAGGAACAAGGATTTCGTCTTTGTGGTGGTGGATAGGTTCTCTAATATCTAGGTTGACAATTGAATCCTACTGATCCATTACATAAATTAATCTTAATTCCTGTGATAATTTAATCATTAAATTTGGTATGCCTGATATCACAGGGTAGAGCGTAAAGATCAATATCTTCGCTATAATAGTGTAATGGATAAATTTGAACTTGGAAACTTTCAACATGGATATACCTATACTCTCTATCTTTGTTATGTTTAAGGATATTTTCTCAATTGATGAGATTAACTTCTCCCAAACCGTACTCAAAGTCTTTTATTTCTAGATTTCATTCCATCATTTCACATACTTACTTACTCTTTAATTGAAAGATGGATTTTGTATAGATCATATCTTTCTGAATTATGGAAAGGACCCAATATCCTTTGACTTATTCGTTCTTATTATCCACAACAAACTCTTCTTTTTGAAGGTCACCAAGACTTATGAAATGACTTTCCATCGTATGACTAGTTTTCTTCATAATCGTCTTCTAGTATAATCCCAACAATTCACTTGTTGTTTTTCAGGGTTAGGTCTAGTGCTTCTTCTTTGCTAAACTCAAAATAATCTAGATTGCCCAAGGTTTCAATTAGCTTGTTATTCTTCCTATTTTTGCATCCATTTGAATATTAACCTACTTCTCCACGTGCCCAACATTTACAATTGTTTTTTCCGGCCGGACAATAAGCGGCTTTCTTAAAAAAATCTTCATTTTTTAGGGTTTGGTTTGTTACAATATTTTCTTTTATATTTCTCTCCCATTCTTTTCTTATAAAATTTTCTTTTTCTTCTTCTTTCATGTTCTTTTCCCTAGTGGGGAGGAGAATCCTAACAGGCTAAAAGCTGTTTCTTTATTTTCTTTTGTTTTTGGAGATCAAGGGATTGATCATTGATCTATTTTCTTAAATAAGAGATTTTTAAACCAAGGATATCAATGACATCTATTTTTTCAAGTCAAGTAATATACTTTTTATTAATTATGGAATTTATTGGATATGACAATTTGTCAAGAACATGCCAAGATTAGTTTCGTTATGCCCAATTTTATAGTAATATTGATTAAATTTAGCAATGTAATTCTTTTAGATCTCTCATAACGCACAACTCTATGTTATTAATCTTTCTTTACAATTCTCTGACCTTTTACTAGAATCAAGTTTAGCTCCGATAAATTCATTTTCAATTTCCTTACATAAATTTTTGAACATTGCAACTGGTGTTTTTATCATTCTTAACGCATATTTATTGTCCTCATTTAATGAATCATACCAGTCAGCTACTGTGTTAGAAAAACTATGTTCGATGCAGTTTTGGAAATTTGCATCAGTCCATATAGTATTTAAGTTTAAGACACTATTCATGCCTCTTTTCCAATTCTTACATCATTTTTCTCTATCACAAGCGTTATCGACATTTAAGACGTATCCTGTTTCACTAATCAGAGTAAGACCAATTTCTTAAGAGGTTGTGGTTTTCCTTGGGCTAAAACCAAAGGAAAAACTCATCGTATGTCCAACCGGATCATACCTAGGTCAAATAAAATGGGCATTTCCTCTGGAACATTCATCAAATTTCCTAGGTTGAATAACTAAGTTGTTAACTAGATTGGACTCAAGTTCATCTATGTTGAGCTCTTCTCCAATCTCCTTAGCCTCGTCAGCAAACATTAATTTACCATATCTTTATCCAACTTTCTTCTACTTTCTTTTAAAGCTACAACATTAAGATCCTATAGTTTAGTTAAGTTCATATGCTTATATGTGCACACACACACACACACA
>JACYFF010031957.1:16355906-16396094 GCA_017589665.1 Selenicereus undatus | reverse complement strand
GGAATAATTGATCCATAATGATTTGGAAAATTAAAATTAAGTTCAACTTGAGGATAAAAATTGTATTGTGCCACTATCTGCATGCAAATTACATGATGTGCTTCATTTAATGAGCCTTAGAAAAATAATGTCAAAGAAAAATTTAAATATTGTCTATCTGAGCACAAGTTCGAACTAGGGATCTCTATTGTGTGAGACTAATGTGACAACGAACAACACTACCTAGACAGAGATGTCATGGCTTAGACAAGAACTAGTTTTAACAAAAAGCCCTACATTCATCACAAAAATCAGACTCAACGAATAATTAATCCATAAGGGTTGGGAAAATTAAAATTAATTTCAAGATGAGGACACAAATTGTATTGTGCCACTATCTCCATTCCAAGTACCTGATTTGCTTCATTTAAGGAGCTTTACAAAAATAAAATTATACGCTAAATTTAAACATTGTCTGTCTAAGCCCAGGTCGGAACTGTGGACCACTAGTGTGTGAGACTAGTGTGATAACCAACTACACCACTCCGACAAAGATGTCGTCAATTGGACAAGAACCTGTTTTAACAAAAATCAGACTCAAGGAATAATTGATCCATAAGGTTTAGGAAAATTAAAATTAAGTTCAAGATGAGGATAACAATTGTATTGTTCCACCATCTGCATGCCAAGTACGTGATTTGCTTCATTTAAGGTGCCTTAGAAAAACAAAGTCAAAAACAAAATTGAAATATTGCATGTCTGAACCCAGGTCGAACACGGCTCCTCTAGTGTGTAAGACTAGCGTGATAACCAACTACGTCCGCCGACAAAGATGTCGTTAATTGGACAAGAACCTATTTTAACAAAAAGGCCAACTTTAACCACAAAAATGAGACTCAAGGGATAATTGATCGTTAAGGTTAATGAAAATTAAATTAAGTTCAAGATGAGGTCAAAAATTTTACATTTGCCACTATCTGCATTCCAAGTGCATTAATTGCTTCATTTAAGGAACCTTAGAAAAATAAAGTCAAAAACAAAATTGAAATATTGTAGGTTTGAGAAAATTCGAACTGGGGACTGCTAGTGCATTAGACTAGCATGATAACAACCCACACCACCCTGAGAGAGTGGTGGTTTCGACGGGAACTAGCTTTCGCAAAAAGCCCTACTCTTATCACAAAAATGAGACTCAAGGAATAATTGATCCATAATGATCAGGAAAGTTAAAATTAAGTTCAGGATGCGGACAACAATTGTGTTGTACTATTATCTACATGCCAATTACATGATTTGCTTCGTTTAATGAGCCTTAGAAAAATAAAGTCAAAAACAAAATTGAAATAATGTCTATCTGTGCCCAGGTTCGAACTGGGGCCCTTTAGTGTGTGATACTGACGTGACAACAAACTACACTACCCAGACAGAGATGTCATGGTTTAGACAAGAACTAGTTTTAACAAAAAGCCCTACTTTCACCACAAAAATGAGACACATGGAGTAATTGATCCATAAGGTTTAGGAAAATTAAAATTAAGTTCAAGATGAGGACTCAAATTGTATTGTGCCACTATATATTGGCATGCCAAGTACACGATTTGCTTCATTTAAGGTGCGTTAGAAAAATAAAGCCAGACACAAAATTGAAATATTGTCTATCCAAGCCCAAGGCAGAACTGTGGATCTCTATTTTGTGATAACCATTTACACCACCCAGATAGAGATACCATGGTTTGGTGAGGAACTAGTTTCAACAAAAAGCCCTACTTTTACCACAAAAAGGAGACTCAATGAATAATTGATACATAAGGTTAGGAAAATTAGGAGTAAGTTTAACACGAGGTCAAAAATTAAACTATGTCGCTATCTGCGTGCCGGGTACAGGATTTGCTTCATTTATGGCACCTTGGAAAAAAAAAGTCAAAGACATAGTTGAAATATTGTCTATCCTAGCCCAAGTTCAAATTAGGGGCATCCAGCTTGTTGGACTTGCATGGTAACCAACTACACCACCCAGATAGAGATGTGGTTGTTTACACAAGAACAAGTTTTAACAAAAAGATCTACTTTTACAATAGAATGAGACTCAAGGAATAATTGATCCAGAAGGCCTAGGAAAATGGAAACTAAGTTCAAGATGATGATGAAAAATTTACTGTTCCACCATCTGCATGCCAAGTACATGATTTCCTTTATTTAAGGCGCCTTAGAAAAACAAAGTTCAACATGAGGATAAAAATTGTATTGTGCCACTATTTGCATGCACATTACATGATGTGCTTCATTTAATGAGCCTTAGAAAAATAAAATGAAAGAAAAATTTAAATATTGTCTATCTGACCCCAAGTTCGAACCAGGGATATCTATTTTGTGAGACTAATGTGACAACAAACAACACTACCTAGACAGAGATGTCATGGCTTAGACAAGAACTAGTTTTAACAAAAAGCCCTACATTCATCACAAAAATCAAACTCAAGGGATAATTGATCCATAAGGGTTGGGAAAATTAAAATTAAGTTCAGGATGAGGACAAAAATTGTATTGTGCCACTATCTCCATTCCAAGTACACGATTTGCTTCATTTAAGGAGCCTTAGAGAAATAAAGTTATACGCTAAATTTAAACATTGTCTGTCTAAGCCCAGGTCGGAATTGTGGACCACTAGTGTGTGAGACTTGTGTAATGACCAACTACACCACCCCGACAAAGATGTCGTCAATTGGACAAGAACCTATTTTAACAAAAATCAGACTCAAGGAATAATTGATCCATAAGATTTAGGAAAATTAAAATTAAGTTCACGATGACGACAAAAATTGTATTGTTCCACCATCTGCATGCCAAGTATGTGATTTGCTTCATTTAAGGTGCCTTAGAAAAACAAAGTAAAATATAAAATTAAAATATTGCATGTTTGAACCCAGGTCGAACACGACTCCTCTAGTGTGTAAGACTAGCGTGATAACCAACTACACCCCCCGACAAAGATGTCGTCAATTGGACAAGAACCTATTTTAACAAAAAGGCCAACTTTAACCACAAAAACGAGACTCAAGGGATAAATGATCCTTAAGGTTTTTGAAAATTAAATTAAGTTCAAGATGAGGACAAAAATTTTGCATTTGCCACTATTTGGATGCCACATGCATGAATTGCTGCATTGAAGGAACCCTAGAAAAATAAAGTCAAAAACAAAATTGAAATATTGTAGTTTTGAGCAAATTCAAATTGGGGACTGCTAGTGCATGGGACTAGCATGATAACAACCCACACCTCTCTGAGAGAGTGATGGTTTCGACGGGAACTAGCTTTCGCAAAAAGCCCTAAGCTTATCATGAAAACGAGACTCAAGGAATAATTGATCCATAATGATTAGGAAAATTGATCCTCAAGGTTAATGAAAATTAAATTAAGTTCAAGATGAGGACAAAACTTTTGCATTTGCCACTATCTGGATGCCAAGTGCATCAATTGCTGCATTTAAGGAACCGTAGAAAAATAAAGTCAAAAACAAAATTGAAATATTGTAGGTTTGAGCAAATTAGAACTGGGGACTGCTAGTGCGTGAGACTAGCATGATAACAACCCACACCACCCTGAGAGAGTGATGGTTTCGACGGGAACTAGCTTTCGCAAAAGGCCCTACTCTTATCACGAAAATGAGACTCACGGAATAATTGATCCATAATGATTACGAAAATTAAAATTAAGTTCAAGATGCGGACAACGATTGTATTGTACTATTACCTACATGCCAATAACATGATTTGCATCGTTTAATGAGCCTTAGAAAAAAAATTCAAAAACAAAATTGAAATAATGTTTGCCTGTGCCCAGGTTCGAACTAGGGCACTTTAGTGTGTGAGACTAACGTGACAACGAACTACACTACCCAGTTAGAGATGTCATGGTTTAGACAAGAACTAGTTTTAACAAAAAGCCCTACTTTCACCACAAAAATGTGACACATGGAGTAATTGATCCATAAGGTTTAGGAAAATTAAAATTAAGTTCAAGATGAGGACTCAAATTGTATTGTGCCACTATATATTTGCATGCCAAGTACACGATTTGCTTCATTTAAGGAGCCTTAGAAAAATGAAGCCAGACACAAAATTGAAATATTGTCTATCAAAGCCCATGTCGGAACTGTGGATCTCTATTATGTGAGACTAGTGTGATAACCATTTACCCCACCCAGATAGAGATATCATGGTTTGGTCATGAACTAGTTTCAACAAAAAGCCCTACTTTTACCACAAAAATGAGACTCAATGAATAATTGATACATAAGGTTAGGAAAATTAGGAGTAAGTTCAACATGAGGACAAAAATTAAACTGTGTCGCTGTCTGCATGCCGGGTACAAGATTTGCTTCATTTAAGGCACCTTGGAAAAAGAAAGTCAAAAATATAGTTGAAATATTGTCTATCCGAGCCCAAGTTCAAATTAGGGACGTGCAGTTTGTTGGACTAGCATGGTAACCAACTACACCACCCAGATGGACATGTGGTTGTTTGCACAAGAACAAGTTTTAACAAAAAGATCTACTTTTACAACAAAACGAGACTCAAGGAATAATTGATCCAGAAGGCCTAGGAAAATGGAAATTAACTTCAAGATGATGATGAAAAATGTACTCTTCCTTCATCTGCATGCCACGTACATGATTTCCTTCATTTAAAGCGCCTTAGAAAAATAAAGCCAAAAACAACATTGAAATATTGTCTGTCTGAGCCCAGGTTCGAACTGGGGACCTCTAGTGTGTGAGACTAGCGTGATAACCAACTACACCATCTAGACAAAGATGTCGTGGATTGACCAAGAGCCAATTTTACCGAAAAGGCGAACTTTTACAACAAAAATGGGACGCAAGGGATAATTGATCCATAAGGTTTAGGAAAATTAAATTAAGTTCAAGAGGAGGACAACAATTTATCTGTGCCTCTATCTGATTGGAGGGAGCATGAATTGCTTCATTTAAGGAGCCTTAGAAAAATAAGGCCAGAAATAAAATTGAAATATTACTAGTTTGAGGCAAAATTCGAATTGGGGACCGCTAGTGTGTGAGACTAGCATGATAACCAACTACACCACCCAGACAGAGATGTCAAGGTTTGGACAACTACTAGTTTTAACAAAACCCCTACTTTCATCACAAAAAATGAGACTCAAGGAATAATTGATCCATAATGAATAGGAAAATTAAAATTAAGTTCAACATGAGGATAAAAATTGTATTGTGCCACTATCTGCATGCAAATTACATGATGTGCTTCATTTAATAAGCCTTAGCAAAATAAAATCAAAAAAAAAATTAAATATTGCCTATCTGAGCCCACGTTCGAACTTGGGATCTCTATTGTGTAAGACTAATGTGACAACGAAAAGCACTACCTAGATGGAGATGTCATGGCTTAGACAAGAACTAGTTTTAACAAAAAGCCCTACATTCATCACAAAAATCAGACTCAACGAATAATTGATCCATAAGGGTTGGGAAAATTAAAATTAAGTTCAAGATGAGGACACAAATTGTACTGTGCCACTATCTGCATTCCAAGTACCCGATTTCCTTCATTTAAGGAGCCTTAGAAAAATAAAGTTATACGCCAAATTTAAATATTGTATGTCTAAGCCCAGGTCGGAACTGTGGACCACTAGTGTGTAAGACTAGTGTGATAACCAACTACACCACCCCGACAAAGATGTCATCAATTGGACAAGAACCTATTTTAACAAAAATCAAACTCAAGGAATGATTGATCCATAAGGTTTAGGAAAACTAAAATTATGTTCAAGATGAGGATGACAATTGTATTGTTCCACCATCTGCATGCCAAGTACGTGATTTGCTTTATTTAAGCTGCCTTAGAAAAACAAAGTCAAAAACAAAATTGAAATAATGCATGTCTGAACCCATGTCGAATAGGGGTCCTCTAGTGTGTAAGACTAGCGTGATAACCAACTACACCCCATGACAAAGAGTCGTCAATTGGACAAGAACCTATTTTAACAAAAAGGCCAACTTTAACCACAAAAATGAGACTCAAGGGATAATTGATCCTTAAGGTTTATTTAAATTAAATTAATTTCAGGATGAGGACAAAAATTTTACATGTGCCACTATCTGGATGCCAAGTGCATGAATTGCTGCATTTAAGGAACCGTAGAAAAATAAAGTCAAAAACAAAGTTGAAATATTGTAGGTTTGAGCAAATTAGAACTGGGGACTGCTAGTGCGTGAGACAAGCATGATAACAACCCACACCACCCTGAGAGAGTGATGGTTTCGACGGGAACTAGTTTTGGCAAAAAGACCTACTCTTATCACAAAAATGAGACTCAAGGAATAATTGATCCATAATGATTAGGAAAATTAAAATTAAGTTCAAGATGCGGACAACAATTGTGTTGTACTATTATCTACATGCCAATTACATGATTTGCATCGTTTAATGAGCCTTAGAAAAATAATGTCAAAAACGAAATTGAAATATTGTCTATCTGTGCCCAGGTTCGAACTGGGGCCCTTTAGTGTGTGAGACTGACGTGACAACGAACTACACTACCCAGACAGAGATGTCATGGTTTAGATAAGAACTAGTTTTAACAAAAAGCCCTACTTTCACCACAAAATTGAGACACATGGAGTAATTGATCCATAAGGTTTAGTAAAATTAAAATTAAGTTCAAGATGAGGACTCAAATTGTATTGTGCCACTATATATTTGCATGCCAAGTACACGATTTGGTTCATTTAAGGAGCGTTAGAAAAATAAAGCCAGACACAAAATTGAAATATTGTCTATCCAAGCCCAGGTTGGAACTGTGGATCTCTATTGTGTGAGACTAGTGTGATAACCATTTACAGCACCCAGATTGAGATACCATGGTTTGGTCAGGAACTAGTTCAAAAAAAATCCCTACTTTTGCCATAAAAAGGAGACTCAATGAATAATTGATACATAAGGTTTGGAAAATTAGGAGTAAGTTCAACACGAGGACAAAAATTAAACTGTGTCGCTATCTGCATGTCGGGTACACGATTTGCTTCATTTAAGGCACCTTGGAAAAATAAAGTCAAAAACATAGTTGAAATATTGTCTATCCGAGCCCAAGTTCAAATTAGGAACATCCAGTTTGTTGGACTAGCATGGTAACCAACTACACCACCCAGATGGAGATGTGGTATTTTGCACAAGAACAAGTTTTAACAGAAAGATCTACTTTTACAACAAAACGAGACTCAAGGAATAATTGATCAAGAAGGCCTAGGAAAATCGAAATTAAGTTCAAGATGATGATGAAAAATATACTGTTCCTTCATCTGCATGCCAAGTACATGATTTCCTTCATTTAAGGCGCCTTAGAAAAGTAAAGTCAAAAACAACATTGAAATATTGTCTGTCTGAGCCCACCTTTAAACTGGGGACCTCTAGTGTGTGAGACTAGAGTGATAACCAACTACACCACCCAGACAAAGATGTCGTGGATTGGACAAGAGCCAATTTTACCGAAAAGGGCAACTTTTACAACAAAAGTGAGACGCAAGGGATAACTGATCCATAAGGTTTAGGAAAATTAAACTAAGTTCAAGAGGAGGACAACAATTTTACTGTGCCGCTATCTGATTGCAATGTGCGTGAATTGCTTCATTTAAGGAGCCTTAGAAGAATAAAGCCAGAAATAATATTGAAATATTGTAAGGTTGAGCCAAAATTCGAATTGGGGACCACTAGTGTGTGAGACAAGCATGATAACTAACTACACTACCCAGACAGAGATGTCATGGTTTAGACAACTACTAGTTTTAACAAAACGCCTACTTTCATCACAAAAAATGAGACTAAAGGAATAATTGATCCATAATGACTAGGAAAATTAAAATTAAGTTCAACATGAGGATAAAAATCGTATTGTGCCACTATCTGCATGCAAATTACATGATGTGCTTCGTTTAATGAGCCTTAGCAAAATAAAATCAAAAAAAATTTAAATATTGCCTATCTGAGCCCAAGTTTGAACTCGGGATCTATATTGTGTGAGACTAATGTGACAACGAACAGCACTACCTAGACAGAGATGTCATGGCTTAGACAAGAACTTGTTTTAACCAAAAGCCCTACATTCATCACAAAAATCAGGCTCAAGGAATAATTGATCCATAAGGGTTGGGAAAATTAAAATTAAGTTTAAGATGAGGACACAAATAGCATTGTGTCACTATCTGCATTCCAAGTACCCGATTTGCTTCATTTAAGGAGCCTTAGAAAAATAAAGTTACACGCCAAATTTAAATATTGTCTGTCTTAGCCCAGGTCGGAACTGTGGACCACTAGTGTACGAAACTAGTGTGATAACCAACTATACCACCCCGACAAAGATGTCCTCAATTGGACAAGAACCTATTTTAACAAAAATCAAACTCAAGGAACGATTGATCCATAAGGTTTAGGAAAATTAAAATTAAGTTCAAGATAAGGACAACAATTGTATCGTTCCACCATGTGCATGCCAAGTACGTGATTTGCTTCATTTAAGCTACCTTAGAAACACAAAGTCAAAAACAAAATTGAAATATTGCATGTCTGAACCTAGGTCGAATAGGTGTCCTCTAGTGTGTAAGACTAGCGTGATAACCAACTACACCCCCGACAAAGAGTCGTTAATTGGATAAGAACCTATTTTAACAAAAGGGCCACCTTTAACCACAAAAATGAGACTCAAGGGATAATTGATCCTTAAGGTTTATGAAAATTAAATTAAGTTCAAGATGAGGACAAAAATTTTGCATGTGCCACTATCTGGGTGCCAAGCGCATGAATTGCTGCATTTAAGGAACCTTAGAAAAATAAAGTCAAAAACAAAATTGAAATATTGCAGGTCTGAGCAAATTCGAACTGGGGACTGCTAGTGCATGAGATTAGCATGATAACAACCCACACCACCCTCAGAGAGTGATGGCTTCGACGGGAACTAGTTTTCGCAAAAAGCCCTACTCTTATCACAAAAATGAGACTGAAGGAATAATTGATCCATAATGATTAGGAAAATTAAAATTAAGTTCAAGATGCGGACAACAATTGTGTTGTACTATTATCTACATGCCAATTACATGATTTGCATTGTTTAATGAGACTTAGAAAAATAAAGTCAAAAACAAAATTGAGATAATGTCTGTCTGTGCCCAGGTTCGAACTGGGGCCCTTTAGTACGTGAGACTGACGTGACAACGAACTACACTACCCAGACAGAGATGTCATGGTTTGGACAAGAACTAGTTTTAACAAAAAGCCCTACTTTCACCACAAAAATGAGGCACATGGAGTAGTTGATCCATAAGGTTTAGGAAAATGAAAATTAAGTTGAAGATGACGACTCAAATTGTATTGTGCCACTTTATATTTCCATGCCAAGTACACGATTTGCTTCATTTAAGGAGCCTTAGAAAAATAAAGCCAGACACAAAATTGAAATATTGTCTATCCAAGCCCAGGTCGGAACTGTGGATCTCTATTGTGTGAGACTAGTGTGATAACCATTTACACCACCCTGATAGAGATACCATGGTTTGGTCAATAACTAGTTTCAACAAGAAGCCCTACTTTTACCGCAAAAATGAGACTCAACGAATAATTGATATGTAAGGTTAGGAAAATTAGGAGTAAGTTCAACACGAGGACAAAAATTAAACTGTGTCGCTATCTGCATGTCGGGTACACGATTTGCTTCATTTAACACACCTTGGAAAAATAAAGTCCAAAACATAGTTGAAATATTGTCTATCCGAGCCCAAGTTCAAATTACGGACGTCCAGTTTGTTGGACTAGCATGGTAACCAACCACACCACCCAGATGGAGATGTGGTTGTTTGCACAAGAACAAGTTTTAACTAAAAGATCTACTTTTACAACAAAACGAGACTCAAGGAATAATTGATCAAGAAGGCCTAGGAAAATGGAAATTCGGTTCAAGATGATGATGAAAAATATACTGTTCCTTCATCTGCATGCCAAGTACATGATTTCCTTCATTTAAGGCGCCTTAGAAAAATAAAGTCAAAAACAACATTGAATTATTGTCTGTCCGAGCCCAGGTTTGAACTGGGGACCTCTAGTGTGTGAGACTAGCGTGATAACCAACTACACCACCCAGACAAAGATGTTGTGGATTGGACAAGAGCCAATTTTACCGAAAAGGCCAACTTTTACAATAAAAATCAGACGCAAGGGATAATTGATCCATAAGGTTTAGGAAAATTAAACTAAGTTCAAAAGGAGGACAACAATTTTACTTTGCCACTATCTGATTGCAATGTGCATGAATTGCTTCATTTAAGGAGCCTTAGAAAAATAAAGCCAGAAATAAAATTGCAATATTGTAAGTTTGAGCCGAAATTCGAATTGGGGACCACTAGTGTGTGAGACTAGCATGATAACCAACTACACCACCCAGACAGAGATGTCATGGTTTGGACAACTACTAGTTTTAACAAAACGCCTACTTTCATCAGAAAACATGAGACTAAAGGAACAATTGATCCATAATGATTAGGAAAATTAAAATTAAGTTCAACATGAGGACAAAAATTGCATTGTGCCACTATCTGCATGCAAATTACATGATGTGCTTCATTTAATGAGCCTTAGCAAAATAAAATCAAAAAAAAAATTAAGTATTGTCTATCTGAGCCCAAGTTCGAACTGGGATCTCTATTGTGTGAGACTGATGTGACAACGAACAACACTACCTAGACAGAGATGTCATGGCTTAGACAAGAACTAGTTTTAACAAAAAGCCCTACATTCATCACAAAAATCAGACTCAAGGAATAATTTATCCATAAGGGTCGGGAAAATTAAAATTAAGTTCAAGATGAGGACACAAATTGTACTGTGCCACTATCTGCATTCCAAGTACCCGATTTGCTTCATTTAAGGAGCCTTAGAAAAATAAAGTTATACACCAAATTTAAATATTGTCTGTCTAAGCCCAGGTTGGAACTGTGGAGCACTAGTGCGTGAGACTAGTGTGATAACCAACTACACCAACTCGATAAAGATGTTGTCAATTGGACAAGAACCTGTTTTAAAAAAAATCAGACTCAGGGAATGATTGATCCATAAGATTTATCAAAATTAAAGTTAAGTTCAACATTCGGATAACAATTGTATTGTTCCACCATCTGCATGCCAAGTACGTTATTTGCTTCATTTAAGCCGCCTTAGAAAAACAAAATTGAAATATTGCCTGTCTGAACCCAGGTCGAACAAGGCTCCTCTAGTGTGCAACACTAGCGTGATAACCACCTACACCACCTGACAAAAATGTCGTCAATTGGAGAAGAACCTATTTTAACAAAAAGGCCAACATTGACCACAAAAATGAGACTCTAGGGATAATTTATCCTTAAGGTTTATGAAAATAAATAAAGTTCAAGATGAGGACAAGTATTTTGCATGTGCCACTATCTACATGCCAAGTGCATGAATTGCTGCATTTAAAGAACCTTAGAAAAAAAAAGTCAAAAACAAAATTGAAATATTGTAGGTTTGAGCAAATTCGAACTAGGGACCGCTAGTGCATGAGACTAGCATGATAACAACCCCCACCACCCTGAGAGAGTGATGGTTTCGACGGGAACTAGTTTTCGCAAAAAGCCCTACTCTTATCACAAAAAAGAGACACAAGGAATAATTGACCCATAATGATAAGGAAAATTGAAATTAAGTTCAAGATGCGGACAACAATTGTGTTGTACTATTATCTACATGCCAATTACATGATTTGCTTCGTTTAATGAGCCTTAGAAAAATAAAGTCAAAAACAAAATTGAAATAATGTCTATCTGTGCCCAGGTTTGAACTGGGGCCCTTTAGTGTGTGAGACTAACGTGGCAACGAACTACACTACCGAGACAGAGATGTCATAGTTTAGATAAAAACTAGTTTTAACAGAAAGCCCTATTTTCACCACAAAAGTGAGACACACGGAGTAATTGATCCACAAGGTTTAGGAAAATTAAAATAAAGTTCAAGTTGACGACACAAATTGTATTGTGCCACTATATATTTGCATGCCAAGTACTTGATTTGCTTCGTTTAAGGAGCCTTAGAAAAATAAAGCCAGAAACAAAATTGAAATATTGTCTATCCAAGCCCAGGTCGGAATTGTGGATCTCTATTGTGTGAGACTAGTATGATAACCGTTTACACCACCCAGATAGAGATACCATGGTCTGGTCAGGAACTAGTTTCAACAAAAAGCCCTACTTTTACCACAAAAAGGAGACTCAATGAATAATTGATACATAAGGTTAGGAAAATTAGGAGTAAGTTCAAGATGATGATAACAATTGTATTGTTCCACCATCTGCATGCCAAGTACGTGATTTGCTTCCTTTAAGGTTCCTTAGAAAAACAAAATTAAAATATTGCCTGTCTGAACCGAGGTCGAACAGGGGTCCTCTAGTGTGTAAGACTAGTGTGATAACAAACTACACCCCCCGACAAAGATGTCGTGAATTAGAGAAGAACCTATTTTAACAAAAAGGCCAACTTAACCACAAAAATGAGACTCAAGGGATAATTGATCCTTAAGGTTTATGAAAATTAAATTAAGTTCAAGATGAGGACAAAAATTTTGCATGTGCCACTATCTGGATGCCAAGTGCATGAATTGCTGCATCTAAGGAACCGTAGAAAAGTAAAGTCAAAAACAAAATTGAAATATTGTAGGTTTGAGCAAATTAGAACTGGGGACTGCTAGTGCGTGAGACTAGCATGATAACAACCCACACCACCCTGAGAGAGTGATGGTTTCGACGGGAACTAGCTTTCGCAAAAGGCCCTACTCTTATCACGAAAATGAGACTCACAGAATAATTGATCCATAATGATTACGAAAATTAAAATTAAGTTCAAGATGCGGACAACGATTGTGTTGTACTATTACCTACATGCCAATAACATGATTTGCATCGTTTAATGACCTTAGAAAAAAAATTCAAAAACAAAATTGAAATAATGTCTGTCTGTGCCCAGGTTCGAACTAGGGCACTTTAGTGTGTGAGACTAACGTGACAACGAACTACACTACCCAGTTAGAGATGTCATGGTTTAGACAAGAACTAGTTTTAACAAAAAGCCCTACTTTCACCACAAAAATATGACACATGGAGCAATTGATCCATAAGGTTTAGGAAAATTAAAATTAAGTTCAAGATGAGGACTCAAATTGTATTGTGCCACTATATATTTGCATGCCAAGTACACGATTTGCTTCATTTAAGGAGCCTTAGAAAAATAAAGCTAGACACAAAATTGAAATATTGTCTATCCAAGCCCAGGTCGGAACTGTGGATCTCTATTGTGTGAGACTAGTGTGATAACCATTTACACCACCCAGATAGAGATACCATGGTTTGGTCAATAACTAGTTTCAACAAGAAGCCCTACTTTTACCGCAAAAATGAGACTCAACGAATAATTGATACGTAAGGTTAGGAAAATTACGAGTACGTTCAACACGAGGACAAAAATTAAACTGTGTCGCTATCTGCATGTCGGGTACACGATTTGCTTCATTTAAGGCACCTTGGAAAAATAAAGTCAAAAATATAGTTGAAATATTGTCTATCCGAGCCCAAGTTCAAATTAGAGACGTCCAGTTTGTTGAACTAGCATGGTAACCAACTACACCACCCAGATGGAGATGTGGTTGTTTGAACAAGAACAAGTTTTAACTAAAAGATCTACATTTACAACAAAACGAGACTCAAGGAATAATTGATCAAGAAGGCCTAGGAAAATGGAAATTAAGTTCAAGATGATGATGAAAAATATACTGTTCCAACATCTGCATGCCCAGTACATGATTTCCTTCATTTAAGTGGCCTTAGAAAAACAAAGTCAAAAACAACATTGAAATATTGTCTGTTCAGAGCCCATGTTCGAACTAGGGACATCTAGTGTGTGAGACTAGCGTGATAACCAACTACACCACCCAGATAAAGATGTCGTGGATTGGACAAGAGCCAATTTTACCAAAAAGGCTAACTTTTACAACAAAAATGAGACGTAACGGATAATTGATCCATAAGGTTTAGGAAAATTAAATTAAGTTCAAGAGCTGGACAACAATTTTACTGTTGCACTATTTGATTGCAAGGTGCATGATTTGCTTCATTTAAAGAGCCTTAGAAAAATAAAGCCAGACACAAAATTGAAATATTGTCTATCCGATCCCAGGTCGGAACTGTGGATCTCTATTGTGTGAGAGTAGTGTGATAACCATTTACAGCACCCAGATAGAGATAACATGGTCTAGTCAGGAACTAGTTTCAACAAAAAACCCTACTTTTACCGCAAAAAGGAGACTCAATGAATAATTGATACATAAGGTTAGGAAAATTAGGAGTAAGTTCAACATGAGGACAAAAATAAAACTGTGTCGCTATATGCATGTCGGGTACTCAATTTGCTTCATTTAAGGCACCTTGGAAAAATAAAGCCAAAAACATAGTTGAAATATTGTCTATCCGAGCCCAACTTCAAATTAGGGACGTCCAGTTTGTTGGACTAGCATGGTAACCAACTACACCACCCAGATGGAGATGTGGTTGTTTGCACAAGAACAAGTTTTCACTAAAAGATCTACTTTTACAACAAAACGAGACTCAAGGAAAAATTGATCCAGAAGGCCTAGGAAAATGGAAATTAAGTTCAAGATGATGATGAAAAATGTACTGTTCCTTCATCTTCATGCCAAGTACATGATTTCCTTCATTTAAGGCGCCTTAGAAAAACAAAGTCAAAAACAACATTGAAATATTATCTATTTGAGCCTAGGTTCGTGCTGGGGACCTCTAGTGTGTGAGACTAGCGTGATAACCAACAACACCACCCAGACAAAGATGTCGTGGATTTGACAAGAGCCAATTTTACCGAAAAGGCAAGCTTTTACAATAAAAATAAGACGCAAGGGATAATCGATCCATAAGGTTTAGGAAAATTAAACTTAGTTCAAGAGGAGGACAACAATTTTACTTTGCCACTATCCGATTGCAATGTGCATGAAGTGCTTCATTTAAGGAGCCTTAGAAAAATAAAGCCAGAAATAAAATTGAAATATTGTAAGTTTGAGCCGAAATTCAAATTGGGGACCATTAGTGTGTGAGACTAGCATGATAACCAACTACACCACCCAGACAGAGATGTCATGGTTTGGACAACTACTAGTTTTAACAAAACGCCTACTTTCATCACAAAAAATGAGACTAAAGGAATAATTGATCCATAATGATTAGGAAAATTAAAATTAAGTTCAACATGAGGATAAAAATCGCATTGTGCCACTATCTGCATGCAAATTGCATGATGTGCTTCATTTAATGAGCCTTAGCAAAATAAAATCAAAAAAAAAATTTAAATATTGTCTATCCAAGCCAAAGTTCGAACTGGGGATCTATATTGTGTGAGACTGATAATTCATATTTTTATATATAATTTTCTCCTTCATTTTACCAACTTTTAAGTATTTGAAATATATTTTAGGAGTAAATAATGTATAATTTATGTGATTTTCAGGTAAAAAAATAAAGTAGAAGAATTTGGATAAAGATGATCAATTCTACTCAGATTTGCCATAAGAGCAAAGCAAGCCCAAAAGAAAGAAAAAAAAAAGAAAAGAAAGAAAGAAGAAACAAAGGTCCTAGTTCGGCCCGACTACAGAAGCCCAGCACCAGCTTTCTTCTCCTCATTCCCACACGTCTTCTCTCCCTCCATTTGGGCCTATGCTGCAGCCCAGTCGTGCCTCCTAGCAACTCCAAGCTAACATCAACCCATCTACTCTTCATCTCTATTCTCCACATGATCAATTGTTTACCTAGTCAAAGCAATTAAGCAAATTAATATTATACTTATGACTAGCTATAACCATGCATGTAACATCCCAAATTAATTGGAATTAATTTCCATTAATTTTGGGGGTATCCAAAAGGGTGGATTTTCCACTATAAAAGGGGCCATAGGTACACACACATTGATATCCACTCTCATTCTTCCATCCACTCACTCAAGCATCTTCTTGTCCTTTCATCTTTCATTTTTTTAGAGAAAGTCTTTGTAAGACAAGATCATTTGGGTTGAGGGGTTAAGAAGAAAATAAGCTTTGTTAGCTATTTTTCTCTTGTCTTCTCATCTCATTTATGAGTCAAATTTGAGAGTTTATACTAAGTTTTATAATTTTGTGTAATTGAGTATAAGGTTTGGACATAGGTTGTGAAATATACCAATTTCAATGGTGTTTTTCCTAACTATGGCCGGCTAAACTACTCATTTCTAGGACTATGATGGATTCCTGTTAATAATATTCTTTTGCTAATTTCTTATGGGTTATTTTTGTCTCTTTTGCATAATCTTGAGTTTATATTTGATCATCATCTACCTATGCATCTTAACACTAATGTTTAATCATGTTGATGACATTAGTTTAATTTGCTATCTCAAATGAATATTAGACCTTGTAGGCTAATATGATGATTATGCAATTTGGGCTTAAAATTATAATTGTTTAAATTGAATAATTTATGCTAGAAATTAGATGAGTTATGTCAAAAAAGAATAATTCATGCTAAACCACTAGATAAATTATGTCACTTTATAATTATAATCATCTTTTTAATTCATAGCCTAATGCTTGTAGCTTAGGTTGAACAGGAGACAAATTGAATTCCCATTCGAATTAGTAAATCAATATTGGCATCAAAGGTGAAATCTAAAGTCCTAGAACTTTCTCCTATTTGATTTCTCTCTACTTTACTTCTTATTTGCTCTTCATTTTGTTGGTCAATTTATATTCATAATCCAACTCTGAAATTAAATTATTCTTTATAATCGGAAAGGTAAATTTTAAAATCGTTATTGTTCCTTATGGGATCGACACCCTATACTCGCTAGTCTACAATTAACTTTGTGCACTTGCAAGTAAAAAGGATTTTAAAACTACATATAAAATCCACATCAAGTTTTTGGCGCCGTTGCCGGGAAACGAATAGTGATTTTTGAATTTTCTTTTCCTTTTATCTTTATTGTCTCATTCCCCAACCCCTCCTAATCTAACCATTTTATTTATTTCTCCACCCCTTTCCCTTTTATCTTTATTGTCTCATTCCCTAATCCCTCCTAATCTAACCATTTTTTTTTTGTTCTTCCCTCTCCCATCTAATCTAACTATTTTCCCTCTCCCATCTAACTATTTTCCCTCTCCCTTCTAATCTACTGTAATCTAATCTAAATTTTTTTTAAAATTTTATTTTTGTTATTTTATTTATTGTACCTAATCTATCAATCCCCTTCCCTTTTATTTCTTTTGTTCTTTTTATTTTATTTCATTTCGTTTATTTTTTTTTATTTTTTTATCCCCCTTCCTTTTCATTTATTTTTATTTTTATTATTTTTTTATTTTTTATTATTTTTTTCTTATCTCTATCTTCTCTTTGCTTTTTATTTTTGTTTGGTGACTGTTGTGGTGATTTTATTCTTTTCTCTTTGTTCCTTGTTGGTAAATGCTTGGTAGACGTTCTTTGTGCTTCGATCCTGAACCATACAATCCTGAAATTGAACGCTCTCTTCGCAAGATAAGAGCTAAGAAAAAGAAATCTAAGAACAAGATGGCTGAAGAACAACCAACCCCACCACCTAAGCAACTTAAAGAGTATTTTACCCCCACCACCTATGACTCACCAACTAGAACCCGTATGCCCACTGTTACGGTGCCATTTGAGATTAAATATTCTTTTATCCAAATGCTCCCGTCGTTTTATGGGCTAGAGTCTGAAAATCCTTTCAAGCATGTTGACGCATTCTTAGAGATTTGCTCTACTGTGTTTTTACATAATATCTCTGATGATGCTCTTCGCTTGCGGCTTTTTCCTTTTTCTTTAAAAGATAAAGTTAAAGCTTGGTTGGACACTAAGACAAATATCACCACTTGGGATCAATTGCAAAAGGAATTCTTGAAAAAGTTTTTCTCCATTGGTAGACTGACTGCCTTAAGACGTGCTATAACTACCTTCTCACAGAATAAAAATGAACAATTGCATGAAAGTTGGGAAAGGTTTAAAGAGTTGTTGCGATGTTGTCCTCATCATGAGGTACCTATGTGGCAACTTGTGCAAAGTTTTTACTCCGGTTTAGATGAGCACAATAGGCACATAGTTGATGCGTCATGTGGTGGTAGTTTTTTGTACAAAACTCCTGAAGAAGCTTGGGAATTATTTGAACACTTGAGTGAAAATTCACACTTGCATGCTACTTCCTCACATTCTGATTTGCCTAGGCAATTAGGAAGTAAAGGGGGGATTTATGAGGTTTCACATTCAGTTGACCTTTCTAGTAAAGTTGATGCTTTAGCTAAGAAATTTGATCAATTGTTGTGCATGGATAAAGTGTCTAATGCCCCTAATATGCAAGATGTGTGTTCGATTTGTGCTAGTCCTATGCATGCTTATGTTGAATGTCCTTGTATTGGTAAGTCTGACTGTATGACTGAACAAGTAAATGTTGCCCAAGGATTTCCTTCATCCAACAACCCTTATTCGAATTCATATAATCATGGTTGGAGGAACCATCCTAATTTTTCATGGAGGTCTCAACATGTTGAGAATCCTCAAGCGCAGTCTTACAGACCTACTCCTCCTGGTTTCCAAAAGCAGAGAATTGCTCATCCCTCTTCCCATCAAGCCCCTCAAGCTCCATCTGGGAGCTCTGAAATTGACAAGGTAATTTCTGCCCTTGGAACCTTGACCTCTGTTGTGCAAAATGTTGATTCTAAGGTCCAGGGAATTGAGTCTAAGTTGCATATTGGTGACTCTCATTCACAATCTATAGCTAAGTTAGAAACCCAACTTGGGCAACTAGCCATAGATGTAGGTAAAAGAGAAGAAGGAAAACTTCCTAGTCACCCCGTCCAGAACCCTAAAGGCCAACAATTTGAACAATTGAAAGCTGTAATGGTTCTTAGGAGTGGTAAAGAAGTAGACAACAAGGTGAGTGAGAAGAAATATGATAAAGATAAAAGACTTGAGACCATGGAGAGTGATATTAAGATTGAAAAAGAGAATGACCCATACCCTTCTCCTACTACGTCTGACCCCATTGTGACATATGAGCCAAGGGTTCCTTACCCTCAAGCTTTAGATGCACTGTTCCCTTCCAAGAAAAACAAGCAAAGAGATGACGTCCTTGAGACCTTCAAGCAAGTTAAGGTCAATCTTCCCCTCTTGGAAGCGATTAGACAGATCCCTGCTTATGCTAAGTTCCTTAAAGACATGTGTACTTTTAAAAGAAAATCCAAAGATGACAAGTCTAAAAAGGTTCTTCTAAGTGAACAAGTGAGTTCAATTCTAAAATGTGATACTCTTCCTAAGTTCAAAGATCCTGGTGTCCCTACTATTTCATGTTTTATTGGGAGTCACAAAATTGAAAGGGCGCTTTTGGATTTGGGTTCTAGTGTCAATTTGATAGCATATTCTGTTTACTTAGAGTTGGGATTAGGTGAACTGCAACCTTCCAACTGTACCCTTGAGCTTGCTGATAGGTCGGTTAGGACTCCTAGGGGACGAATTGATGATGTCTTAGTGCAAATTGATAAAGGATTCTTTCCTGTTGACTTTGTTGTGTTGGACATGGACCCTACTCATGCCTTTAAGCAAATCCCTCTTATTTTAGGACGTCCTTTCCTAGCCACAGCTAATGCTACCATTAACTGTAGGTCAGGAGTGATGGATGTCTAGGTCATGAACATGAGGGTTAGGCTTAACATTTTCAAAGCCTCTGCTCAACCTGTGTTTAAAGATGAATCTGAATGCTTCTTTGTTGATATGATTGATGGTGTGATTGAACAAGCCTTGCTTGCTATTCTGAATAGAGATCCCTTGGGAACCTGTCTTTCCCATGGGGATTTGAGGTTATTTGAATTGGAAAGTACCATAGGTGAGATGAATTCTACTCTTGACTCCACTCCTTATTTTGAGTCTTCCTCTTGGGTGTCCACATATGAACCTCTTCCCCCTTTGGCTAGTTCTCCTATGCCACCTTCTGCTGTATCTCCACCTAAACTTGAGTTGAAACCTCTATCTGATTCACTCAAGTATGTGTTTTTAGGCCCCAAAGAGACCCCACCTGTTATTATATCTTCTCTTCTATCTTGTGATCAAGAAGAAGAGCTGATTCGTGTTTTGTCTGATCATAAGGGTGCTATTGGATGGTCGGTTGCTGATTTGAAAGGGATTAGTCCCACAATTTGTATGCACAGAATTCATTTAGAGGACGATGTTAAACCTGTTAGGTAGATGCAACGCCGATTGAAACCCCACATGAAAGAAGTTGTCCAGAAAGAGGTAGTAAAGCTTTTAGATGCAGGCATTATCTACCCTATTTCTGATAGTCAATGGGTCAGTCCAGTTCAGGTAGTCCCTAAGAAATATGGCATAACTGTGGTGAAGAATACTGAAGGTGAACTAATTCCCACTAGACAGACCACGGGGTGGAGGGTGTGCATTGATTACAAAAAGCTGAATTCTGTCACTAGAAAGGACCATTTTCCCCTCCCATTCATCGATCAAATTTTGGAAAAATTAGCTGGACAAAGTTTTTATTGCTTTTTAGATGGGTATTCTGGCTACAACCAAATACCTGTCTATCTTGAGGACCAAGAGAAAACCACATTTACATGCCCGTCAGGTACCTTTGCTTATCGGAGGATGCCTTTTGGGTTGTGTAATGCACCTTCCACATTCCAGAGATGTATGATGGCCATATTTTCTGATTATATTGACAATTTCATGGAAGTGTTTATGGATGATTTCTCTGTTTTCGGTTCTTCCTTTGATGTGTGCCTTGCTAATATATCCATTGTGATGAAAAGATGCGAAGAAGTGAATCTTGTTTTGAGTTGGGAGAAAAGTCATTTCATGGTTCGAGAAGGAATTGTTTCGGGACATAAAGTGTCGAAAATGGGAATTGAGGTTGATAAAGCCAAGGTTGATCAGATTTCTAATTTGCCTGTGCCTTCTTCTATGAAGCAAGTTAGATCTTTCCTTGGTCATGCTGGTTTCTATAGGAGATTTATTAAGGATTTTAGCAAAGTGGCTCGCCCACTTACTAATCTTCTTACCAAATATGCTCCTTTTGTGATTGATGTGTCTTGTGTGCAAGCTTTTGAAAAGCTTCGATCTTTGTTGGTGTCAGCTCCTATTGTGCAGCCCCCTGATTTTTCTTTGCCATTTGAGATCATGTGTGATGCATCTGATTTTACTATTGGGGCTGTTTTGGGTCAAAGGGTAAATAGAATGCCTCATGTCATATACTATGCTAGTAGAACTTTAACTGAAGCTCAAAAGAATTATTCTACTACTGAGAAAGAGTTGCTAGCTGTGGTATTTGCACTTGATAAATTCTGTCCATACCTTTTGTGTTCTAAAGTGATTGTGTTTACTGATCATGCTGCATTAAAACACTTGTTGGCTAAGAATGACACTAAGCCAAGACTCATTAGATGGATTTTGTTGGTTCAAGAGTTTGATATTGAAATAAAAGATAGGAAAGGTTCTGAAAATTTTGTTGCAGACCACTTGTCTAGAATCTTTACTGAATATACTGATGACTCAGTTGGATTTTCTGACCACTTTCCTGATGAGCAACTATTTGCTGTGTCACATTCCCTTCTCCCTTGGTTTGCTCACATTGTGAACTACCTCGTCACTCGGAAGATTCCTCCTCACTGGTCCAAACAAGAGAAAGATAGGTTTTTCTCTCAGGTAAGACATTACTATTGGGAAGATCCTTATCTTTTCAAACATTGCCCTGACCAAGTGGTGCGTAGATGTGTCCCCGAGAGTGAAATTCATAGTATTCTCACATTTTTTCACTCTTATGCTTGTGGTGGTCACTTTGGAGGTCGTAGGACAGTTGTTAAAGTCCTACAAAGTGGGTTCTTTTGGCCTACTATGTTTAGAGATGCTCACCGATTTTGTCTTGCTTGTGAGCGTTGTCAACGAACGGGTGCCCTGTCCCGTCGTGCTATGATGCCCCTTTCCCCCATTCTGATTGTTGAGATATTTGATGTGTGGGCCATTGATTTCAGGGGTCCCTTTCCCCCATCTTTTGGCTTTGTATACATATTGATTGCTGTTGATTATGTGTCAAAGTGGGTGGAAGCTCAGGCTACTAGGACCAATGACCACAAAGTTGTGGTTAATTTTGTAAAAGAGTGTATTTTCTATCGATATGGTACCCCTAGAGCCCTTATTAGTGATGGAGGGAGTCACTTTTGTCATCGATCTTTTGAGGCTTTGCTTAAAAAATATTCTATGACTCATAAAGTAGCTACTCCTTATCACCCTCAGACTAGTGGTCAAGTTGAAGTGTCTAATCGTGAGATGAAGTCTATACTTGAAAAAACGGTTCGACCTGATAGGAAAGACTAGTCTTTGAGATTGCATGATGCTCTTTGGGCATACCGTACCGAGTATAAAACTCCCATTGGGATGTCTCCTTACCGGCTGCTTTTTGGTAATACTTGTCATTTGCCAGTTGAGTTAGAACACCGTGCTTTTTGGGCTATTAAAGCTTTTAATTTTGATATGTAACAAGCAGGTTCTAACCATATGCTTCAATTAAATGAGTTAGAAGAGTTGCGTAATAAAGCCTACGAGAATGCTAAGATTTATAAAGCCAAAACCAAAGCTTTTCATGATAAAACGATTTCTCGTAAATCTTTTGAACCTAATCAGAAGGTTTGGCTTTTTAACTCTAAGCTTATGCTGTTTCCTGACAAATTCAGATCTAGATGGGATGGTCCTTTTGTTGTCCACCAAGTGTTTCCCTCTGGGGCAGTCCAAATTTTGGATCCCCAAGATGGTTGAGTTCTCATGGTTAATGGTCAGCATTTAATGGTCAGCATTAAACTTAGCGCTTGTTATGAGGCAACCCAATCTTTTTAGGTGATTTTTGAGTCTTGTATAATTTTATTTTATTTTTATTTTTTTCTCTATTTTTCTTTTTGATCAAGGTGTGCTTGTGTTTTTTTTGCGTGTGATTCTTCACTTGGTTTTTGGCTCTTGAGGTTGGTGATGGTTGTGAAGGTACTTTGGGAGTTTGATTGTTGAGCTAACATGGAAACATCTTCCTCATGTTATCAGGTTGTGTTGCTCTTTTCTCCATTTTCCTATATCTTATTTTTTCCAACATTGAGGACAATGTAAGGTTTAGGTGTGGGGGGAAGGCTAAATGACAATGAGAATATTGAGAAGGATTAAACTTGAAAATTGTGGGTGAAGTTGATTTTGGGAAGATTGAGTGTCCTAATTGTGCATGTCTTACTCCTATTATGTGGATTCGATTCGTGTGACTCATGCTTACTAGAGATTATTTCTAGTTTTGACTAGTCGAGGGCCATAATTTTTGCTGTGCTAATGTCACCATGTAGTCGATTTTGAGTATGAGATGTAACCCCATTTACAATGTCGTGATGAGTATTCGATAAGCATCGAGTTTTCCTTTGACTTTTCAAACCAAAAAAAAGAAAAAAAATCAAATAAATGAAATTAATTGAGTTCTGATTTCAGTACCAATGTTCAGGTCCTATCTATATTCATATCTTTAATTGTTTGAATATGTACTAAGTGCTTATCTGAGTGTTATCTTTATTCATATCTTTATCCACTCAAGAAAGCACATGAAATCAAGTAATTTCTGAAAATAAAAAGCTAAAACTCTCAAAAAGAGAGGAAAAAAATTGATTTGACATTGGGGACTCGATTCTAAAAGATGCTCTTGTGATTTTTGTTATGTGGGGTGAAATTTTATGCTTACGATTTACTACATGGTTTCGTTGTGTACTTAATTTGCTTGAATCATGGCCTAGTGACATAGTTGGAATTGGAAATTTTTGACAATGAGTTGTGAGGTGGTAGTGAATTGATATATGTGATTTGGAGTGGGCATTCATAGTTGGATCACTTGATTTTCTTACTTGATCTTATTTTTATCCTTCTTGATGGTTTGACTGAACATATGCATTGTAGTCATTCTTTGCTCGAGGAATAGCAAAGGTTTGGTGTGGGGGAGTTGATAATTCATATTTTTATATATAATTTTCTCCTTCATTTTACCAACTTTTAAGTCTTTGACATATATTTTATGAGTAAATAATGTATAATTTATGTGATTTTCTGGTAACAAAATAAAGTAGAAGAATTTGGATAAAGATGATCAATTTTACTCAGATTTGCCACAAGAGCAAAGCAAGCCCAAAAGAAAAGAAAAAAAAAAGAAAAGAAAGAAAGAAGAAACAAAGGTCCTAGTTCGGCCCGACTACAGAAGCCCTGCACCAGCTTTCTTCTCCTCATTCCCACACTTCTTCTCTCCCTCCGTTTGGGCCTATGCTGCATCTCAGTCGTGCCTCCTAGCAACTCCAAGCTAACATCAACCCATCTACTCTTCATCTCTATTCTCCACATGATCAATTGTTTACCTAGTCAAAGCAATTAAGCAAATTAATATTATACTTATGACTAGCTATAACCACGCATGTAACACCCCAAATTAATTGGAATTAATTTCCATTAATTTTGGGGGTATCCTAAAGGGTGGATTTTCCACTATAAAAGGGGCCATAGGTACACACACACATATCCACTCTCATTCTTCCATCCACTCACTCAAGCATCTTCTTGTCCTTTCATCTTTTATTTTTTTAGAGAAAGTCTTTGTAAGACAAGATCATTTGGGTTAAGGGGTTAAGAAGAAAATAAGCTTTGTTAGCTATTTTTCTCTTGTCTTCTCATCTCATTTGTGAGTCAAATTTGAGAGTTTATACTAAGTTTTATAATTTTGTGTAATTGAGTATAAGGTTTGGACATAGGTTGTGAAATATACCAATTTCAATGGTGTTTTCCCTAACTATGGCCGGCTAAACTACTCATTTCTAGGACTATGATGGATCCTGGTAATAATATTCTTTTGCTAATTTCTTGTGGGTTATTTTTGTCTCTTTTGCATAATCTTGAGTTTATATTTGATCATCATCTACCTATGCATCTTAACACTAATGTTTAATCATGTTGATGACATTAGTTTAATTTGCTATCTCAAATTAATATTAGACCTTGTAGGCTAATATGATGATTATGCAATTTGTGCTTAAAATTATAATTGTTTAAATTGAATAATTTATGCTAAATTCCTAGAACTTTCTCCTATTTGATTTCTCTCTACTTTACTACTTATTTGCTCTTCATTTTGCTGGTCAATTTATATTCATAATCCAACTCTGAAATTAAATTATTCTTTATAATCGGAAAGGTAAATTTTAAAATCGTTATTGTTCCTTGTGGGATCGACACCCTATACTCGCTAGTCTACAATTAACCTTGTGCATTTGCAAGTAAAAAGGATTTTAAAACTACATATACAATCCACATCAGAGACTAATGCGACAACGAAAAACACTACCTAGACAGAGATGTCATGGCTTAGACAAGAACTTGTTTTAACAAAAAGCCCTCCATTCATCACAAAAATCAGACTCAACGAATAATTGATTCATAAGGCTTAGGAAAATTAAAATTAAGTTCAAGATGAGGACACAAATTGTATTGTCCCACTATCTGCATTCGAAGTACCCGATTTGCTTCATTTAAGGAGCCTTAGAAAAATAAAGTTATATGCCAAATTTAAATATTGTCTGTGTAAGCCCAGGTCGGAACTGTGGACCACCAGTGCGTGAGACTAGTGTGATAACCAACTACACCACCCCGACAAAGATGTTGTCAATTGGACAAGAACCTGTTTTAACAAAAATCCGGCTCAGGGAATGATTGATCCATAAGGTTTTGGAAAATTACAAGTAAGTTCAAGATGAGGATAACAATTGTATTGTTCCACCATCTGCATGCCAAGTACGTGATTTGCTTCATTTAAGCTGCCTTAGAAAAACAAAGTCAAAAACAAAATTGAAATAATGCATGTCTGAACCCATGTCGAATAGGGGTCCTCTAGTGTGTAAGACTAGCGTGATAACCAACTACACCCCCTGACAAAGAGTCGTCAATTGGACAAGAACCTATTTTAACAAAAAGGCCAACTTTAACCACAAAAATGAGACTCAAGAGATAATTGATCCTTATGGTTTATGAAAATTAAATAAAGTTCAAGATGAGGACAAAAAATTTGCATGTGCCACTATCTGGATGCCAAGTGCATGAATTGCTGCATTTAAAGAACCTTAGAAAAAAAAAGTCAAAAACCAAATTGAAATATTGTAGATTTGAGCAAATTCGAACTGGGGACTGCTAGTGCATGAGACTAGCATGATAACAACCCACACCACCCTGAGAGAGTGACGGTTTCGACGGGAGCTAGTTTCCGCAAAAAGCCCTACTCTTATCACGAAAATGAGACGCAAGGAATAATTGATCCATAATGATTAGGAAAATTAAAATTAAGTTCAAGATGCGGACAACAATTGTGTTGTACTATTATCTACATGCCAATTACATGATTTGCATCGTTTAATGAGCCTTAGAAAAATAAAGTCAAAAACAAAATTGAAATAATGTCTGTCTGTGCCTAGGTTCGAACTGGGGCCCGTTAGTGTGTGAGACTAACGTGACAACGAACTACACTACCGAGACAGAGATGTCATGGTTTAGACAAAAACTAGTTTTAACAGAAAGCCCTACTTTCCCCACAAAAGTGAGACACATGGAGTAATTGATGCACAAGGTTTAGGAAAATTAAAATTAAGTTCAAGTTGACGACACAAATTGTATTGTGCCACTATATATTTGCATGCCAAGTACTTGATTTGCTTCGTTTGAGGAGCCTTTGAAAAATAAAGCCAGACACAAAATTGAAATATTGTCTATCCAAGCGCAGGTCAGAACTTTGGATCTTTATTGTGTGAGACTAGTGTGATAACCGTTTACACCACCTAGATAGAGATACCATGGTTTGGTTAGCAACTAGTTTCAACAAAAAGCCCTAGTTTTACCACAGAAATGAGACTCAATGAATAATTGATACATAAGGTTAGGAAAATTAAAATTAAGTTCAAGATGATGATAACAATTGTATTGTTCCACCATCTGCAGGCCAAGTACGTGATTTGCTTCCTTTAAGGTTCCTTAGAAAAACAAAATTGAAATATTGCCTATTTCAGTCGAGGTCGAATAGGGGTCCTCTATTGTGTAAGACTAGCGTGATAACCAACTACACCCCCCGACAAAGATGTCGTCAATTAGAGAATAACCTATTTTAACAAAAAGGCCAACTTAACCACAAAAATGAGACTCAAGGAATAATTGATCCTTAAGGTTTATGAAAATTAAATTAAGTTCAAGATGAGGAAAAAAATTTTGCATGTGCCACTATCTGGATGCCAAGTGCATGATTTGCTGCGTTTAAGCAACCTTAGAAAAATAAAGTCAAAAACAAAATTGAAATATTGTAGGTTTGAGCAAATTCGAAATGGGGACGGCTAGTGCATGAGACAAGCATGATAACAACCCACACCACCCTAAGACAGTGATGGCTTTGACGGGAACTAGGTTTCGCAAAAAGCCCTACTCTTATCACAAAAAAGAGACTCAAGGAATAATTGATCCATATGGATAAGGAAAACTGAAATTAAGTTCAAGATGCGGACAACAAATGGTATTGTGCGACTATCTGCATTCCAAGTACCCGATCTGCTTCATTTAAGGAGCCTTAGAACAATAAAGTCATATGCGAAATTTAAATATTGTCTGTCTAAGCCCAGGTCGGAATTGTGGACCACTAGTGTGTGAGACTAGTGTGATAACTAACTACACCACCCCGACAAAGATGTCGTCAATTGGACAAGAACCTGTTTTAACAAGAATCAGACTCAGGGAATGATTGATCCATAAGGTTTAGGAAAATTAAAATTAAGTTCAAAATGAGGATAACAATTGTATTATTCGACCATCTGCATGCGAGGTATGTGATTTGCTTCATTTCAGGTGCCTTAGAGAAACAAAATTGAAACATTGCCTGTCTGAACCCAGGTCGAATAGTTGTTAGTTGTCCTCTAGTGTGTAAGACTAGCGTGATAACCAACTACACCCCCCGACAAAGATGTCGTCGATTGGAGAAGAACCTATTTTAACAAAAAGGCCAACTTTAACCACAAAAGTGAGACTCAAGGGATCATTGATTCTTAAGGTTTATGAAAATTAAATAAAGTTCAAGATGAGGACAACAATTTTGCATGTGCCACTATCTGGATGCCAAATGCATGAATTGTTGCATTTAAGGAACCTTAGAAAAAAAAAGTCAAAAACAAAATTGAAATATTATAGGTTTGAGTGAATTCGAACTGGGGACCGCTGGTGCATGAGACTAGCATGATAACAGCCCACACCACCTTAAGAGAGTGATGGTTTCGACGGGAACTAGTTTTCGCAAAAAGCCTTACTCCTATCACAAAAAAGCGACTCAAGGAATAATTGATCCATAATGATTAGGAAAATTAAAATTAAGTTCAAGATGCGGACAACAATTGCGTTGTACTATTATCTACATGCCAATTACACGATTTGCATCGTTTAATGAGCCTTAGAAAAATAAAGTCAAAAACAAAATTGAAATAATGTCTGTCTGTGCTCAGGTTCGAACTAGGGCCCTTTAGTGTGTGAGACTAACGTGACAACGAACTACACTACCGAGACAAAGATGTCATGGTTTAGACAAGAACTAGTTTTAACAGAAAGCCCTACTTTCACCACAAAAATGAGCCACATGGAGTAATTGATCCATAAGGTTTAGGAAAATTAAAATTAAGTTCAAGATGAGGACTCAAACTGTATTGTGCCACTATATATTTGCATGCCAAGTACACGATTTGCTTCATTTAAGGAGGCTTAGAAAAATAAAGCCAGACACAAAATTGAAATATTGTCGATCCAAGCACAGGTCGGAACTGTGGATCTCTATTGTGTGAGACTACTAGTGTGATAACCATTTACACCACCCAGATAGAGATACCATGGTTTGGTCGGGAACTAGTTTCAACAAAAAGCCCTACTTTTACCACAAAAAGGAGACTTAATGAATAATTGATACATAAGGTTAGGAAAATTAGGAGTAAGTTCAACATGAGGATAAAAATTAAACTGTGTCGCTATTTGCATGTCGGGTACACGATTTGCTTCATTTAAAGCGCCTTGGAAAAATAAAGTCCAAAACATAGTTGAAATATTCTCTATCCGAGCCCAAGTTCAGATTAGGGACATCCAGTTTGTTAGACTAGCATGGCAGCCAACTACACCACCCAGATAGAGATGTGATTGTTTGCACAAGAACAAGTTTTAACAAAAAGATCTACTTTTACAACAAAATCAGACTCAAGGAATAATTGATCCAGAAGGCCTAGGAAAATGGAAATTAAGTTCAAGATAATGATGAAAAATGTATTGTTCCACCATCTGCATGCCAAGTACATGATTTCCTACATTTAAGGCGCCTTAGAAAAACAATGTCAAAAACAACATTGAAATATTGTCTGTCTTAGCCCAGGTTCGAACTGGGAACCTCTAGTGTGTGAGACTAGCGTGATAACCAACAACACCACCCAGAATAAGATGTCGTGGATTGGACAAAAGCCAATTTTACCGAAAGGCGAACTTGTACAACAAAAATGAGACGCAAGGGATAATTGATCCATAAGATTTAGGAAAATTAAATTAAGTTCAAGTGGAGGACAACAATTTTTCTTTGCCACTATCTGATTGCAAGGCGCATGAATTGCTTCATTAAGGAGCCTTAGAAAAATAAAGTCAGAAATAAAATTGAAATATTGTAAGTTTGAGCCCAAATTCGAATTGGGGACCACTAGTGCGCGAGACTAGCATGATAACCAACTACACCACCCAGACAGAGATGCCATGGTTTGGACAACTACTAGTTTTAACAGAACGCCTACTTTCATCACAAAAAATGAGACTAAAGGAATGACTTATCCATAATGATTAGGCAAATTAAAATTAAGTTCAACATGAGGATAAAAATTGTATTGTGCCACTATTTGCATGCAAATTACATGATGCACTTCATTTAATGAGCCTTAGCAAAATAAAATAAAATAAAATTTACATATTGTCTATCTGAGCCCAAGTTCGAACTGGGCATCTCTCTTGTGTGAGACTAATGTGACAACGAACAACACTACCTAGACAGAGATGTCATTGCTTAGACAAGAACTAGTTTTAACAAAAAGCCCTACATTCATCACAAAAATCAAACTCAAGGAATAATTGATCCATAAGGGTTGGGAAAATTAAAATTAAGTTCAAGATGAGGACACAAATTGTATTGTGCCACTATCTGCATTCCAAATACCCGATTTGCTTTGTTTAAGGTGTCTTAGAAAAATAAAGCTATACGCCAAATTTAAATATTGTCTATCTAAGCCCAGGTCAGAATTGTGGACCACTAGTGTGTGAGACTAGTGTGATAACCAACTACGCCACCTCGACAAAGATGTCGTCAATTGGACAAGAATCTGTTTCAACAAAAATCACACTCGAGCAATAATTGATCAATAAGGTTTACGAAAATTAAAATTATGTTCAAGATGAAGATAACAATTGTATTGTTCCCCCATCTGCATGCCAAGTACGTGATTTGCTTCATTTAAGGTGCCTTAGAAAAACAAAGTCAAAAACAAAATTGAAATATTGCCTATCTGAACCCAGGTGGAACAAGGGTCCTCTGGTGTCTAAGATTAGTGTGATAACCAACTACACCCCCCGACAAAGATGTCGTCAATTGGGCAAGAACCTTTTTTAACAAAAAGGCCAACTTTAATCACAAAAATGAGACTCAAGGGATCATTGATCCTTAAGGTTTATGAAAATTAAATAAAGTTCAAGATTAGGACAAAAATTTTGCATGTGCCATTATCTGGATGCCAAGTGCATGAATTGCTGCATTTAAGCAACCTTAGAAAAATAAAGTCAAAAACAAAATTGAAATATTGTAGGTTTGAGCAAATTTGAACTGGGGACCGCTAGTGCATGAGACCAGGATGATAACAACCCACACCACCTTGACAGAGTGATGGTTTCGACGGGAACTAGTTTTCGCAAAAAGCCTTACTCTGTGTCGCTATCTGCATGCCGGGTACACTATTTGCTTCATTTAAGTCACCTTGGAAAAATAAAGTCAAAAACATAGTTGAAATATTGTCTATCCGAGCGCAAGTTCAAATTAGGGACGTCCAGTTTGTTAGACTAGCATGGTAACCAACTACACCACCCAGATAGAGATGTGGTTGTTTGCACAAGAACAAGTTTTAACAAAGAGATCTACTTTTACAATGAAATGAGACTCAAGGAATAATTGATCCAGAAGGCCTAGGAAAATGGAAATTAATTTCAAGATAATGATGAAAAATGTACTGTTCCACCATCTGCATGCCAAGTACATGATTTCCTTCATTTAAGGCGCCATAGAAAAACAATGTCAAAAAAACCATTGAAATATTGTCTGTCTGAGCCCAGGTTCGAACTGGGAACCTCTAGTGTGTGAGACTAGCGTGATAACCAACTACACCACCCAGACAAAGATGTCGTGGATTGGACAAAAGCCAATTTTGCTGAAATGGCGAACTTGTACAACAAAAATGAGACGCAAGGGATAATTGATCCATAATGTTTAGGAAAATTAAATTAAGTTCAAGTGGAGGACAACAATTTTGCTTTGCCACTATCTGATTGCAAGGCGCATGAATTGCTTCATTAAGGAGCCTTAGAAAAATAAAGTCAGAAATAAAATTTCAATATTGTAAGTTTGAGCCGAAATTCGAATTGGGGACCACTAGTGTGTGAGACTAGCATGATAACCAACTACACCACCCAGACAAAGATGTCATGGTTTGGACAAGTACTAGTTTTAACAAAACGCCTACTTTCATCACAAAAAATAAGACTAAAGGAATGATTGATCCATAATGATTCGGAAAATTAAAATTAAGTTCAACATGAGGATAAAAATTTTATTGTGCCACTATCTGCATGCAAATTACATGATGTGCTTCATTTAATGGGCCTTAGCAAAATAAAATCAAAAAAAAATTTAAATATTGTCTATTTGAGCCCAAGTTCGAACTGGGGATCTCTATTATGTGAGACTAATGTAACAACGAACAACACTACCTCCATAGAAATGTCATGGCTTAGACAAGAACTAGTTTTAACAAAAAGCCCTACATTCATCACAAAAATTAGACTCAAGGAATAATTGATCCATAAGGGTTGGGAAAATTAAAAATAAGTTCAAGATGAGGACACAAATTGTATTGTGCCACTATCTGCATTCCAAATACCCGATTTGCTTCGTTTAAGGAGTCTTAGAAAAATAAAGCTATACGCCAAATTTAAATACTGTCTGTCTAAGCCCAGGTCGGAACTGTGGACCACTAGTGTGTGAGACTAGTGTGATAACCAACTACACCACCCCGACAAAGATGTCGTAAATTAGACAAGAACCTGTTTCAACAAAAATCAGACTCAAGGAATAATTGATCCATAAGGTTTAGGAAAATTAAAATTAAGTTCAAGGTGAAGATAACAATTGTATTGTTCCCCCATCTGCATGCCAAGTACGTGATTTGCTTCATTTAAGGTGCCTTAGCAAAACAAAGTGAAAAAAAATGAAATGTTGCCTATCTGAACCCAAGTCGAACAGGGGTCCTCTGGTGTGTAAGACTAGCGTGATAACCAACTACACCCCCCGACAAAGATGTCATGGATTGGACAAGAACCTATTTTAACAAAAAGGCCAACTTTTACAACAAAAATGAGACGTAAGGGATAATTGATCCATAAGGTTTAGGAAAATTAAATTAAGTTCAAGAGGAGGACAACAATTTTACTGTTCCACTATCTGATTGCAAGGTGCATGAATTGCTTCATTTAAGGAGCCTTAGAAAAATAAAGTCAGAAATAAAATTGAAATATTTTAAGTTTGAGCCGAAGTTCGAATTGGGGACCACTAGTGTGTGAGACTAGCATGATAACCAACTACACCACCCAGACAAAGATGCCATGGTTTGGACAACTACTATTTTTAACAAAACGCCTACTTTCATCACAAAAAATGAGCCTAAAGAATGATTGATCCATAATGATTAGGAAAATTAAAATTAAGTTCAACCTGAGGATTAAAATTGTATTGTGCCACGATCTGCGTGCAAATTACATTATGTGCTTCATTTAATGAGCCTTAGCAAAATAAAATAAAATAAAATTTAAATATTGTCTATCTGAGCCCAAGTTCGAACTGGGGATCTCTATTGTGTGAGACTAATGTGGCAACGAATAAGACTACCTAGACAGAGATGTCATGGCTTAGACAAGAACTAGTTTCAACAAAAGCCCTACATTCATCACAAAAATCAGACTCAAGGAATAATTGATCCATAAGGGTTAGGAAAATTAAAAATAAGTTCAAGATGAGGACACAAATTGTATTGTGCCACTATCTGCATTCCAAGTACCTGATTTGCTTCATTTAAGGAGCCTTAGTAAAATATAGTTATACGCAAAATTTAAATATTGTCTGTCTAAGCCCAGGTCGGTATTGTGGACCACTAGTGTGTGAGACTAGTGTGATAACCAACTACACCACCCCGACAAAGATGTCGTCAATTGGACAAGAACCTATTTTAACAAAAATCAAACTCAAGGAATGATTGATCCATAAGGTTTACGAAAATTAAAATTAAGTTCAAGATGAGGACAACAATTGTATTGTTCCACCGTCTGCATGCCAAGTACGTGATTTGCTTCATTTAAGTTGCCTTCGAAAAACAAAGTCAAAAACAAAATTGAAATATTGCATGTCAGAACCTACGTCGAATAGGTGTCCTCTAGTGTGTAAGACTAGTGTGATAACCAACTGCACCCCCCGACAAAGAGTCGTCAATTGGACAAGAACCTATTTTAACAAAAAGGACAGCTTTAACCACCAAAATGAGACTCAAGGGATAATCGATCCTTAAGGTTTATGAAAATTAAATTAAGTTCAAGATGAGGACAAAAATTTGGCATGTGCCACTATCTGGATGCCAAGTGCATGAATTGCTGCATTTAAGGAACCTGAGAAAAATAAAGTCAAAAACAAAATTGAAATATTGCAGGTTTGAGCAAATTCGAACTAGGGACTGCTAGTGCATGAGATTAGCATGATAACAACCCACACCACCCTCAGAGAGTGATGGCTTCGACGGGAACTAGTTTTCGCAAAAAGCCCCACTCTTATCAGAAAAATGAGACTCAACGAATAATTGATCCATAATGATTAGGAAAATTAAAATTAATTTCAAGATGCGGACAAAAATTGTGTTGTACTATTATCGACATGCCAATTACATGATTTGCATCATTTAATGAGCCTTAGAAAAGTAAAGTAAAAAAAAAATTGAATTAATGTCTATCTGTGACCAGGTTTGAACTGGGGCCCTTTAATATGTGAGACTGACGTGACAACGAACTACACTACCCAGACAGAGATGTCATGGTTTGGACAAGAGCTAGTTTTAACAAAAAGCCCTACTTTCACCACAAAAATGAGACACATGGAGTAATTGATCCACAAGGTTTAGGAAAATTAAAATTAAGTTCAAGTTGAGGACACAAATTGTATTGTGCCACTATATATTTGCATGCCAAGTACACGATTTGCTTCATTTAAGGAGCCTTAGAAAAATGAAGCCAGACACAAAATTGAAATATTGTCTATCCAAGCCTAGGTCGGAACTATGGATCTCTATTGTGTGAGACTAGTGTGCTAACCATTTACACCACCTAGATAGAGATACCATGGTTTGGTCAGGAACTAGTTTAACAAAAGGCCCTACTTTTACCAAAGAAATGAGACTCAATGAATAATTGATACATAAGGTTAGGAAAATTAAAATTAAGTTCAAGATGATGATAACAATTGTATTGTTCCACCATCTGCATGCCAAGTACGTGATTTCCTTATTTTAAGGCGCCTTAGGAAAACAATGTCAAAAAAACCATTGAAATATTGTCTGTCTGAGCCCAGGTTCGAATTGGGGACCTCTAGTGTGTGAGACTAGCATGATAACCAACTACACCACCCAGACAAAAATGTCGTGGATTGGACAAGAGCCAATTTTACCGAAAAGGCCAACTTTCACAACAAAAATGAGACGCAAGGGATAATTGATCCATAAGGTTTAGGAAAATTAAATTAAGCTCAAGAGAAGGACAACAATTTTGTTGTGCCACTATCTGATTGCAAGGTGCATGAATTGCTTCATTTAAGGAGCCTTAGAAAAATAAAGTCAGAAATAAAATTGAAATATTGTAAGTTTGAGCCGAAATTCGAATTGGGGACCACTAATGTATGGGACTAGCATGATAAGCAACTACACCACCCCGGCAAAGATGTCATGGTTTGGACAACTACTAGTTTTAACAAAACGCCTACTTTCATCCCAAAAAATGAGACTGAAGGAATAATTGATCCATAATGATTAGGAAAATTAAAATTAAGTTCAACATGAGGATAAAAATTGTATTGTGCCACTATCTGCATGCAAATTACATGATGTGCTTCATTTAATGAGCCTTAGAAAAATAAAATAAAATAAAATAAAATATTGCCTATCTGAGCCCAAGTTTGAACTGGGGATCTCTATTGTGTGAGACTAATGTGACAACGAACAACACTACCTAGACAGAGATGTCATGGCTTAGACAAGAACTAGTTTTAACCAAAATCCCTACATTCATCACAAAAATCAGACTCAAGATATTATTTATCCATAAGGGTTGGGAAAATTAAAATTAAGTTCAAGATGAGGACACAAATTGTACTGTGCCACTATCTGCATTCCAAGTACCCGATTTGCTTCATTTAAGGAGCCTTAGAAAAATAAAGTTATACACCAAATTTAAATATTGTCTGTCTAAGACCAGGTTGGAACTGTGGAGCACTGGTGCGTGAGACTAGTGTGATAACCAACTACACCACCCCGATAAAGATGTCGTCAATTGGACAAGAACCTATTTTAACAAAAATCAGACTCAGGGAATGATTGATCCATAAGGTTTAGGAAAATTAATATTAAGTTCAACATTCGAATAAAAATTGTATTGTTCAACCATCTGCAAGCCAAGTACGTGATTTGCTTCATTTAAGCCGCCTTAGAAAAACAAAATTGAAATATTGCCTGTCTGAACCCAGGTCGAACAAGGGTCCTCTAGTGTGTAACACTAGCTTGATAACCAACTACACCCCCTGACAAAGATGTGAACTTTGATCACAAAAATGAGACTCAAGGGATAATTTATCCTTAATGTTTATGAAAATTAAATAAAGTTCAAGATGAGGACAAAAATTTTGCATGTGCCACTATCTGGATGCCAAATGCATGAATTGCTGCATTTAAGGCACCTTAGGAAAAAAAAGTCAAAAACAAAATTGAAATGTTGTAGGTTTGAGCAAATTCGAACTGGGGACCGCTACTGCATGAGACTAGCATGATGACAACCTACACCACCCTGAGAGGGCGATGGTTTCGACGGGAACTAGTTTTCGCAAAAAGCCCTACTCTTATCACAAAAAAGAGACTCAAGGAATAATTGATCCATAATGATTAGGAAAGTTAAAAATAAGTTCAAGATGCAGACAACAATTGTGTTGTACTATTATCTTCATGCCAATTACATGATTTGCTTCGTTTAATGAGCCTTAGAAAAATAAAGTCAAAAAGAAAATTGAAATAATGTCTGTCTGTGCCTAGGTTCAAACTAGGGCCCTTTAGTGTGTGAGACTAAGGTGACAACGAACTACACTACCCAGACAGAGACGTCATGGTTTAGACAAGAACTAGTTTTAACAAAAAGCCCTACTTTCACCACAAAAATGAGACACATGGAGTAATTGACCCACAAGGTTTAGGAAAATTAAAATTAAGCTCAAGATGAGGACGCAAATTGTATTGTGCCACTATATATTTGCATGCCAAGTACTTGATTTGCTTCGTTTAAGGAGCCTTAGAAAAATAAAGCCAGACACAAAATTGAAATATTGTCTATCCAAGCCCAGGTCGGAACTGTGGATCTCTATTGTGTGAGACTAGTGTGATAACCATTTACACCACCCAGATAGAGATACCATGGTTTGGTCAGGAACTAGTTTCAACCAAAAGCCCTACTTTTACCACAAAAAGGAGACTCGATGAATAATTGATACATAAGGTTAGGAAAATTAGGAGTAAGTTCAACATGAGGTCAAAAATTAAACTGTGTCGCTATCTGCATGTGGGGTACACGATTTGCTTCATTTAACGCACCTTGGAAAAATAAAGTCCAAAACATAGTTGAAATATTGTCTATCCGAGCCCAAGTTAAGATTAGGGACGTCCAGTTTGGTAGACAAGCATGGTAACCAACTACACCACCCGGATAGAGATGTGGTTGTTTGCACAAGAACAAGTTTTAACAACAAGGTCTACTTTTACAACAAAATAAGACTCAAGGAATAATTGATCCAGAAGGCCTAGGGAAATGGAAATTAAGCTCAAGATGATGATGAAAAATGTACTGTTCCACCATCTGCATGCCAAGTACATGATTTCCTTCATTTAAAGCGCCTTAGAAAAACAAAGTCAAAAACAACATTGAAATATTGTCTGTTTAAGCCCAGGTTCAAACTGGGGACCTATAGTGTGTGAGACTAGCGTGATAACCACCTACACCACCCAGACAAAGATGTTGTGGATTGGACAAGAGCCAATTTTACCGAAAAGGCCAACTTTTACAACAAAAATGAGACGCAAGGGATAATTGATCCATAAGGTTTAGGAAAATTAAACTAAGTTCAAGAGGAGGACACCAATTTTATTATGGCAGTATCTGATTGCAATGTGCATGAATTGCTTCATTTAAGGAGCCTTAGAAAAAGAAAACCAAAAATAAAGTTGAAATATTGTAAGTTTGAGCCCAAATTTGAATTGGGGACCACTAGTGTGTGAGACTAGAATGATAACCAACTACACCACCCAGACAGAGATGTCATGGTTTGGACAAGTACTAGTTTTAGCAAAACGCCTACTTTCATCACAAAAAGTGAGACTAAAGGAATAATTGATCCATAACGATATGGAAAGTTAAGATTAAGTTCAACATGAGGATAAAATTGTATTATGCCACTATCTGCATGCAAATTACATGATGTGCTTCATTTAATAAGCCTTAGCAAAATAAAATAAAATAAAATTTAAATATTGTCTATTTGAGCCCATGTTCAAACTGGGGATCTATATTGTGTGAGACTAATGCAACAACGAACAGCACTACCTAGACAGAGATGTCATGGCTTAGACAAGAACTTGTTTTAACAAAAACCCCTGCATTCATCACAAAAATCAGACTCAACGAAAAATTAATTCATAAGGCTTGGGAAAATTAAAATTAAGTTCAAGATGAGGACACAAATTGTATTGTCCCACTATCTGCATTCGAAGTACCCGATTTGCTTCAATCAAGGAGCCTTAGAAACATAAAGTTATATGCCAAATTTAAATATTGTTTGTCTAAGCCCAGCTTGGAACTGTAGACCACCAGTGCGTGAGACTAGTGTGGTAACCAACTACACCACCCCGACAAAGATGTCGTCCATTGGACAAGAACCTGTTTTAACAAAAATCCGGCTCAGAGTATGATTGATCCATAAGGTTTTGGAAAATTACAATTAAGTTCAAGATGAGGATAACAATTGTGTTGTTCCACCATCTGCAAGCCAAGTACGTGATTTGCTTCATTTAAGGTGCCTTAGAAAAACAAAGTCAAAAACAAAATTCAAATATTGCCTGTCTCAACCCAGGTCGAAAAGGGTCCTCTGGTGTGTAAGATTAGCGTGATAACCAACTACATCCCCCGACAAAGATGTCGTCAATTGGAGAAGAACCTATTTTAACAAAAAGGCCAACATTAACCACAAAAATGAGGCTCAAGGGATAATTGATCCTTAAGGTTTATGAAAATTAAATAAAGTTCAAGATGAGGAAAAAACTTTTGCGTGAGCCACTATCTGGATGCCAAGTGCATGAATTGCTGCATTTAAGCAACCTTAGAAAAATAAAGTCAAAAACAAAATTGAAATATTGTAGGTTTGAGCAAATTTGAACTGGGGACCGCTAGTGCATGAGACTAGGATGATAACAACCCACACCACCCTGAGAGAGTGATGGTTTCGACGGGAACTAGGTTTCGCAAAAAGCCCTACTCTTATCACAAAAAAGAGACTCAAGGAATAATTGATCCATAATGATAATGAAAATTAAAATTAAGTTCAAGATGCGGACAATAATCGTGTTGTACTATTGTCTACATGCCAATTACATGATTTGCATCGTTTAATGAGCCTTAGAAAAATAAAGTAAAAAACAAAATTGAAATAATGTCTGTCTGTGCCCAGGTTTGAACTGGGGCCCTTTAGTGTGTGAGACTAACGTGACAACGAACTACACTACCGAGACAGAGATGTCATGGTTTAGACAAAAACTATTTTTAACAGAAAGCCCTACTTTCACCACAAAAGCGACACATGGAGCAATTGATCCACAAGGTTTAGGAAAATTAAAATTAAGTTCAAGTTGAGGACACAAATTGTATTGTGCCACTATATATTTGCATGCCAAGTACTTGATTTGTTTCGTTTAAGGAGCCTTAGAAAATAAAGCCAGACACAAAATTGAAATATTGTCTATCCAAGCCCAGGTCAGAACTGTGGATCTCTATTGTGTGAGACTAGTGTGATAACCATTTACACCACCTAGATAGAGATACCATGGTTTGGTTAGGAACTAGTTTAACAAAATGCCCTACTTTTACCACAGAAATGAGACTCAATGAGTAATTGATACATAACATTAGGAAAATTCAAATTAAGTTCAAGATGATGATAACAATTGTATTGTTCCACCATCTGCATGCCAAGTACGAGATTTGCTTCCTTTAACGTTCCTTAGAAAAACAAAATTGAAATATTGCCTGTCTGAACCGAGGTCGAATAGGGGTCCTCTCGTGTGTAAGACTAGTGTGATAACCAACTACACCCCCCGACAAAGATGTCGTCA
>JACYFF010031957.1:16267105-16305197 GCA_017589665.1 Selenicereus undatus | reverse complement strand
CTAGCGTGATAACCAACTACACCACCCAGACAAAGATGTTGTGGATTTGACAAGAGCCAATTTTACCGAAAAGGCGAACTTTTACAACAAAAATGAGATGCAAGGGATAATTAATCCATACGGTTTAGGAAAATTAATTAAGTTCAAGAGGAGGACAACAATTTTACTGTGCCACTATCTGATTGCAAGGTGCATGAATTGCTTTATTTAAGGAGCCTTTGAAAAATAAAGTCAGAAATAAAATTGAAATATTGTATGTCTAAGCCCAAATTCGAATTGGGGACCACTAGTGTGTGAGACTAGCATGATAACCAACTACACCACCCAGACAGAGATGTCATGGTTTGGACAACTACTAGTTTTAACAGAACGCCTACTTTCATCACAAAAAATGACACTAAAGGAATCATTGATCCATAATGATTAGGAAAATTAAAATTAAGTTCAACAAGAGGATAAAAATTGTATTGTACCCCTGTCTGCATGCAAATTACATGATGTGCTTCATTTAATGAGCCTTAGCAAAATAAAAAAAATTGAATATTGTCTATCTGAGCCCAAGTTTGCACTGGGCATCTCTATTGTGTGAGACTAATGTGACAACGAACAACACTACCTAGACAGAGATGTCATGGCTTAGACAAGAACTAGTTTTAAGAAAAAGCCCTACATTCATCACAAAAATCAGACTCCAGGAATAATTGATCCATAAGGGTTGGGAAAATTAAAAATAAGTTCAAGATGAGGACACAAATTGTATTGTGCCATTATCTGCATTGCAAGTCCCCGATTTGCTTCGTTTAAGGAGCGTTAGAAAAATAAAGCGGTATGCTAAATTTAAATATTGTCTGTCTAAGCCCAGGTCGGAACTGTGGACCACTAGTGTGTGAGACTAGTGTGATAACCAACTACACCACCCGGACAAAGATGTCGTCAATTGGACAAGAACCTGTTTCAACAAAAATCAGACTCAAGGAATAATTGATCCATAAGGTTTAGGAAAATTAAAATTAAGTTCAAGATGAAGATAACAATTGTATTGTTCCCCCATCTACATGCCAAGTACGGGATTTGCTTCATTTAAGGTGCCTTAGAAAAACAAAGTCAAAAAAAAAATTAAAATATTGCCTATCTGAACCCAGGTCGAACAGGGGTCCTCTGGTGTGCAAGACTAGTGTGATAACCAACTACACCCCCCGACAAAGATGTCGTCAATTGGACAAGAACCTATTTTAACAAAAAGGCCAACTTTAAATGCAAAAATGAGACTCAAGGGACAATTGACCCTTAAGGTTTATGAAAATTAAATAAAGTTCAAGATGAGGACACAAATTTTGCATGTGCCACTATTTGGATGTCGAGTGCATGAATTGCTGCATTTAAGGAACCTTAGAAAAATAAAGTCAAAAAACAAAATTGAAATGATGTCTGTCTGTGCCCAGGTTTGAACTGGGGCCCTTTAGTGTGTGAGACTTACGTGACAACGAACTACACTACCGAGGTAGAGATGTCATGGTTTAGACGAGAACTAGTTTTAACAGAAAGCCCTACTTTCACAACAAAAATGAGACACATGGAGTAATTGATCCATAAGGTTTAGGGAAATTAAAATTAAGTTCAAGATGAGGACTCAAATTGTATTGTGCCACTATATATTTGCACGCCAAGCACATGATTTGCTTCATTTAAGGAGCCTTAGAAAAATAAAGCCAGACACAAAATTGAAATATTGTCTATCCAAGCCCAGGTCGGAACTGTGGATCTCTATTGTGTGAGACTAGTGTGATAGCCATTTACACCACCCACATAGAGATATCATGGTTTGGTTAGGAACTAGTTTCAACAAAAAGCCCTACTTTTACCACAAAAATGAGACTCAATGAATAATTCATACATAAGGTTAGGAAAATTAGGCGTAATTTCAACATGAGGACAAAAATTAAACTGTGCCGCTATCTGCATGTCGGGTACACGATTTGCTTCATTTAAGGCCCCTTGGAAAAATAAAGTCAAAAACATAGTTGAAATATTGTTTACCCGAGCGCAAGTTCAAATTAGGGACGTCTAGTTTGTTAGACTAGCATGGTAACCAACTGCACCACCTAGATAGACATGTGGTTGTTTGCACAAGAATAAGTTTTAACAAAAAGATCTACTTTTACAACAAAATGAGACTTAAGGAATAATTGATCCAGAAGGCGTAGGAAAATGGAAATTCAGTTCAAGATGAAGATGAAAAATGTACTATTCCACCATCTGCATGCCAAGTACATGATTTCTTTCATTTAAGGCGCCTGAGAAAAATAAAGTCAAAAACAACATTGAAATATTGTCTGTCTGAGCCCAGGTTCGAACTGGGGACCTCTAGTGTGTGAGACTAGCGTGATAACCAACTACACCACCCAGACAAAGATGTCATGGATTGGACAAGAGCCAATTTTACCGAAAAGGCCAACTTTTACAAAAAAAAATGAGACGCAAGGAATAATTGATCCATAAGGTTTAGGAAAATTAAATTAAGCTCAAGAGGAGGACAACAATTTTACTGTGCCACTATCTGATTGCAAGGTGCATGAACTGCTTCATTTAAGGAGTCTTAGAAAAATAAAGTCATAAATAAAATTTACGTATTGTAACTTTGAGCCCAAATTCGAATTGGGGACCACTAGTGTGTGAGACTAGCATGATAAGCAACTACACCAGCCAGACAGAGATGTCATGGTTTGGACAACTACTAGTTTTAACAAAACGCCTACTTTCATCACAAAAAATGAGACTAAAGGAATAATTGATCCATAATGATTAGAAAAATTAAAATTAAGTTCAACATGAGGATAAAAATTGTATTGTGCCTCTATCTGCATGCAAATTACATGATGTGCTTCATTTAATGAGCCTTGGCAAAATTAAAAAAAAAATATCGTCTATTTGAGCCCAAGTTCAAACTGGGCATCTCTATTGTGTGAGACTAATGTGACAACGAACAACACTACCTAGACAGAGATGTCATCGCTTAGACAAGAACTAGTTTTAACAAAAAGCCCTACATTCATCACAAAAATCAGACTCAAGGAATAATTGATCCATAGGGGTTGGGAAAATTAAAATTAAGTTCAAGATGGGGACACAACCTGTATTGTGCCACTATCTGCATTCCAAGTGCTAGATTTGCTTCTTTTAAGGAGGCTTAGTAAAATAAAGTTATACGCCAAATTTAAATTTGTCTGTCTAAGCCCAGGTCGGAACTGTGGACCACTAATGTGTGAGACTAGTGTGATAACCAACTACACCACCCCAACAAACAAGCCTCCAATTGGACAAGAACCTATTTTAACAAAAATTAGACTCAAGGAATAATTGATCCATAAGGTTTAGGAAAATTAAAATTAAGTTCAAGATGAGGATAAAAATTGTATTGTTCCACGATCTGCATGCCAAGTACATGATTTGCTTGATTTAAGGTGTCTTAGAGAAACAAAGTCAAAAAAAAAAATTGAAATATTGCCTATCTGAACCCAGGTCGAACAAGGGTCCTCTAGTGCGTAAGACCAGCGTGATAACCAACTACACCCCCCGACAAAGATGTCGTCAATTGGACAAGAACCTGTTTTAACAAAAAGGCCAACTTTAACCACAAAAATGAGACTCAAGGGATAAGGTTTATGAAAATTAAATTATGTTCAGGATGAGGACAAGAATTTTACATGTGCCACTATCTGGATGCCAAGTGCATGAATTGCTGCATTTAAGGAACCTTAGAAAAATAAAGTCAAAAACAAAATTGAAATATTGTAGGTTTAAGCACAAATTCCAATTGGGGACCGCTAGTGCATGAGACTAGCATGATACCAACCCACACCACCCTGAGAAAGTGATGGTTTCGACGGGAACAAGTTTTCGCAAAAAGCCCTACTCTTAATACAAAAATGAGACTCAAGGAATAACTAATCCATAATGATTAGGAAAATTAAAATTAAGTTCAAGATGAGGACAACAATTGTGTTGTACTATTATCTACATGCCAATTACATGATTTGCATCGTTTAATGAGCCTTAGAAAAATAAAGTCAAAAACAAAATTGAAACAATGTCTGTCTGTGCCCAAGTTCGAACTGGGGACCTTTAGTGTGTGAGACTAACATGACGACGAACTTTACTACCCAGACAGAGATGTCATGGTTTAGACAAGAACTGGTTTTGACAAAAAGCCCTACTTTCACCGCAAAAATGAGACACATGGAGTAATTGATCCATAATGATTTGGAAAATTAAAATTAAGTTCAACATGAGGATAAAAATTGTATTGTGCCACTATTTGCATGCGAATTTCATGTTTTGCTTCATTTAATGAGCCTTAGAAAAATAAAATCAAAAAAAAATTGAAATATTGTCTATCTTAGCCGAAGTTCGAACTGAGAACCTCTATTGTGAGAGACTAATGTGATAACGAACAACACTACCTGGACAGAGATGTCTTGGCTTAGACAGGACCTAGTTTTAACAAAAAGCCCTACATTCATCACAAATATCTGACTCAAGGAATAATTGATCCATAAGGGTTAGAAAAATTAAAATTAAGTTCAGGATGAGGGCACAAATTGTATTGTGCCACTATCTGCATTCCAAGTACCCGATTTGCTTCGTTTAAAGAGCCTTAGTAAAATAAAGTTATACGCCAAATTTAAATATTGTCTGTCTAAGCCTAGGTCGGAACTGTGGACCACTAGTGTGTGATACTAGTGTGATAACCAACTACACCACCCCAACAAAGATGTCTTCAATTGGACAAGAACCTATTTTAATAAAAATCAGACTCAAGGAATAATTGATCCATAAAGTTTACGAAAATTAAAATTAATTCAAGATGAGGATAAAAATTGTATTGTTCCACCATCTGCACGCCAAGTACATGATTTGCTTCATTTAAGGTGCCTTAGAAAAACAAAGTCAAAAACAACATTGAAATATTGCCTGTCTGAGCCCAGGTTCGAACAGGGGTCCTCTAGTGTGCAAGACTAGCGTGATAACCTACTACACCCCCCGACAAAGACTACGTAAATTGGACAAGAACCTATTTAAACAAAAAGGCCAACTTTAACCACAACAATGGCACTCAAGGGGTAATTGATCCTTAAGGTTTGCGAAAATTAAATTAAGTTCAAGACCAGGACAAAAATTTTACATGCCCCACTATCTGGATGCCAAGTGCATGAACTGCTGCATTTAAGGAAGCTTAGAGAAATAAAGTCAAAACAAAATTGAAATATTGTAAGTTTGAGCGCAAATTCGAACTGGGGACCGCTAGTGCAAGAGACTAGCATGATAACAACACACACCAGCTTGAGAGAGATGTCATGGTGGCGACAAGAACTAGTTTTCGCAAAAAGCCCTACTCTTATCACAAAAAAGAGACTCAAGGAATAATTGATCCATAATGATTAGGAAAATTAAAATTAAGTTCAAGATGCCGACAACAATTGTGTTGTACTATTATCTACATGCCAATTACATGATTTGCATCGTTTAATGAGCCTTAGAAAAATAAAGTCAAAAATGAAATTGAAATAATGTCTGCCTGTGCCGAGGTTCGAACTAGGGCCCTTTAGTGTGTGAGATTAAGGTGACAACGAACTACACTACCCAGACAGAGATGTCATGGTTTAGACAAGAACTAGTTTTAACAAAAAGCCCTACTTTCACCACAAAAATGAGACACATGGAGTAATTGATCCATAAGGTTTAGGAAAATTAAAATTAAGTTCAAGATGAGGACTCAAATTGTATTATGCCACTATATATTTGCATGCCAAGTACACGATTTGCTTCATTTAAGGAGCCTTAGAAAAATAAAGCCAGACACAAAATTGAAATATTGTCTATCCAAGCCCAGGTCAGAAATGTGGATATCTATTGTGTGAGACTAGTGTGATAGCCATTTACACCACCTAGATAGAGATACCATGGTTTGGTCAGGAACTAGTTCCAACAAGAAGCCCTACTTTTACCACAAAAATGAGACTCAATGAATAATTGATACATAAGGTTAGGAAAATTAGGAGTAAGTTCAACATGAGGACAAAAATTAAACTTTGTCGCTATCTGCATGCCAGGTACACGATTTGCTTCATTTAAGGCACCTTGGAAAAATAAAGTCAAAAACATAGTTGAAATATTGATACATGAGTCAAAAATAAAGTCAAAAACGTAGTTCAAATTAGGGATGTCAAGTTTGTTAGAGTAGCATGGTAACCAACTACACCGCCCAGATAGAGATGTGGTTGTTTGCGCAAGAACAAGTTTTAACAAAAAGATCTACTTTTACAACAAAATGAGACTCAAGGAATAATTGATCCAGAAGGCCTAGGAAAATGGAAATGAAGTTGAAGATGATGATGAAAAATGTACTGTTCGTGGCAAAAATGAGCTATTTTTAAGGTGCTTTTACCCTAGTTTTATGCTCGTTTTAATCATATTTTTAAGGTTTTTATTTGATTTGATTTTATTTTGTAGGTTTTGAATAATTTCGGGTAAATGGCGAAAAATGCAAGAAAAATGGTGAAAAATGCCGGAAATTGAAAAAAGGGTTGGAATACCAATAGAAGTAGCCCAAATACCATAGAGCCGGCCCACGAATAGAAAACCAGACAAGCCCAAGCTAGAAATAAAAAAAATCGGTCCACCCCCGCAGGCGTGCCTCGTGCGTGACCCCCATATAACACCCCCTTCCCTTCTCTCTCTCCTCCTCGCGTTTCTGCTTCCCCCAGAACTGAGTCCCTTGCCCGAACTCCATCTTCCTTGTTCACCATCCCCATCCTCCATATCTTCTCATTCCTTTTCTCTCTCCACCCGGTCTCTCTCTTCGAACCTTCATCCGCGAATCACGCTGCCCACGCCACGACGCACCCTTCGCTGTCCTTCATCTACACCATCCACGCAAGACCCGCATCAAACGGTGAAGACTTGAAGGTGGTTCGGTATAAATTGAAGCTTGTGGACGCCATTGAGGAGGAATTCAAAAGCTAGGTAATTTGGTAGGTAATTTAGGTTTTAGGTTAGGTTAATGAATCCTTTGGTTTAGTTAGTTTAATTTTCGCAATAGTTTCTCCGAAATCCAGATGCAATTTTGCGTTTTAATTTCTACGGTTAGGGTTTTGTGTTAGGTAGATTGTGGGTTTCGATTCATGTGATTATGCCTCATGAAAATGTTTGTTGTGGTTGTATTTCATGAAATGGAGGGTTGTTTTTTTTCGATTAGTTGAGATTTTGTGATTTCGGGGCTTCGGATTCACCATGGCTGAGACGTTGTGGTTATTCGAGCTTTTCTCCTCCCCTGTTCTGGTTTGGCCTTCATTCTGTTTCAATTCGTTTTACCCCCTCCCCTGCTCCTCGGTTCATGTTCTACTTTAGGATTGGTTTTAGGATTGATTCGGTTCATGATCTATTTCAATTCATGTTCTACCTGCATTGGCTCGAATTTTAGGATTGATTTTGATTGTTGCTAATTATTGAGTTGTGACTGCTATTGGTTTGGTTGATGATATTGCCGGTTAGCAAAGATTTTGGCTTGATACATGTGCCCTATTTTGACCTTGATTTAGTTTACTGATGATGATTGTGAGACTCGTTTAATAGGTTATCTTTGTTTTGGTTGAATGATTGTGCAAGCTCGATTTTGTTGTTTTAGTTGAGTTAGCCTGGCAAATTCGATAAATTGCATTAGTCTGAACTTGTCATTTGTGCCTTTGAGGTGATGCTGCTTGAATGAGGTTGCTAGTTAAGTTTTTATTCTTTAGTTGATTAGTATCTTGGTTGAATTGGTCGATTTAGTAGTTTAGATGAGTTTAGTTGATTTGGGGTATCAGTATCCTTTGAATAATATCACTTAGTTTAGTGTAGTTATTTAGTTAAACCGCTTCGTTGTAAATGACCGTAATCTCAACGTCGTTCCTAAGGATCGACCCTCAAAGTACTACGACAATCGTATGCTTGAGGTTTCTCTTTTTAGTTATTTCACATTCCCTCAAAAACTACCAACAATTTTGGCGCCGTTGCCGGGAATGACGGCATGAGATTTGGTCATAGTTTTTTTTTTTGTAGCTACTCTCTTTCGTTGCTTGTGTGATCAGCCACTGACAAAGTCAGGTTAGGTTGCCTATAATTCACCCCTTGGGGTGCGGCTCTTCCTCGGACCATGCGTGAACGCTAGATGCTTGTCCACCTGGCTACCCCCTTTTTTTTATTCTCTTTCGTTTACTTCTTTAGTAGTTGTGAGTTAATTAATTAGTTATTGTGCTTTGTTTTGGTTGATTTCTTTATTTTGGTATTAATTGTTACTTAGTTTAATCGTTTTGTTTTCAAAAAAACCAAAAATAAAAAAACATTTAGAAAATCTAAAAAACCCAAAAAAATTGAAAAATTGAAAATCCAAAAAAATTGAAATTTTTTGAGAAACTTTAAAAATTTCACAATGCCAGTTTTCAATTTCCCGCAATTTGAGCACGAACCTTTTTGGAATTATTTTTTGAGGCTTAATGGCTATCATGCTCAATTGAATCCTCATTTTCAAAAATGAAAAATTTGTGAGGTTATTGTTAAAGGTCTAGACATCGAGTCAAGGAGTTATATTGATTCAATTTTTCCTGGAGGGTTCAATGAATTATTAACTAAAACTCAAAATGAAGTTTGGGATTTCTTTGAAAAATTAGCTTGGGAAACTTATATGTTTGAACAAGCTAATACAACTTTTAGATACCCAACTCATGGAGAGTATGATTTTCATGCTAATTCTTACCCTTCAGATCAATTTATGAATGCCTCTTACTCATTTCACTCTCATATGCTTCCTGTGCTGTGTGACTATTGTGAATCTCCTGATCATGATGCTTATACTTGTCCTTTTCGCGATTACATTGATGCTACATGTGCAAGTGCTGAAAAGAAACTTAATGATATGACTGATCAAATGCTAGAGACCATGAAATTGAGAATTGCTGAATATTCTCAATGTTTTGTCCAAAATAGGGAAACTTCTAGTGAGATTGATTCTAGTTTAGGATCTCCTAAACTTGATATTAGTGTTTGTGAGGATTTTGAACCTTCTTATTCTGCTAGGCCTGATTTGAATGAAAACATACCTTTGCGTAATTTAGAACAAGAGAGTGACCTCCCTAAGTCTTTATCAACAGACCTTGCACCTTGTACTGGCCCACCTAACAGTGTTTCTAAGAATATCTTAGTCGACTTACCCACCACTTCGAACAACTTGTGTGAATTAGAAGTGGGTGAACAATCTGATTTGGTTAGTGAGCTAGATATCAACATCGCACCTGGAATTGAGCTTTATGATTTGGATGCTTCAACAGATATTTCACAGGCGTTATATGATGAAGTGACTGCACCCACTATTTTTGACTTTAATGATGATATTCTTTGTGTAGAATATGAGTCTTTTTGATGTGTGCTTGATGTTACTAAAGGTCTTAATCTGGGTTCCCATGTTGAGTATGAATCATTTTCTTTTGATCCCGTCATTCCTGACCTTATATTGAAATCAGATGATAATATTCTGCATATAGAATATGAATCTTTTTGTGGGTTTGATGTCGATATGTGTTTGAATGAGTTTCTTTGTGCTGAATATGAATCATTTTTTGTTGATCCTATCCAAACTGACTTCCTTTTTTATTATTGCAAGTCTAATTATGTTGAGTCTGAGATGATTATTGATAAGACTTTTACTTTAGACCAGACTCATATGCATATTGGACTAAATAAACTTGTGAAATTTGCATCCTCCATTTTTCTTAGATTGCTCGTTTATGCTGACATAGTTTCTAAGCCAATGACCTCACCACTGGCTCCTTTTGAGTATGTTCATTTCGTTCCTGATTGGGCCCCATTCTTTGATAAGTTGAAACGGGCCCTTACCTATGCTTTCTTGGCTATATGGATGTACTCAATCTGGTTCCAACTCATTGCTTTTCATTGTTGCTATACTATTGAGAGTTGGGCTTCTGTGTCTAATAAGCTGTTGCGTGCTCTGACGAGTTTTGATTTGAATAGTAGTTTTCAGCTTAATATGGAGTGGTTGATGCTCCATAAGCTTCGTAGTTTGGGTACAATCTGTATCCAACTTGGTATGATTGTTCCACCCTTCTTTTCTTTTTCATTTCTTTTCGTACTTAGTTGTATATATTAGGATTTTGTAAATATGTGTTAATTGTCGATATTTAGGGTTGTTCTTATGTTTCACTTTCTTTTGTTTCTTTATGTTGGTGAGTTTTGGTATTTCTTTGGTTTAATTTTTTTTAATAGTTTCCTTTTGTTGTAAATAAGTATCTTTAGGTCATGTTTTGTTTTTGTTTTGATTTTTGCCTTGGTTTTGATCTTTGTATTCCTTTCTTTAGTAATTTAGGTTTGTGTATAGTTTTGTAAATATGTGTGTTACTTTGATTTTAGTTTTGATTTTCATTTTCATTTTAGTTTAATTTGGTTTTTGGTTTTGTTTTTGATTTTCCTCGTGCTCTAGTTGTATATATATGGTCTTACGGTTGTTTAGTTGATGGGCTTGCTTTTTAGCGCCTTAGTTCCCACAATGAGGACATTGTGAAGTTTTGGTGTGGGGGTGAGGTACCATTTTTGAAAACTTTTGAAGATTTTTGGTGTTTTTGGGGACGTGTGTACTTTTTTTCTTATTAGTTTGAATACTATGTGCTTTATTTATTAGCTTGTATATAAATAGGATGTGCATGATAAGTCACTGACCTCAAATGTGATATTCTAAGCCCTGATTCTAACTCCAGCTGTTCATTATAGGTTGTGTAATCTAGTCCTTGTTTATTCCTTCATCATTATCTTTAGGTCTTAGGTTTCCATGAATGATTCTCCCACTAGCTTATGACATGATTACTTTGAAAAAAATTGAAAAAAATTGTATTATGAATAAGAATGAAAGAAATAGAATAAAATTTGGAAAGACAAGTATCCCTTTGAGGCATGCGCTACTGGGCGTTACCCTTTGAGGCATGTGCTACTGGGTGTTACCCTTTGAGGCAATATTGCTACTAAGAAAACTTGCTTCCAAAGTTAGTATGATAATAATGTAGTTGTGTCGACTAAGTGGGATTGAGTCTAATTCTGGTCAATCTAAGCCCTGGGATGATGATACACTGACACACGAGCACCGGGATGGATTCAAAATCTTTATGTTCAATACGGTGAAAAATTAGTGACTTTATGTCATTTAGGAGGTAGAGGGCTTTGAAGTACATTTTGCGTATATACAAGTTAATAATTGAGTACATGTGTGATTTAGTTGATTAGAATGTGTGCATATGTTTCCCGACTTTTGTACATATTAGTTTTGAGAAAAACCCAAAAAGATTTTTCCTTAATTTTGGAATAATTTTTGTAGGTTTTTCACTTGGAAACCCTCACGAGACCTCTCTCGTCCACTTGGGAGTCCAAGGGGTTTAAAGGGCTTGTTGCATACGCTAAATGCAATCGCAATTCCCACAATAGTGAGTTAGGATTTTGTTTTCCTTATTTGGTATTTTCTTTTAGTTAGTTTAGTTTGTTTTACTCGAGGACGAGCAAAATCTTGGTGTGGGGGTATTTGTTCGCTCCAAAAATGAGGTATTTTTAGGGTACTTTTACACTAGTTTTATGCTCGTTTTAATCATATTTTTAACGTTTTCATTTGATTTAATTTTATTTTATAGGTTTTGAATAATTTCGAATAAACGGGCAAAAATGCAAAAAAAATGGTGAAAAATGCCAGAAACTAAAAAATGGGTTGGAATACCAATAGAACCGGCCCAAATACCATAGAACTGGCCCAAGAATAGAAAACCAAACCGGCCCAAGCAAGAAATTAAAAAAAACTGGTCCACCTCCCAGGCGTGCCTCGCGCGTAACCCCCATATGACACCCCTTTCCCTTCTCTCTCTCCTCTTTGTGTTTCTGCTTCCCCCAGAACCGAGTCCCCTGCCCGAACTCCATCTTCCTTCTTCGCCATCCCCATCCTCCATCTCATCTCACTACACTTCTCTCTCCACCCCGTCTCTCTCTTCGAACCTACGTCCGAGAATCACGCTGCCCACGCCACGACGCACCCTTCGCTGTCCTTTATCTACACCATCCACGCAAGTCCCGCATCAAACGGTGAAGACTTGAAGGTGGTTCAGTATAAATGGAAGCTTACAGACGCCATTGAGGAGGAATTCGGAAGCTAGGTAATTTGGTACGTAATTTAGGTTTTAGGTTAGGTTAATGAATCCTTAGGTTTAGATAGTTTAATTTTCGCAATAGTTTCTCCGAAATCCAGATGCAATTTTGCGTTTCAATTTCTACGAATAGGGTTTTGTGTTAGGTAGATTGTGGGTTTCGATTCATGTGATTCAGCCTCATGAACACATTTGTTTTGGTTGTATTTCATGAAATGGAGGGTTGTTTTTTTTTCGATTAGTTGAGATTTTGTGATTTCGAGGCTTCGGATTCACCATGGCTGAGACGTTGTGGTTGTTCGAGCTTTTCTCCTCGTCTGTTCTAGTTTGGCCTCCGTTCTATTTCAATTCTTTTTACCCCCTCCCCTGCTCCTCGGTTCGTGTTCTACCTGCCTTGGCTCGAATTTTAGGATTGATTTTGATTGTTGCTGATTATTGTGTTGTGACTGCTATTGGTTTGGTTGATGATATTGCCGGTTAGGGTAGATTTTCGCTTGATACATATGCCCTGTTTTGACCTTGATTTGGTTTACTGATGTTGATTGTGAGACTAGTTTAATAAGTTAACTTTGTTTTCGTTGAATGATTGCTCATGCTCGATTTTGTTGTTTAGTTGAGATACCCTGGCAAATTGGGTAAATGGCATTAGTCTGAACTTGTCATTTGTGCCTTTGAAGTGATGCTGCTTGAATGAGGTTGCGAGTTAAGTTTTTAAGCTTTAGTTGATTAGTATCTTCGTTGAGTTGGTCAATGTAGTAGTTTAGATCAGCTTAGTTGATTTGGGGTATTAGTACCCTTTGAATAATATCACTTAGTTTAGTGTAGTTATTGAGTTAAACCGTTTCGTTGTAAATGACCGTAATCCCAACGTCGTCCCTGACGATCAACACTTAAAGTACTACGACAATTGTATGCTTGGGGTTTCTCTTTTCAGTTATTTCAAATTCCCTTAAAAACCACCAACATCTGTATGCCAAGTACATGATTTCCTTTATTTAAGGCGCCTTAGAAAAACAAAGTCAAAAACAACATTGAAATATTGTCTGTCTCAGCCCAAGTTCGAACTGGGGACCTTTAGTGTGTGAGACTAGCTTCATAACCAACTGCACCACCCAGACAAAGATGTCTTGGATTGGACAACAGCCAATTTTACCAAAAGGGCCAACTTTTACAACAAAAATGAGACACAAGGGATAATTGATCAATAACGTTTAGATAAATTAAATTAAGTTTAAGAGGAGGACAACAATTTTGCTGTGCCACACTCTGGATGCCAAGTGCATGAATTGCTTCATTTAAGGAGCCTTAGAAAAATAAAGTCAGAAATAAAATTGAAATATTGTAAGTTTAGGCCCAAATTCGAATTGGGGACCACTAGTGTGTGAGACTAGCATGATAACCAACTACACCACCCAGACAGAGATGTCATGGTTTGGACAAGTAGTAGTTTTAACAAAAAGCCTACTTCCATCACAGAAAATGAGACTAAAGGAATAATTGATCCATAATGATTAGGAAAATTAAAATTAAGTTCAACATGAGGATAAAAATTGTATTGTGCCACTATCTCCATGCTAATTACATGATGTGCTTCATTTAATGAGCCTTAGAAAAAAAAAATAAAAAAATTAAATATTGTCTATCTGAGCCCAAGTTCGAACTGGAGATCTCTATTCTGTGAGACTAATGTAATAACGAACAACACTACCTAGACAGAGATGTCATGGCTTAGACAAGAACTAGTTTTAACAAAAAGCCTTACATTCATCACAAAAATCAGACTCAAGGAATAATTGATCCATAAGGGTTAAAAAAATTAAAATTAAGTTCAAGAGGACGACACAGATTGTATTGTGCCAATATCTGTATTCCTAGTACCCGATTTGCTTCATTTAAGGAGCCTTAGAAAAATTAGGTTATACGCCAAATTTAAATATTGTATGTCTAAGCCCTGGTCAAAACTGTGGACCACTAGTGTGTGAGACTAGGGTGATAACCAACTACACCACCCCGACAAAGATGTCCTCAATTGGACAAGAACCTTTTTCTTAACAAAAATCAGACTCAAGGAATAATTGATCCAAAAGGTTTCGAAAAATTAAAATTAAGTTCAAGATGAGGATAAAAATTGTATTGTTCCACCATCCGCATGCCAAGTACCTGATTTGCTTCATTTAAGGTGCCTTAGAAAATCAAAGTCAAAAACAAAATTGAAATATTGCTTGTCTGAGCCCAGGTTCAAACAGGGGTCCTCTAGTGTGTAAGACTAGCGTGATAACCAACTACACCCCCCGACAAAGATGTCGTCAATTAGACACGAACCTGTTTTAACCAAAACGCCAACTTTAACCACAAAAATGAGACTCAAGGGATCATTGATCCTTTAGGTTTACGAAAATTAAATTAAGTTCAAGATGAGGGCAAAAATTTTACATGTGCCACTATCTGGATGCCAAGTGCTTAAATTCCTGCATTTAAGGAACCTTAAAATAATAAAGTAAAAACAAAATTGAAATACTGTAAGTTTGAGCTTAAATTTGAACTGGGGACCGCTAGTGCATGAGACTAGCATGATAACAACCCACACCACCCTAAGAGAGATGTCATGGTTTCGACGGGAACTAGTTTTCGCAAAAAGCCCTACTCTTATCACAAAAATGAGACTCAAGGAATAATTGATCCAAAATGATTAGGAAAATTAAAATTAAGTTCAAGATGGGGACAAAAATTTTGTTTTACTATTATCTAAATGCCAATCACATGATTTGCATCGTTTAATGAGCCTTAGAAAAATAAAGTCAAAAACAAAATTGAAATAATGTCTGTCTGTGCCCAAGCTTGAACTGGGGACCTCTAGTGTGTGAGACTAACGTGATAGCGAACTACACTACCCAGACAGAGATGTCATGGTTTAGACAGGAACTAGCTTTAACAAAAAGCCCTACTTTCACCAAAAAATTACACACAATGAATAATTGATCCATAAGGTTTAGGAAAATTAAAATAAAGTTCAAGATGAGGACTCAAATTGTATTGTGCCACTATATATTTGCATGCCAAGTTCACGATTTGCTTCATTTAAGGAGCCTTAGAAAAATATAGTCAAACACAAAATTGAAATATTGTCTATCCAAGCCCAAGTCGGAACTGTGGATCTCTATTGTGTGAGACTAGTGTGATAACCATTTATGCCACCCAGATAGAGTTATCATGGTTTGGTCAGGAACTAGTTTCAACAAAAAGCCCTACTTTTACCACAAAAAATAAGACTCAATGAATAATTGATACATAAGGTTAGGAAAATTTGGAGTAAGTTCAATATGAGGACAAAAATTAAACTGTGTCGCTAGCTGCATGCCGGGTATACGATTTGCTTCATTTAAGGCACCTTGGAAAAACAAAGTCAAAAACATAGTTGAAATGTTGTGTATCTGAGCCCAAGTTTGAATTTGGGACGTCAAGTTTGTTAGACTAGAATGGTAACCAACTACACCACCCGGATAGAGATGTGGTTGTTTGCACAAGAACAAGTTTTAACAAAAAGATCTACTTTTACAACAAAATGAGACTCAAGGAATAATTGATCTAGAAGGCCTAGGAGAATGGAAATCAAGTTCAACATGATGATGAAAAATGTACTGCTCCACCATCTACATGCCAAGTACATGATTTCCTTCATTTAAGGCGCCGTAGAAAAACAAAGTCAAAAACAACATTGAAATTTTGTCTGTCTGAGCCCAAGTTTGAACTGGGGACCTCTAGTGTGTGAGACTAGCAAGATAACCAACTACGGGACCCAGACAAAGATGTCGTGGATCGGACAAGAGCCAATTTTACCAAAAACGCCAACTTTTACAACAAAAATCAAACTCAAGGGATAATTGATCCATAAGGTTTAGGAAAATTAAATTAAGTTCAAGAGGACAACAACAATTTTACTGTGCCACTCTCTTATTGCAAGGTGCATGAATTGCTTCATTTAAAGACCCTTAGAAAAATAAAGTCAGAAATAAAAATGAAATATTGTAAGTTTGAGCCCAAATTCGAATTGGGGACCAGTACTGTGTGAGACTAGCATGATAACCAACTACACCAGCCGGACAGAGATGTTATGGTTTGGACAAGTACTAGTTTTAACAAAACGCCTACTTTCGTCACAAAAAAATGAGACTAAAGGAATAATTGATCCATAATGATTAGGAAAATTAAAATTAAGTTCAACATGAGGATAAAAATTGAATTGTGCCACTATCTGCATGCGAATTACATGATATGCTTCATTTAATGAGCCTTAGAAAAATAAAATAAAAAAAAACTATTGAAATATTGTCTATCTTAGCCCAAGTTCGAATTGAGGATCTCTATTGTATGAGACTAATGTGATAACGAACAACATTACCTAGACAGAAATGTCATGGCTTAAACAAGAACTAGTTTTAACAAAAAGCCCTACATTCATCACAAAATCAGACTCAAGGAGTAATTGATCCATAAGCGTTAGAAAAGTTAAAATTAAGTTCAAGATGAGGACACAAATTGTATTGTGCCACTATGTTTATTCCAAGTACCCAATTCGCTTCATTTAAGGAGCCTTAGAAACATAAAGTTACACGCCGAATTTAAATATTATCTATCTAAGCCCAGGTAGGAACTGTGGACCACTAGTGTGTGAGGCTAGTGTGATAACCAACTACACCACCCAAAAAAAGATGTTGTCAATTAGACAAGAACCTGTTTTTAAAAAAATCAGACTCAAGGAATAATTGATCCATAAGGTTTAGGAAAATTAAAATTAAGTTCATGATGAGGATAAAAATTGTATTGTTCGACCATCTACATGCCAAGTACATGATTTGCTTCATTTAAGATGCCTTAGAAAAATAAAGTCAAAAACAAAATTGAAATATTGCCTCTGTGAGCCCAGGTTCTCAAACAGGGGTCCTCTAGTGTGCAAGACTACCGTGATAACCTACTACACCCCCCGACAAAGATTTCGTAAATTGGACAAGAAATTGTTTTAACAAAAAGGCCTACTATAACCACAAAAATTAGACTCAAGGGATAATTGATCCTTAAGGTTTACAAAAATTAAATTAAGTTCAAGACGAGGACACAAATTTTACATGTGCCACTATCTGGATGCCAAGTGCGTGGATTGCTGCATTTAAGGAACCTTACAAAAATAAAGTCAAAAACAAAATTGAAATGTTGTAACTTTGAGCGCAAATTCGAACTGGGGACTGCTAGTGCATGAGACTAGCATGACAGCAACCCACACCACCTTGAGAGAGATGTCATGGTTTCGACAGGAACTAGTTTTCGCAAAAAGCCCTACTCTTATGACAAAAATGAGACTCAAAGAATAATTGATCCATAATGATTAGGAAAATTAAAAATAAGTTCAAATTGAGGACAAAAATTGTGTTGTACTATTATCTACATGCCAATTACATGATTTCCATCGTTTAATGAGCCTTAGAAAAATAAAGTCAAAAACAAAATTGAAATATTGTCTACCTGTGCCCAAGTTCGAACTGGGGACCTCTAGTGTGTGAGACTAACGTGATAACGAACTACACTACCCAAACAGAGATGTCATGGTTTAGACAAGAACTAGTTTTAACAAAAGGCCCTACTTTCACCACAAAAATAAGACACAAGGAATAATTGATCCATAAGGTTTAGGGAAATTAAAATTAAGTTCAAGATGAGGACTCAAATTGTATTGTGCCATTACATATTTGCATGCCAAGTACACAATTTGCTTCATTTAAGGAGCGTTAGAAAATTAAAAAGCCAAACACAAAATTGAAATATTGTATATCCAAGCCCAGGTCGGAACTGTGGATCTATATTGTGTGAGACTAGTGTGATAACCATTTACACCACCCAGATAGAGATATCATGGTTTGCTCAGGAACTAGTTTCAACAAAAAGCCCTATTTTTACCATAAAAATGAGACTGAGTGAATAATTCATACATAAGGTTAGGAAAATTAGGTGTAAGTTCAACATGAGGACAAAAATTAAACTATGTCGCTATCTATATGCCGGGTACGCGATTTGCTTCATTTAAGGCAGCTTGGAAAAATAAAGTTAAAAACATAGTTGAAATATTGTCTATCTAACCCCAAGTTCAAATTGGGGACGTCAAGTTTGTTAGACTAGCATCGTAACCAACTAAACCACCCAGATAGAGATGTCGTTGTTTTGACCAAAACAAGTTTTAACAAAAAGCTCTACTTTTTGAACAAAATGAAACTCAACGAATAATTCATCCAGAAGGCCTCAGAAAATTGAAATTAAGTTCAAGATGATGATGAAAAATGTAATGTTTGTGCCAAAAATGAGCTATTTTTAGGGTACTTCTGCACTAGTTTTATGATCATTTTAATCATATTTTTAATGTTTTCATTTGATTTGATTTTATTTTGCAGGTTTTGAATAATTTCAAATAAATGGACAAAAATGCGAAGAAAAATGGTGAAAATGCCAGAAATTGAAAAATGGGTTGGAATACCAATAGAACCGGCCCAAATACCATAGAACCGGATCAAGAATAGAAAACTAAACTGGCCCAAGCAAGAAATAAAAAAAACCGGTACACCAGCCCAGGCGTGCCTCGCGCATGACCCCCATATAACACCCCATTGCATTCTCTCTCTCCTCCTCGCGTTTCTGCTTCCCCCAGAACCGAGTCCCCTGCCCGAACTCCATCTTCCTTCTTCACCATCCCCATCCTCCATCTCATCTCGCTCCACTTCTCTCTCCACCCGGTCTCTCTCTTCGAACCTCCGTCCACAAATCACGCTGCCCACGCCACGGCGCACCCTTCATTGTCCTTCATCTACACCATCCATGCAAGTCCCGCATCAAACGGTGAAGACTTGAAGCTGGTTCGGTATAAATTGAAGCTTACGGACGCCATTGAGGAGGAATTCGAAAGCCAGGTAATTTGGTAGGTAATTTAGGTTTTAGGTTGGGTTAATGAATCCTTAGGTTTAGTTAGTTTAATTTTCGCAATAGTTTCTCCGAAATCTAGATGGAATTTTGCGTTTCAATTTCTAGGGTTAGGGTTTTGTGTTAGGTAGATTGTGGGTTTCGATTTATGTGATTCTGCCTCATGAACACATTTGTTTTGGTTGTATTTCATGAAATGGAGGGTTGTTTTTTTTCGATTAGTTGAGATTTTGTGATTTCGGGGCTTCGGATTCACCATGGCTGAGACATTGTGGTTGTTCGAGCTTTTCTCCTCACCTGTTCTGGTTTGGCCTCCATTCTGTTTCAATTCGTTTTACCTCCTCCCCTGCTCCTCCGTTCATGTTCTACTTTAGGATTGATTCGGTTCATGTTCTGTTTCAATTCATGTTTTACCTGCCTCAGCACGAATTTTAGGATTGATTTTGATTGTTGCTGATTATTGTGTTGTGACTACTATTGGTTTGGTTGATGATATTGCCAGTCAGGGTAGATTTTGGCTTGATACATGTGCCCTGTTTTGACCTTGGTTTAGTTAACTGATGATGATTGTGAGACTGGTTTAATAAGTTAACTTCATTTTGGTTGAATGATTGCTTAATCTCGATTTTGTTGTTTTAGTTGAGTTAGCCTGGCAAATCTGGTAAATTGCATTGGACTAAACTTGTCATTTGTGTCATTGGGGTGATGCTGCTTGAATGAGGTTGCTAGTTAAGTTTTTAAGCTTTAGTTGATTAGTATCTTGGTTGAATTAGTCGATTTAGTAGTTTAGATGAGTTTAGTTGATTTGGGGTTTAGTACCCTTTGAATAATATCACTTAGTTTAGTGTAGTTATTTAGTTAAACTGTTTTGTTGTAAATGACCGTAATCTCAACGTCGTCCCTGAGCATCGACCCTCAAAGTACTACGACAATCGTATGCTTGAGGTTTCTCTTTTCAGTTATTTCACATTCCCTCAAAAACCACCAACAATTTTGGCGCTGTTACCGGGGATGACGGCATGAGATTTGGTCATTGTTTTTTGTTTTTGTAGCTACTCTCTTTCGTTGCTTTGTTTTGTTTACTTCTTTAGTAGTTGTGAGTTGATTAATTAGTTATTGTGCTTTGTTTTGGTTGATTTCTTTATTTTGGTATTAATTGTTACTTAGCTTAATCGTTTTCTTTTCAAAAAAACCAAAAATCCAAAAACATTTGGAAAATCCAACAAACCCAAAAAAATTGAAAAATTTAAAGTCCAAAAAAATTGAAAATTTTTGAAAAACTTTAAAAATTTTACAATGCCAGTTTTCAATTTCCCGCAATTTGAGCACGAACCTTTTTTGGAATTATTTTTCGAGGCTTAATGATGATCATGCTCAACTGAATTGTCATTTTCAAAAATGGAAAATTTGTGAGGTTATTATTAAGGGTCTGGAGATCGAGTCAAGGAGTTATATTGATTCAATTTTTCCTGGAGGGTTCAATGAATAATAACTAAAACTCAAAATGAAATTTGGGATTTCTTTGAAAAATTAGCTTGGGAAACTTATATATTTGAACAAGCTAATACAACCTTTAGATACCCAACTCATGGAGACTATGATTTTCATGCTAATTCTTGCCTTTTAGATAAATTTATGAATTCCTCTTACTCATTTGACTCTCATATGCTTCCTGTGCTGTGCGATTATTGTGGATCTCCTTATCATGATGCTTATACTTGTCCTTTTCGTGATTACATTTATGCTACATGTGCAAATGTTGAAAAGAAACTTAATGATATGACTGATCAAATGCAAGAGACCATGAAATTGAGAATTGCTGAATATTCTCAATGTTTTGCCCAAAATACGGAAACTTCTAGTGAGATTGATTCTAGTTTAGGATCTCCTAAACCTGATATTAGTCTTTAAGAGGATTTTGAACCTTCTTATTCTACTAGGCCTGATTTGAATGAAACATACCTTTGCCTAATTTAGAACAAGAGAGTGACCTCTCTAAGTCTTTATCAACAGACCTTGCACCTTGTACTAGCTCACCTAACAGTGTTTCTGAGAATATCTTAGTCGACTTACCTACCACTTCAAACAACTTGTGTGAATTAGAAGTGGGTGAACAATCTGATTTGGTTAGTGAGCTAGATATCAGCATCGCACTTGGAATTGAGCTTCATGATTTGCATGCTTCAGTAGATATTTCACAGGAGTTATGTGATGAAGTGACTGCACCCACTATTTTTGACTTTAATGATGATATTCTTTGTGTAGAATATGACTCTTTTTCATATGTGTTTGATGTTACTGAAGGTCTTGATCTGGGTTCTCATGTTGAGTATGAATCATTTTCTTTTGATCCCGTCATTCCTGACCTTCTATTGAAATCATATGATAATATTCTGCATATAGAATATGAATCTTTTTGTGGGTTTGATGTCGATATGTGTTTGAATGAGGATCTTTGTGCTGAATATGAATCATTTTCTGTTGATCCTATTCAGACTGACCTCCTTTTTTATTATTCCAAGTCTGATTATGTTGAGTTTGAGATGATTATCCTTAAGACTTTTACTTTAGACCAGACTCATACGCATATTGGACTAAACAGACTTGTGAAATTTGCATCCTCCATTTTGCCTAGATTGCTTGTTTATGCTGACATAGTTTCTAGGCCAATGACCACACCACTGGCTCCTTTTGAGCATGCTCATTTCCTTCCTGATTGGGCCCCATTCTTTGATAAGTTAAAACGGACCCTTACCTATGCTTTCTTGGCTATATGGATGTACTCAATCAGGTTCCAAATCATTGCTTTTCATTGTTGCTATACTATTGAGAGTTGGGCTTCTGTGTTTGATAAGCTGTTGCGTGCTCTGGCGAGTTTTGATTTGAATAGTACTTTTCAGCCTAATATAGAGCGGCTGATGCTCCATAGGCTTCATAGTTTGGGTACAATCTGTATCCAACCTGTTATGATCGTTCCACCCTTATTTTGTTTTTCACTTCTTTTCTTACTTTTCGTACTTAGTTGTATATATTAGAATTTTGTAAATACTTGTTAATTGTGGATATCTAGTGTTGTTTTTGTGGTTCACTTTCTTTTGTTTCTTTATGTTGGTGAGTTTTGGTATTTCTTTGGTTTAATTTTTTGTTTAATAGTTTCCTTTTGTTGTAAATAAGTATGTCTAGGTCATGTTTTGTTTTGATTTTGGTTTTGGTTTTGATCTTTGTTTTCTCTTCCTTCGTAATTTAGGTTTGTGTTTGGTTTTGTAAATATGTGTGTTTCTTTGATTTTAGTTTTGATTTTCATTTTCATTTTAGTTTAATTTGGTTTTTGGTTTTGTTTTTGATTTTTCTCGTGCTCTAGTTGTATATGTATGGTCTTACGGTTGTTTAGTTGATGGGCTTGCTTTTTAGCGCCTTAGTTCCAACATTGAGGACATTGTGAAGTTTTGGTGTGGGGGTGAGGTACCATTTTTGAAAACTTTTGAAGATTTTTGTTGTTTTTGGGGACGTGTGTACTTTTTTTCTTATTAGTTTGAATACTATGTGCTTTATTTATTTGCTTGTATATAAATAGGATGTCCATGATAAGTCTCCGACCTCAAATGTGATGTTCTAAGTCTTGATTCTAACTCCAGTTATTCATTATAGGTTGTATAATCCAGTCCTTATTTATTCCTTCATCATTATCTTTAGGTCTTAGGTTTCCATAAATGATTCTCCCACTAGCTTATGACATGATTACTTTGAAAAAAAATATATAATGAATAAGAATGAAAGAAATAGAATAAAATTTGGAATGACAAGGGTCCCTTCGAGGCATGCGCTACTGAGTGTTACCTTTTGAGACAATACTGCCACTGGGAAAGCTTGCTTCTAAAGTTAGTATGATAATAATGTAGTTGTGTCGACCAAGTGGGATTGAGTCTAATTCTGGTCAATCTAAGCCCTAGGATGATGATACATTGGCACACGAGCATCGGGATGGATTGAAAATCTTGATGTTCAATGGGGTGAAAAATTAGTGACTTGATGTCATTTAGGAGGTAGAGGGCTTTGAAGTACATTTTGTGTATACACAGGTTAATAATTGAGTGCATGGGTGATTTAGCTGATTAGAATGTGTTCATATGTTTTCCGAGTTTTGTACATATTAGTTTTGAGAAAAACCCAAAAAGAATTTTCTTTAATTTTGGAATAATTTTTGTGGTTTTTTCACTCAAAAACCCTCACGAGACCCTACTCGTCCACTTGGGAGTCCAAGGGGTTTAAAGGGTTTGTTGCACACGCTAAATGCAATCGTGATTCTTACGACAGTGAGTTAGGATTTTGTTTTCCTTATTTTGCGTTTTATTTTAGTTAGTTTAGTTTGTTTTACTCGAGGATGAGAAAAATCTTGGTGTGGGGGTATTTGTTCGTGATAAAAATGAGCTGTTTTTAGGGTACTTTCACACTAGTTTTATGCTCGTTTTAATCATATTTTTAAGGTTTTTATTTGATTTTATTTGATTTTGTATGTTTTGAATAATTTCGAATAACTGGCCAAAAATGCAAAAAAAAATGGTGAAAAATGACGGAAATTGAAAAATGGGTTGGAATACCGATAGAACCGACCCAAATACCATAGAACCGGTGCAAGAATAGGAAACCAAACCGACCCAACCTAGAGATAAAAAAAAACCAGTCTACCCCCCCCCCAAGCGTGCCTCGCGCGTGACCCCTATATAACACCCCCTTCCCTTATCTCACTCCTCCTCGCGTTTTTGCTCCCCCCAGAACCGCGTCCCTTGCCCGAACTCCATCTTCCTTCTTCACCATCACCATCCTCCATCTCATCTCACTCCACTTCTCTCTCCACCCAGTCTCTCTCTTTCAACCTCTGTCCATGAATCACGCTGCCCACACCACGATGCACCCTTCGCTGTCCTTCATCAACACCATCCACGCAAGACCCGTATCGAACGGTGAAGACTTAAAGGTGGTTCGGTATAAATTGAAGCTTGCGGATGCCATTGAGGAGGAATTCGGAAGCTAGGTAATTTGGTAGGTAATTTAGGTTTTAGGTTAGGTTAATGAATCCTTAGGTTTAGTTAGTTTAATTTTCGCAATAGTTTCTTCGAAATTCAGATGCAATTTTGCGTTTCAATTTCTAGGGTTAGGATTTTGTGTTAGGTAGATTGTGGGTTTGGATTCATGTGATTATGCCTCATGAACATGTTTGTTTTGGTTGTATTTCATGAAATGGAGGGTTGTTTTTTTTCGATTAGTTGAGATTTTGTGTTTTCGGGGCTTCGGATTCACCACCAGACGTTGTGGTTGTTCGAGCTTTTCTCCTTGCCTGTTCTGGTTTGGCCTCTGTTCTGTTTCAATTCGTTTTACCCCCTTCCCTACTCCTCGGTTCATGTTCTACTTTAGGATTGGTTTTAGGATTGATTCGGTTCATGTTCTGTTTCAATTGATGTTTTACTTGCCTTGGCTCGAATTTTTGGATTGATTTTGATTGTTTTGGATTATTGTGTTGTGACTGCTATTGGTTTGGTTGATGATATTGCCGGTTAGGGTAGATTTTGGCTTGATATATGTGCCCTGTTTTGACCTTGATTTAGTTGACTGATGATGATTGTGAGACTGGTTTAATAAGTTAACTTTGTTTTGGTTGAATGATTGCGCAAGCTCGATTTTATTGTTTTGGTTGAGTTAGCCTGGCAAATCCGGTAAATTGCATTAGTCTGAACTTGTCATTTGTGCCTTTAAGGTGATGCTGCTTGAATGAGGTTGCTAGTTAAGTTTGTAATCTTTAGTTGATTAGTATCTTGGTTGAATTAGTCGATTTAGTAGTTTAGATGAGTTTAGTTGATTTGGGGTATTAATACCCTTTGAATAATATCAGTTAGTTTAGTGTAGTTATTTAGTTAAACTGTTTTGTTGTAAATGACCGTAATCTCAACGTTGTCCCTGAGGATCGACCCTCAAAGTACTACTACAATCGTATGCTTGAGGTTTCTCTTTTCAGTTATTTGACATTCCCTCAAAAACCACCAACAATTTTGGCGCCGTTGCCGGGGATGACGACATGAGATTTGGTTATTGTTTTTTGTTTTTGTAGCTAGTCTCTTTCATTGCTTGTGCAATCAACCACTGACAAAGTCAGGTTAGGTTGCCTACAATTCACCAATTAGGGTGAGGCCCTTCCCCGGACCCTGCGTGAAAGCGGGATGCTTATCCACCAGGCTGCCCCCCTTTTTTTCTCTCTTTCATTGCGTTGTTTTGTTTACTTCTTTAGTGGTTGTGAGTTGATTAATTAGTTATTGTGCTTTGTTTTGGTTGATTTCTTTATTTTGGTATTAATTGTTACTTAGTTTAATCGTTTTGTTTTCAAAAAAACCAAAAATCCAAAAACATTTAGAAAATCCAACAAACCCAAAAAAAATGAAAAATTCAAAATCCAAAAAAATTGAAATTTTCTGAAAAACTTTAGAATTTTCACAATGCCAGTTTTCAATTTCCCGCAATTTGAGCACGAACCTTTTTGGAATTATTTTTCGAGGCTTAATGATTATCGTGCTCAACTGAATCGTCATTTTCAAAAATGAAAATTTTGTGAGGTTATTATTAAGGGTCTAGACATCGAGTCATGGAGTTATATTGATTTAATTTTTCCTGGAGGGTTCAATGAATTATTAACTAAAACTCAAAATGAAGTTTGGGATTTCTTTGAAAAATGATCTTGGGAAACTTATATGTTTGAACAAGCTAAGACAACTTTTAGATACCCAACTCATGGAGAGTATGATTTTCATGCTAATTCTTACCCTTCAGATCAATTTATGAATTCCTCTTACTCATTTAACTCTCATATGCTTCCTGTGCTGTGCGATTATGGTGAATCTCCTGATCGTGATGCTTATACTTGTCCTTTTCGCGATTACATTGATGCTACATGTGCAAGTGTTGAAAAGAAACTTAATGATATGACTGATCAAATGCTAGAGACCATGAAATTGAGAATTGCTGAATATTCTCAATGTTTTGTCCAAAATAGGGAAACTTCTAATGAGATTGATTCTAGTTTAGGATCTCCTAAACCTGATATTAGTCTTTGTAAGGATTTTGAACCTTCTTATTCTGCTAGGCCTGCTTTGAATGAAAACGTACCTTTGCCTAATTTAGAATAAGAGAGTGACCTCTCTAAGTCTTTGTCAATAGACCTTGCACCTTGTACTAGCTCACCTAACAGTGTTTCTGAGAATATCTTAGTCGACTTACCCACCACTTTGAACAACTTGTGTGAATTAAAAGTAGGTGAACAATCTGATTTGGTTAGTGAGCTAGATATCAGCATCGCACCTGAAATTGAGCTTTATGATTTGGATGCTTCAACAGATATTTCACAGGAGTTATGTGATGAAGTGACTGCACCCACTATTTTTTACTTTAATGATGATATTCTTTGTGTAGAATATGTGTCTTTTTCATGTGTGCTTGATGTTACTGAAGTTCTTGATCTGGGTTCTCATGTTAAGTATGAATCATTTTCTTTTGATCCCGTCATTCCTGACCTTCTATTAAAATCAGATGATAATATTCTGCATATAGAATATGAATCTTTTTGTGGGTTTGATGTCGATATGTGTTTGAATGAGGATCTCCGTACTGAATATGAATCATTTTATGTTGATCCTATTCAAACTGATCTCCTTTTTTATTATTGCGAGTCTGATTATGTTCAGTCTGAGATGATTATCGCTAAGACTTTTACTTTAGACCAGACTCATATGCATATTGGACTAAATAGACTAGTGAAATTGCATCCTCCATTTTGCCTGGATTGCTCGCTTATGCTGACATAGTTTCTACGCCAATGACCTCACCACTGGCTCCTTTTGAGTATGTTCATTTCCTTCCTGATTGGACCGCATTCTTTGATAAGTTGAAACGGGCCCTTACCTATGCTTTCTAGGCTATATGGATGTACTCAATTAGGTTCCAAATCATTGCTTTTCATTTTTGCTATACTATTGAGAGTTGGGCTTCTGTGTCTGATATGCTATTGCGTGCTCTAACGAATTTTGATTTGAATAGTAGTTTTCAGCTTAATATGGAGTGGCTGATGCTCCATAGGCTTCATAGTTTGGGTACAATCTGTATCCAACCTGTTATGATCGTTCCACCCTTCTTTTCATTTTCATTTCTTTTCGTACTTAGTTGTATATATTAGGAATTTTTAAATACTTGTTAATTGTCGATAGCTAGGGTTGTTTTTATGTTTCACTTTCTTTTGTTTCTTTATGTTGGTGAGTTTTGGTATTTATTTGGTTTAATTTTTTGTTTAATAGTTTCCTTTTGTTGTAAATAAGTATCTTTAGGTCATCTTTTGTTTTAATTTTGGTTTTGGTTTTGATCTTTGTTTTCCCTTCTTTAGTAATTTAGGTTTGTGTTTGGTGTTGTAAATATGTGTGTTTCTTTGATTTTAGTTTTGATTTTCATTTTCATTTTAGTTTTAATATGTTTTTGGTTTTGTTTTTGATTTTCCTCGTGTTCTAGTTGTATATATATGGTTTTACGGTTGTTTAGTTGATGAGCTTGCTTTTTAGCGCCTTACTTCCCACAATGAGGACATTGTGAAGTTTTGGTGTGGGGGTGAGGTGCCATGTTTGAAAATTTTTGAAGATTTTTCGTGTTTTTGGGGGACGTGTGTACTTTTTTTCTGATTAGTTTGAATACTATGTGTTTTATTTATTAGTTTGTATATAAATAGGATGTGCACGATAAGTCACCGACCTCAAATGTGATATTCTAACCCCGGATTCTAACTCCAGTTGTTCATTATAGGTTGTGTAATCCAGTCCTTGTTTATTCCTTCATCATTATCTTTAGATCTTAGGTTTCCATGAATGATTCTCCCACTAGCCTATGACATGATTACTTTGAAAAAAATTGAAAAAAATTGTATTATGAATAAGAATGAAAGAAATAGAATAAAATTTGGAATGATAAGTATCCCTTTGAGGCATGCGCTACTGGGCGTTACCCTTTGAGGCATGTGCTACTGGGTGCTACCCTTTGAGGCAATATTGCTACTGGGAAAGTTTGCTTCCAAAGTTAGTATGATAATAATGTAGTTGTGTCGACTAAGTGGGATTGAGTCTAGTGCTGGTCAATCTAAGCCCCGAGATGATGATACACTAGCACACGAGCACTAGGATGGATTCAAAATCTTGATGTTCGATGGGGTGAAAAATTAGTGACTTCATGTCATTTAGGAGGTAGACGGCTTTGAAATACATTTTGTGTATATATAGGTTAATAATTGAGTACATGGGTGATTTAGCTTGTTAGAATGTGCGCATATGTTTCCCAAGTTTTGTACATATTAGTTTTGATAAAAACCAAAAAAGATTTTTCTTTAATTTTGTAATAATTTTTGTGGGTTTTTCACTTGGAAACCCTCACGAGACCTCTCTCATCCACTTGGGAGTCCAAGGGGTTTAAAGGGCTTGTTGCAGACGCTAAATGCAATTGTGATTCCTACGACAGTGAGTTAGGATTTTGTTTTCCTCATTTTGCACTTTCTTTTAGTTAGTTTAGTTTGTATTACTCGAGGACAAGCAAAATCTTGGTGTGGGGGTATTTGTTTGTGCCAAAATGAGCTATTTTTAGGGTACTTTTACACTAGTTTTATGCTCGTTTTAATCATATTTTTAAGGTTTTTATTTGATTTTATTTTATTTTGTAGGTTTTGAATAATTTTGAATAAATGGGCAAAAATGCAAAAAAAAATGGTGAAAAATGCCAGAAATTGAAAAATGGGTTGGTATACCAATAGAACCGGCCCAAGAATAGAAAACCAAACCGGCCCAAGCAAGAAAAAAAAAAACCGGTCCACCCCTAGGCATGCCTCTCGCGTGACCGCTATATAACACCCCATTCCCTTCTCTCTCTCCTCCTCGGGTTTCTGCTTCCCCCATAACCGAGTCCCGTGCCCGAACTCCGTCTTCCTTCTTCACCATCCCCATCCTCCATCTCATCTCACTCCACTTCTGTCTTCACTCGGTCTTTCCCTTCAAACCTCCGTCCGCGAATCACACTGCCCACGCCACGATGCACCCTTCGCTGTCCTTTATCTACACCATCCACGCAATACCCGCATCGAACGGTGAAGACTTGATGGTGGTTTGGTACAAATTGAAGCTTACGAACGCCATTGAGGAGGAATTCGGAAGCTAGGTAATTTGGCAGGTAATTTAGGTTTTAGGTTAGGTTAATGAATCCTTAGGTTTATTTAGTTTAATCTTCGCAATAGTTTCTCCGAAATCCAGATGCAATTTTGCGTTTCAATTTCTACGGTTAGGGTTTTGTGTTAGGTAGATTGTGGGTTTCGATTCATGTGATTATGCCTCATGAACACATTTGTTTTGGTTGTATTTCATGAAATGGAGGGTTGTTTTTTTTCGATTAGTTGAGATTTTGTGATTTTGGGGCTTCGGATTCACCATGGCTGAGACGTTGTGGTTGTTCGAGCTTTTCTCCTCGCCTGTTCTAGTTTGGCCTCCGTTCTGCTTCAATTCGTTTTACCTCCTCCCCTGCTTCTAGGTTCATGTTCTACTTTAGGATTGGTTTTAGGATTGATTCGGTTCATGTTATGTTTCAATTCATGTTCTACCTGCCTTGGTTCAAATTTTAGGATTGATTTTGATTGTTGCTTATTATTGTGTTGTGACTGCTACTGGTTTGGCTGATGATGTTGCCGGTTAAGGTAGATTTTGGCTTGATACATGTGCCCTGTTTTGACCTTGATTTAGTTTACTGATGATGATTGTGAGACTCGTTTAATAAGTTATCTTTGTTTTGGTTGAATGATTGTGCAAGCTCGATTTTGTTGTTTTAGTTGAGTTAGCCTGGCAAATTCGATAAATTGCATTAGTCTGAACTTGTCATTTGTGCCTTTGAGGTGATGCTGCTTGAATGAGGTTGCTTGTTATGTTTTTAAGCTTTAGTTTATTAGTATGTTGGTTGAATTAGTCGATTTAGTAGTGTAGATGAGTTTAGTTGATTTGGGGTATTAGTACCCTTTGAATAATATCAATTAGTTTAGTGTAGTTATTTAGTTAAACCGTTTTGTTGTAAATGACCGTAATTTCAACGTCGTCCCTAAGGATTGACCCTCAAAGTACTACGACAATCGTATGCTTGAGGTTTCTCTTTTCAGTTATTTCACATTCCCTAAAAAACCACCAACATGTACTATTCCACCATCTGTATGCCAAGTACATGATTTCCTTCATTTAAGGCGCCTTAGAAAAACAAAGTCAAAAACAACATTGAAATATTGTCTGTTTGAGCCCAGGTTCGAACTGCGGACCAGTATTGTGTGAGACTAGCGTGATAACCAACTACACCACCCAGAAAAAGACATCGTGGATTGGACAAGAGCCAATTTTGCCAAAAGGGCCAACTTTTACAACAAAAATGAGACTTAAGGGGTAATTGATGCATAAGCTTTAGATAAATTAAATTAAGTTCAAGAGGAGGACAACAATTTTGTTGTGCCACACTCAGGATGCCAAGTGGATGAATTGCTTCATTTAAGGAGCCTTAGAATGATAAAGTAAGAAATAAAATTGAAATATTGTAAGTTTGGGCCCAAATTCGAATTAGGGACCACTAGTGTGTGAGACTAGCATGATAACCAATTACACCACCCAGACAGAGATGTCATGGTTTGGACAAGTACTAGTTTTAACAAAAAGCCTACTTTCATCACAGAAAATGAGAATAAAGGAATAATTGATCCATAATGATTAGGAAAATTAAAATTACGTTCAACATGAGGATAAAAATTGTATTGTGCCACTATCTGCATGCCAATTACATGTTGTGCTTCATTTAATGAGCCTTAGAAAAATAAAATAAAATAAAATTAAAATATTGTCTATCTCAGCCCAAGTTCGAACTGGGGATCTCTATTGTGTGAGATTAATGTGATAACGAACAACACTACCTAGACAGGGATGTCGTGGCTTAGAGAAGAACTAGTTTTAACAAAAAGCCCTACATTCATCACAAAAATCAGACTCAACGAATAATTGATCCATAAGGGTTAGAGAAATTAAAATTAAGTTCCAGAGGAGGACATAAATTGTATTGTGCCACTATCTGCATTCCAAGTACCCGATGTGCTTCATTTAAGGAGCCTTAGAAAAATAAGGTTATATGCCAAATTGAAATATTGTCTGTCTAAGCCCAGGTCGAAACTGTGGACCACTAGTGTGTGAGACTAGTGTGATAACCAACTACACCACCCTGACAAAGATGTCGTCAATTGGACAAGAACCTGTTTTAGCAAAAATCAGACTCAAGCAATAATTGATCCATAAGGTTTAGGAAAATTAAAAATAAGTTCAAGATGAGGATAAAAATTGTATTGTTCCACCATCCGCATGCCAGGTACGTGATTTGCTTCATTTAAGGTGCCTTAGAAAAACAAAGTCAAAAAAAAATTGAAACATTGCTTGTCTGAGCCCAGGTTCGAACAGGGGTCCTCTAGTGTGTAAGACTAGCGTGATAACCAACTAGACCCCCCAACAAAGATGTCATCAATTGGGCAAGAACCTGTTTTAACAAAAAGGCTAACTTTAACCACAACAATGAGACTCAAGGGATAATTGATCCTTAAGGTTTACGAAAATGAAATTAAGTTCAAGATGAGGACAAAATATTTACATGTGCCACTATCTGGATGCCAAGTGCATGAATTGCTGCAGTTAAGGAACCTTAGAAAAATAAAGTCAAAAAAAAAAAAATTGAAATACTGTAAGTTTGAGCGCAAATTCCAACTGGGGACCGCTATTGCATGAGACTAGCATGATAACAACCCACACCACCCTGAGAGAGATGTCATGTTTTCGACGAGAACTAGTTTTCGCAAAAAGCCCTACTCTTATCACAAAAATGAGACTCAAGGAATAATTGATCCATAATGGTTAGGAGAATTAAAATTAAGTTGAAGATAAGGACAAAAGTTGTGTTGTACTATTATCTACATGCCAACTACATGATTTGCATCGTTTCATGAGCCTTAGAACAAAAAAGTCAACAACAAAACTGAAATAATGTCTGCCTATGCCCAAGTTCGAACTGGGGACCTCTAATGTGTGACACTAACGCGATAATGAACTACATTGCCCAGACAGAGATGTCATGGTTTAGACAGGAACTAGTTTTAACAAAAAGCCCTACTTTCACCACAAAAATGAGACACAAGGATTATTTGATCCATAAGGTTTAGGAAACTTAAAATTAAGTTCAAGATGAGGACTCAAATTGTATTGTGCCACTATATATTTGCATGTCAAGTGCACGATTTGCTTCATTTAAGGAGCCTTAGAAAAATATAGTCAAACACAAAATTGAAATATTGTCTATCCAATCGCAGGTCGGAACTGTGGATGTCTATTGTGCGAGACTAGTGTGATAACCATTTACACCACCCAGATAGAGTATCATGGTTTGGTCAGGAACTAGTTTCAATAAAAAGCCTTACTTTTACCACAAAAATGAGACTCAATGAATAATTGATACATAAGGTTAGGAAAATTAGGTGTAAGTTCAACATGAGGACAAAAATTAAACTGTGTCGCTATCTGAATGTCGGGTACACGATTTGCTTCATTTAAGGCACCTTGGAAAAATAAAGTGAAAAACATAGTTGAAATACTGTGTATCTTAGCCCAAGTTCAAATTAGGGACGTCAAGTTTGTTAGACTAGCATGGTAACCAACTACACCACCCAGATAGAAATGTGGTTGTTTGCACAAGAACAAGTTTTAACAAAAAGATCTACTTTTACAACAAAATGAGACTCAAGGAATAAGTGATCCACAAGGCCTAGGAAAATGGAAATTAAGTTCAAGATGATGATGAAAAATGTCTTGTTCCACCATCTGCATGCCAAGTACATGATTTCCTTCATTTAAGGCGCCTTAGAGAAACAATGTCAAAAACAACATTGAAATATTGCCTGTCTAAGCTCAGGTTCAAACTGGGAACCTCTAGTGTGTGAGACTAACGTGATAACCAGTTACACCACCCAGACAAAGATGTTGTGGATCGGACAAGAGCAAATTTTCCCAAAAATGCCAACTTTTACAACAAAAATAGGACTCAAGGGATAATTGATCCATAAGGTTTAGGAAAATTAAATTAAGTTCAAGAGGAGGACAACAATTTTACTATGCCACTATCTGGATACCAACTCCATGAATTGCTTCATTTTAGGTGCCTTAGAAAAATAAGGTCAGAAATAAAATTGAAATATTGTAAGTTTGAGCCCAAATTCAAATTGGGCACCACTAGTGTATGAGACTAGCATGATAACCAACTACACCACCATGACAGAGATGTCATGGTTTGGACAAGTACTAGTTTTAACAAAAAGCCTACTTTCGTCATAGAAAATGAGACTAAAGGAATAATTGATCCATAATGATTAGGAAAATTAAAATTAAGTTCAACATGAGGATAAAATTTGTATTGTGCCACTATTTGCATGCGAATTACATGATGTGCTTCATTTAATGAGCCTTAGAAAAATAAAATCAAAAAAAATTTTAATATTGTCTATCTGAGCCCAAGTTCGAACTGGGGATCTCTACTGTGTGAGACTTATGCGATAACGAACAACACTACCTAGATAGAGAAGTCATGGCTTAGACAAGAACTAGTTTTAACAAAAAGCCCTACATTCATCACAAAAATCAGACTCAGGGAATAATTGATCCATTAGGGTTTGGAAAATTAAAATTAAGTTCAAGATGAGGACACAAAATATATTGTGCCACTATCTGCATTCCAAGTACCCCGATTTGCTTCATTTAAGGAGCCTTAGAAAAATAAAGTTATACGCCAAATTTAAGTATTGTTTGTCTAAGCTCAAGTCGGAACCGTGGACCACCAGCATGTGAGACTAGTGTAATAACCAACTACACCACCCTGACAAAGATGTCCTTAATTGGAGAAGAACCTCTTTTAATAAAAATCAGACTCAAGGAATAATTTATCCATAAGGTTTAGAAAAATTAAAATTATGTTCAAGATTAGGATTAAAATTGTATTGGTCCACCATCAGTATGCCAAGTACGTGATTTGCATCATTTAAGGTGCCTTAGAAAACCAAAAGCAAAATCAAAAACAAAATTGAAATATTGCCTGTCTAATCCTAGGTTCGAACAGGGGTCCTCTAGTGTGTAAGACTAGCGTGATAACCAACTACAGCCCTCGACAAAGATGTCGTCAATTGGACAAGAACCTGTTTTAAGAAAAAGCCAACTTTAACCACAAAATTGAGACTCAAGGGATAATTGATCCTTAAGGTTTACGAAAATTAAATTAAGTTCAAGATGAGGACAAAAATTTTACATGTGCCACTATCTGGATGCCAAGTGCATGAATTGCTGCATTTAAAGAACCTTAGAAAAATAAAGTTAAAAACAAAACAGAAATCTTGTAAGTTTGAGCACAAATTCTTACTGGGGACCGCTAGTGCATGAGACTAGCATGATAACAACCCGCACCACCTGGAGAGAGATGTCATGGTTTTGACGGGAACTAGTTTTCGCAAAATGCCCTACTCTTATCACAAAAATGAGACACAAGGAATAATTGATCCATAACGATTAGGAAAATTAAAATTAAGTTCAAGATGAGGACAATATTGTGTTGTACTATTATCTACATGCCAATTACATGATTTGCAATCGTTTAATGAGCCTTAGATAAATAAAGTCAAAAATAAAATTGAAATAATGGCTATTTGTGAACAAGTTCGAATTGGGGACCTGTAGCGTGTCAGACTAATGTGATCACGAACTACACTACCCAAATAGAGATGTCATGGTTTAGACAAGAACTAGTTTTAACAAAAACCCCTACTTTCGCCACAAAAATGAGACACAAGGAATAATTGATCCATAAGGTTTAGGAAAATTAAAATTAACTTCAAGATGAGGACTCAAATTGTATTGTGCCACTATATATTTGGATGCCAAGTACATGATTTGCTTCATTTGAGGAGCCTTAGAAAAATAAAGTCAAACACAAAATTTAAATATTGTCTATCGAAGCCCAGGCCAGAACTGTGGATCTCTATTGTGTGAGACTAGTGTGATAACCATTTATACCACCCAGATAGAGATATCATGGTTTGGTCAGGAACTAGTTTCAGCAAAAAGCCCTACTTTTACCACAAAAATGAGACTCAATTAATAATTAACACATAAGCTTAGGAAAATTAGGAGTAAGTTCAACATGAGGACAAAAATTAAACTGTGTCGTTATCTGCAAGCCAGGTACACGATTTGCTTCATCTAAGCCCAAGTTTAAATTAGGGACGTCAAGTTTGTTAGACTAGCATGGTAACCAACTACACCACGCTGATAGAGACGTGGTTGTCTGCAGAAGAACAAGCTGTAACAAAAAGATCTACTTTTACAACAAAACGAGACTCAAGGAATAATTGATCCAGAAGGCCTGCGAAAATCGAAATTAAGCTCAAGATGATGATGAAAAAAGTACTATTCCACCATCTGCGTGCCAAGTACATGATTTCCTTCATTTAAGGCACCTTAGAAAAACAAAGTCAAAAACAACAATGAAATATTGTCTGTCTGGGCCCCGGTTCGAACTGGGGACCACTAGTGTGTGTGACTAGCCTGGTAACCAACTACACCACCCAGAGAAAGATGTCGTGGATTGGACAAGAGCCAATTTTACCAAAAAGGACAACTTTTACAACAAAAATGAGACTCAAGGGATAATTGATCCATAAGGTTTATGAAAATTAAATTAAGTTCAAGAGGAGGACAACAATTTTACTATGCCACTCTCTGATTGCAAGGTGCATGAATTGCTCCATTTAAGGAGCCTTAGAAAAATAATGTCATAAATAAAAATGAAATATTGTAAGTTTGAGCGCAACTTCGAATTGGGGACCACTAGTGTGTGAGACTAGCATGATAACCAACTACAATATCCAGACAGAAATGTCATGGTTTGGACAAGTACTACTTTTAACAAAAACCCTACTTTCATCACAAAAAATGACACTAAAGGAATAATTGATCCATAATGAATAGGAAAATTGAAACTAACTTCAACATGACGATAAAAATTGTATTGTGCCACTATCTGCATGCGAATTACATGATGTGCTTCATTTAATGAGCCTTAGAAAATAAAATCAAAAAAATATTGAAATATTGTCTATCTGAGCCCAAGTACGAACTGGGGATCTCTGTTGTGTGAGACTAATGTGATAACGAACAACGTTACCTAGGCAGAGATGTCGTGGCTTAGACAAGAACCAGTTTTAACAAAAAGCCCTACATCAGATCCATAAAGGTTAGTAAAATTAAAATTAAGTTCAAGATGAGGACACAAATTGAATTGTGCCACTATATGCATTCCAAGTACCCGATTTGCTTCAGTTAAGGAGCCTCAGAAAAATAAAATTATACGCTAAATTTAAATATTGTCCGTCTAAGCCTAGGTGTAAGACCGCACCTTATCGTTTTCTATTAAGTTGCATGTCTTACCTTTTTACGTTATAAAATCGTATTTTAGTAACTATATGAGTTAAATGATTATCGATTTGGTTTTGGAAGCTGTAATTTTATTAAAAGGATTTTTATAGCTATTATTGATTTTAAAGTTAATTCGTGCTATTTGCGCCTTTAAATTGCATCGATAGTTTAATTTAGTCGTTATTCGATTCATTTAGTCGTTTCCCGAGTACGATTAGGTTTTTAACCTTAGAATTAGTTTAGGGTCTGTTAATCAAACCTAGATGTATTTGGGAACGAAAGATCGATGAGCGATTGTTTAGAATAAGAGGTTCGAGATTGGACTGACGGTTTTAGTTGACTGAGCTTTTAAAGCCAAAAAAAAAAAAAAAAAAAAAAAACAGGGACATAAGGGGCCGAAGCCCCTTTCCTTTCTGAGAAAAGCCACGAAGGGGGAAGGGGTTCTCAAACCCTCAGCCCCGACCCCCATGCGAACCACACAGGAGAGGGAGAGAGGGGCTATGCGATGGAGGGAGGGAGAGGCAGCACCGGCCGGCGCTGGCGCCGGTGCCGCGGTGCGCAGCCGACCATGGCCGTGGGCCGGCAAAGAGAGAGAGAGGGGGATCAAGTGAGAGTTAGAACGAGGGGCTCGGTCCGAAGGTTAGGGTTTCGAAGCCCTCAACCCCACGCCACCACCGCCACCGTCGACGGGCAAGCCAGACGCCGGCGACCACCTCTGCGCAGTGGTTGACTGGAAATCGGTCACGGTTTGGCCGAATTCAACGCGGGTATAAGCGTGAAATGGGGTCTGTTCGTGTGGGTTTGGGCAAGGCAGCAGAGGAGGGTCGAATCCCTAGTTTGAAGCATTCAAATCGAGTCCCAAAGCCCCAAATCGGGTCCTCTAGCATGGAATCGAGGTGGGTGTTCCTCGCCTCCTAAATTAGTATTATTTTCGAAAACGTTTTAAGCTTTAAGTTGCGATGCATGCTAAGTTTAGTTAGTTTATGCCTGAAAACGACTTCGAATTGTTAAATGTTAGTTTAGTTGATTAATACTCGAAAAGGACTGGAATCGAGACATGTTAATCTAGTTAGACGATGCTTGAGATGTTGATTCGAAGTTAATTTAACATGTTTAGCATCGATTCAAATTAATTAGTTGATGCATGAAAAAGAATTAAAAACGAAGTTAGTTTAATATGTTTAGCCTTGATTCGAGTACTAAGTTAATGGCTAAAAAGGGATTAATTTGAAGTTATAAAGGCTTAGTTAGCTTGAGTTTGATTAAAGTAAGCTAAGGTTTTAAAAGAATCGAAAACGAAGTTGATTTGATATATTTAGCGTTGATTCGAGT
>JACYFF010031957.1:16197770-16266705 GCA_017589665.1 Selenicereus undatus | reverse complement strand
AAGTTATAAAGGTGTAATTAGTTAGAATATGACTAAAGTAAGCTAAGGTTTTAAGAGAATCGAAAACGAAGTTGATTTGATATATTTAGCGTTGATTCGAGTAATTAGCGATTCCTGAAAATGGACTACTTTTGAAGTTATAAAGGCATAGTTGGTTTAAATATGACTAAAGTGTGCTAAGGCCTGAAAAGAATCGAAAACGAAGTTGTTTTGGTATGTTTAGCCTTGATTCGAATAATTAGCGATTCATGAAACAACCTAAGAATGTTTTAAATCGATACATGTTTAGTTGGTTAGCTATGTTTTGAAGATGACATGAGTATGACATGCTTATTTCCTGAATGTGAGTTATGAATGCAATAAGGTTCATGCCTTGATTAGTTTAACTTGGTTCGTTAAGCATTATTTCAAGTTAAGGCAATATAGATGTAAGCGTATATGTGGCTGAAAGGTGTCGTTTGCACAGGTAAGAGCCTAATCCTCCTCCTTTTTAATAAGTCCTTGTGATAACATGTTATGGAAAATAAATTGATGAAATGAGCTAGTAGTTGGTTGGTTCGAGGATAACATCATGAGCGTTTGAGGTCTTGTGTGTATGGTGAAAGTGAGGAGGGAGACTGGGTTGTGAATTACCGCAATCGTGTGGATTGCGAGGCCATGTGTGGCTTATTGTGTTGAACTGATGTGATTGATATGAAGTGCTTAAATGTGAAATATGTGATGTATGTGCTTAAATGCTTAAATTGCTTTATGTGCATAAGAGTGAGTTTTTCAAAGAAAGATTTCATGTTTTGAAATGATAGCGGCCATAACTATTAATGCATGATGGCCTATTTTAATTAAATGAAAACAGTTTTGGGAGTGAACTCGCTTGAACGGGGGAATCCCTAAAGAGTTTTATAAAGGTGTGAGTTATACGTTGAATGATTTCACGGTTTGAAACGCAAAGTTATTAGCCGTTATGGCCGATACGCTTTAAGTGGCTAAGATAATGTGCTGCGGACAATATGAAATGATATGAATGATGTTACCTAGGGGATAAGTCCGGATAAACCCTAGAGGCCCTGACGAGGGTTGATGTAAAGGTCCGATATGTTATATGTAGCCATCCCGGGAATAAGAGCTTAAGCGTGAGCGTTAGGTCTCACTATGAGGTCGAGAATAGTTCTCACCTAATCAGCACCCTGTAATGATCTTATGCCAGAAGTACTTTGTATAAAGATAAGAAAAGCAATTGGCTTTTGCCATTTTATATGTTCTAAGGTTTTAAGGAAAAAGAATGTTTTACGGGCCCAAAGAGGCCAGTTGAATGAAATGTGAAAAGTTTATAAGGGTCAATATGCGACCGATATGAAAGAATATGAGCCGCAACGGGCTAAGAGAAGGGTTTTCAGGGGCCTCAAGAGGCTAAATGAAATGTTTTCAAAGAAAGGAAAGAAAGTTTTCTTTGTATGTTCTATGCTTTTCTTATAAATGATAATGGAATGCTAAGTAAGATGCGATTACGAAAAAGAAGGCCTTATGAGCATGTTTTATGCATAACCTATGAATGAGACTTGGCATCTGTGTATGTCTTAAGCATATCATATGAATACGAAATGAAATCTCTTTTAAAAAGGGCAAGAGCCTCAGGAGGTTAAGGAAATGTTTCCAATAAAAAAAAGAACGTACTGAATGAATGCTTTATGAAGTGATTCCTAAGCATGTTGAAAGTGAAGCTATGTTTAGTAATGTCTTCATAGGAATTCTATGAATGCCTAATATGATATTAAAATATGAATACGTGATATGTGATTAGTAAAGATATTATTTGCCTGCAACGGTTTTGGTTTTAAGGGGGTTGGGGGACACTCACTGAGCGTGTGGTTGCTCATCCCACTACTTTTTCCCCTTTTCCCCCAGGTTCTCTTTATGACAGGAAGAAGTGGAGTTAGCTGGAATTGATTATTGCTTGCAAGATGCCATTTGTGCCAACTTATGTGTTTAATGAAGTCATGTAAAGTATTTTTAGTTTGTAAACGCTTGTAAACAGTATTCGAGGTTCATGTAACGCATTTTGGTTATGAGCCGCTCTGTATGGCTATATGAGCCAACCATCCAGTCAGTTAGATGTCTTTTGATTGAAGTTGGTTATGTTTGGGATGTAAACCCCATACTCCGGATGTGTGAACCGTTGAGTTGTATCTCTTACTGTTTCTATATTAATGAACTATTCTGTTTGGTATACTCCGAGCGGGTGGCTCGTCGAGTTATGAACTCCGGCGTGAGGCCGTTGAGTTAGGTTTTAAATGTTTAAGCTTCCGTTGAATTACAGGGACTTTTGTAAGGCGTTTAGCCTGGGAATGTTCAGTTTTCAGGGGAAATGCTGTCCGTTTCGTCCCAAAATTTAAATAAGAAGTTAGGAAAACATAACGCTTTCGGCCCTTGGGGCTCGGGGTGTTACACTAGGTTGGAATTGTGGACCATTAGTGTGTGAGACTAGTGTGATCACCAACTACACCACGCCGACAAAGATGTCTTCAATTAGACAAGAACCTATTCTAACAAAAATCAGACCCAAGGAATAATTGATCCATAAGCTTCAGGAAAATTAAAATTAAGTTCAAGATGAGGATAAAAATTGTATTGTCCCACCATCTGCAAGCCAAGTACATGATTTGCTTCATTTAAGGTGCCTTAGAAAAAAAAAGTCAAAAACAAAATTGAAATATTGCTTGTCTGAGCCCAGGTTCGAACAGGGGTCCTCTAGTGTGTAAGACTAGCGTGATAACCTACTACACCCCCCCACAAAGATTTCGTAAATAAGATAAGAACCTGTTTTAACAAAAAGGGCAACTTTAACCACAAAAATGAGACTCAAGCGGTAATTGATCTTTAAGGTTTACGAAAATTAAATTAAGTTCACGACGAGGATAAAAATTTTACATGTGCCACTATCTAGATGCCAAGTGCATGCATTGCTACATTTAAGGAACCTTAGAAAAATAAAGTCAAAAACAAAATTGAAATATTGTAAGTTTGAGCCCAGATTCGAGCAGTGGTCCTCTAGTGTGTATGACTATCGTGATAACCAACTACACCCCCCGACAAAGATGTCGTCAATTGGACAAGAACCTGTTTTAACAAAAAAGCCAACTTTGACCACAAAATTGAGACTCAAGGGATAATTGATCATTAAGGTTTACAAAAATTAAATTAAGTTCAAGATGAGGACAAAAGTTTTGCATGTGCCACTATGTGGATGCCAAGTGCATGAATTGCTGCATTTAAGGAACCCTAGAAAAATAAACTCAAAAACAAAATTAAAATATTGTAAGTTTGAGCGCAAATTCAAACTGGGGATCGCTAGTGCATGAGACTAGCATGACAACAACCCACACCATCTAGAGAGAGATGTCATGGTTTCGACAGGAACTAGCTTTCGCAAAAACCCTACTCTTATCACAAAAATGACACTCAAGGAATAATTGCTCCATAATGATTAGGAAAATTAAAACTAAGCTCAAGATGAGGACAAAAATTGTGTTGTACTATTATCTAAATGCCAATTACATGATTTGCATCTTTTAATGAGCCTTAGAAAAATAAAGTCAAAAATAAATGAGGACTCGAATTGTATTGTGCCACTGTACATTTGCATGCCAAGTACACGATTTGCTTCATTTAAGGAGCCTTAGAAAAATAAAGTCAAACACAAAATTTAAATATTGTGTATCCAAGCCCAGGTTGGAACTGTGGATCTCTATTGTGTGAGACTAGTGTGATAACCATTTACACCACCCAGATAGAGATATCATGGTTTGGTCAAGAACTACTTTCAATAAAAAGCCCAACTTTTACCACAAAAATGAGACTCAATGAATAATTGATACATAAGGTTAGGAAAATTAGGAGTAAGTTCAACATGAGGACAAAAATTAAACTGTGTCGCTATCTGCATGCTGGGTACACGATTTGCTTCATTTAACGCACCTTGGAAAACTAAAGTCAAAAACATAGTTGAAATATTGTGCATCTGTGCCCAAGTTCAAATTAAGGACGTCAAGTTTGTTAGACTAGCATGGTAACCAACTACACCACCCAGGTAGAGATGTGGTTGTTTGCACAAGAACAAGTTTGAACAAAAAGATCTACTTTTACAACAAAATGAGACTCAAGGAATAATTGATCCAGAATGCCTAGGAAAATAGAAATTAACTTCAAGATGATGATGAAAAATGTACTGTTCCACCATCTGGATGCCAAGTACGTGATTTCCTTCATTTAAGGCGCCTTAGAAAAACAAAGTCAAAAACAACATTGAAATATTGTCTGTCTATGCCCAGGTTCAAACTGGGGACCTCTAGTGTGTAAGACTAGTGTGATAACCAACTACACCACCCTGACAAAGATGTCGTGGATTGGACAAGAGCCAATTTTACCAAAAAGCCCAACTTTTACAACAAAAATGAGACTCAAGGGATAATTGATCCATGAGGTTTAGGAAAATTAAACTAAGTTGAAGAGGAGGCCAACAATTTTGCTGTGCCAATATCCGGATGTCAAGTGCATGAATTGCTTCATTTAAGGAGCCTTAGGAAAATAAAGTCAGAAATAAAGTTAAAATATTGTAAGTTTGAGCCCAAATTCGAATTGGGGACCACTAGTGTGTGAGACTAGCATCATAACCAACTACACCACCCAGACAGAGATGTGATGGTTTAGACAACTACTAGTTTTAACAAAACGCCAACTTTCATCACAAAAAAATGAGACTAAAGGAATAATTGATCCATAATGATTAGGAAAATTAAAATTAAGTTCAACATGAGGATAACAATTGTATTGTGCCACTATCTGCATGCGAATTACATGATGTGCTTCATTTAATGAGCCTTAGAAAATAAAATCAAAAAAAATATTGAAATATTGTCTATCTGAGCCCAAGTACGAACTGGGGATCTCTATTGTGTGAGACTAATGTGATAACGAACAACGTTACCTAGGCAGAGATGTCGTGGCTTAGACAAGAACTAGTTTTAACAAAAAGCCCTACATTCATCACTAAAATCATACTCAAGGAATAATTGATCCATAAAGGTTAGTAAAATTAAAATTAAGTTCAAGATGAGGACACAAATTGAATTGTGCCACTATATGCATTCCAAGTACCCGATTTGCTTCAGTTAAGGAGCCTCAGAAAAATAAAATTATACGCTAAATTTAAATATTGTCCGTCTAAGCCTAGGTTGGAATTGTGGACCATTAGTGTGTGAGACTAGTGTGATCACCATCTACACCACGCCGACAAAGATGTCTTCAATTAGACAAGAACCTGTTTTAACAAAAATCAGACCCAAGGAATAAGTGATCCATAAGCTTCAGGAAAATTAAAATTAAGTTCAAGATGAGGATAAAAATTGTATTGTCCCACCATCTGCATGCCAAGTACATGATTTGCTTCATTTAAGGTGCTTTAGAAAAACAATGTCAAAAACAAAATTGAAATATTGCCTATCTGAGCCCAGGTTCGAACAGGGGTCCTCTGGTGTGCAAGACTAACGTGATAACCTACAACAACCCCCCGACAAAGATTTCGTAAATTGGACAAGAACTTGTTTTAACAAAATGGCCAACTTTAACAACAAAAATGAGACTCAAGGGATAATTGATCGTTGAGGTTTACAAAAATTAAATTAAGTTGAAAACGAGGACAAAAATTTTACATGCGCCACTATTTGGATGCCAAGTGCATGAATTGCTGCGTTTAAGGAACCTTAGAAAAATAAAGTCAAAAATAAAATTGAAATGTTGTAAGTTTAAGCGCAAATTCGAACTAGGGACCGCTAGTGCATGATACTAGCATGATAACAACCCACACCGCCTTGAGAGAGATGTCATGGTTTCAACAGGAACTAGTTTTCGCAAAAAGCCCTACTGTTATCGCCAAAAGGAGACTCAAAGAATAATTGCTCCATAATGATTAGGAAAATTAAAACGAAGTTCGAGATGAGGGCAAAAATTGTGTTGTACTATTATCTACATGCCAATTACATGATTTGCATCATTTAATGAGCCTTAGAAAAATAAAGTCACAAACAAATTGAAATAATGTCTGTCTGTGCCCAGGTACGAACTCGGGACCTCCAGTGTGGGAGACTAACGTGGAAACGAACTACACCACCCAGACAGATATGTCATGGTTTAGACAAGAACTACTTCTAACACAAGGCCCCACTTTCACCATAAAAATAAGACACAAGGAATAATTGATCCATAAGGTTTAGGAAAATTCAAATTAAGTTCAAGATGAGGACTCAAATTGTATTCTGCCACTATATATTTGTTTGCCAAGTACACGATTTGCTTCATTTAAGGAGCCTTAGAAAAATAAAGTCAAACACAAAATTGAAATATTGTCTATCCAGGCCTAGCAAAAAACTGTGGATCTCTCTTGTGTGAGACTAGTGTGATAACCACTTACACCTCCCAGATAGAGATATCATGGTTTGGTCAGGAACTAGTTTCAACAAAAAGCCCTACTTTTACCACAAAAATGAGACTCAATGAATAATTGATACATAAGGTTAGGAACATTAGGAGTAAGTTCAACATGAGGACAAAAATTAAACTGTGTCGCTATCTTCATGCCGGGTACACAATTTGCTTCATTTAAGGCACCTTGGAAAAATAAAGTGAAAAACATAGTTGAAATATTGTGTATCTTAGCCCAAGTTCAAATTAGGGACGTAAAGTTTGTTAGACTAGCATGGTAACTAGCTACACTACCCAGATAGAAATGTGGTTGTTTGCACAAGAACAAGTTTTAACAAAAAGCTCTATTTTTACAACAAAATGAGACTCACGGAATAATTGAAACAGAAGGGCTAGGAAAATGAAAATTAAGTTCAAGATGATGATGAAATATGTCTTGTTCCGCCATCTGCATGCCAAGTACATGATTTCCTTCACTTAAGGCGCCTTAGAAAAACAAAGTCAAAAACAACATTGAAATATTGCCTGTTTGTGCTCGGGTTCGAACTGGGGACCTCTAGTGTGTGAGACTAGTGTGATAACCAACTACACCGCCCAGGCAAAGATGTCATGGATTGGACAAGAGCCAATTTTACCAAAAAGGACAACTTTTACGACAAAAATGAGACTCAAGGGATAATTGATCCATAAGGTTTAGGAAAATTAAATTAAGTTCAAGAGGAGGACAACAATTTTACTGCGCCACTCTCTGATTGCAAGGTGCACGAATCGCTTCATTTAAGGAGCCTTAGAAAAATAAAGTCAGAAATAAAAATTAAATAATGTAAGTTTGAGCCCAACTTCGAATTGCGGACCACTAGTGTGTGAGACTAGCATGAGAACCAACTACATGACCTAGACAGAAATGTCATGGTTTGGACAAGTACTACTTTTAACAAAAACCCTACTTTCATCGGAGAAAATGAGACTAAAGGAATAATTGATCCAAAATGATTAGGAAAATTAAAATTAATTTCAATGTGAGGATAAAAATTGTATTGTGCCACTATCTGCATGCGAATCACATGATCTGCTTCCTTTAATGGGCCTTAGAAAAAAAAAAAAAATAAATGAAATATTGTTTGTCTAAGCCCAACTTCGAACTAAGGACCTCTATTTTGAGGGACTACTGTGGTAATGAACAACACTACCTAGAGAGAGATGTCTTGGCTTAGAGAAGAACTAGTTTTAACAAAAAGCCCTACATTCATCACAAAAATCAGACTCAAGGAATAATTGATCCATAACGGTTACAAAAATTAAAATTAAATTCAAGATGAGGACACAAATTGTATTGTGCCACTATCTGCATTCCAAGTACCCGATTTACTTCATTTAAGGAGCCTTAACAAAATAAAGTTATACGCCAAATTTAAATATTGTCTGCCTAAGCCCAGGTTGGAACTGTGGACCACTAGTGTGTGAGACTAGTGTGATAACCAACTACACCACCCCGACAAAGATGTCGTCAATTGGACAAGAACCTGTTTTAACAAAAATAAGACCCAAGGAATAATTGATCCATAAGCTTTAGGAAAACTAAAATTAAGTTCAAGATGAGGATAAAAATTGTATTGTCCCACCATATGCAAGCCAAGTACATGATTTGCCTCATTTAAGGTGCCTTAGAAAAACAAACTCAAAATCAAAATTGAAATATTGCCTGTCGGAGCCCAGGTTCGAACAAGGGTCCTCTAGTGTGTAAGACTAGTGTGATAACCTACTACAACCCCCCCCCCCCCCGGCGACAATGATTTTGTAAATTGGACAGGAACCTGTTTTAACAAAAAGGCCAACTTTAACCACAAAAATGAGACTCAAGGGGTAATTGATCCTTAGGGTTTACGAAAATTAAATTAAGTTCAAGACGAGGCTAAAAAATTTACATGTGCCACTATCTGGATGCCAAGTGCATGAATTGCTGCATTTAAGGAACCTTAGAAAAATAAAGTCAAAAACAAAATTGAAATATTGTAAGTTTGAGCCCAGATTCGAGCAGTGGTCCTCTACTGTGTTTGACTAGCGTGATAACCAACTACACCCCCCGACAAAGATGTCGTCAATTGGACAAGAACCTGTTTTAACAAAGAAACCAACTTTAACCACAAAATTGAGACTCAAGGGATAATTTATCCTTAAGGTTTATGAAAATTAAATTAAGTTCAAGATGAGGACAAAAGTTTTACATGTGCCACTATGTGGATGCCAAGTGCATGAATTGTTGCATTTAAGGAACCTTAGAAAAATAATGTCAAAAACAAAATTGAAATATTGTAAGTTTGAGCGCAAATTGAAACTCGGGACCGCTAGTGCATGAGACTAGCATGATAACAACCCACACCACCTAGAGAGAGATGTCATGGTTTCGACAGGAACTAGTTTTCGCAAAAAGTCCTACTCTTATCACAAAAATGGGACTCAAGGAATAATTGCTCCATAATGATTAGGAAAATTAAAATTAAGTTCAAGATGAGGACAAAAACTGTGTTGTACTATTATCTAAATGCCAATTACATGATTTGCATCTTTTAATGAACCTTAGAAAAATAAAGTCAAAAATAAATGAGGACTCAAATTGTATTGTGCCACTATACATTTGCATGCCAAGTACACGATTTGCTTCATTTAAGGAGCCTTAGAAAAATAAAGTCAAACACAAAATTTAAATATTGTCTATCCAAGCCCAGGTCGGAACTGGGGATCTCTATTGTGTGAGACTAGTGTGATAACCATTTACACCACCCAGATAGAGATATCGTAGTTTGGTCAGGAACTAATTTCAATAAAAAGCCCTACTTTTACCACAAAAATGAGACTCAATGAATAATTGATACAAAAGGTTAGGAAAATTAGGAGTAAGTTCAACATGAGGACAAAAATTAAACTGTGTCGCTATCTGCATGCTAGGTACACGACTTGCTTCATTTAAGGCACCTTGGAAAAATAAAGTCAAAAACATAGTTGAAATATTGTGTATCTGTGCCCATGTTCAAATTGGGGATGCCAAGTTTGTTAGACTAGCATGGTAACCAACTACACCACCAAGATAGAGATGTGGTTGTTTGCACAAGAACAAGCTTTAACAAAAAGCTCTACTTTTACAACAAAATGAGACTTAAGGAATAATCGATCCAGAAGGCCTAGCAAAATTGAAATTAAGTTCAAGATGATGATGAAAATTATACTGCTCCACCATCTGCATGCCAAGTACATGATTTCCTTCATTTAAGGAGCCTTAGAAAAACAAAGTAAAAAACAACATTGAAATATTGTCTGTCTGAGCATAGGTTCGCATTGGAGACCTCTAGTGTATGAGACTAGCGTGATAACCAACTACACCACCTAGACAAAGATGTTGTGGATTGGACAAGAGCCAATTTTACCAAAAAAAATCAACTTTTACAACAAAAATGAGACTCAAGGGATAATTGATCCATAAGGTTTAAGAAAATTAAATTAAGTTCAAGAGGAGGAAACAATTTTACCGTGCCACTATCTAGATGTCAAGTGTATGAATTGCTTCATTTAAGGAGCCTTTGAAAAATGATGTCAGAAATAAAAGTGAAATATTGTAAATTTGAGCCCAAATTCAAATTGGGCCCACTAGTGTGTGAGACTAGCATGATAACCAACCACACCAACAAGACGGAGATGTCATTGTTTAGACAAGTACTACTTTTAAAAAAAAACGCCTAATTTCATCACAAAAAATGAGACTAAATGAATAATTGATCCATAATGATTAGGAAAATTAAAATTAAGTTCAACATGAGGATAAAAATTTTATTGTGCCGCTATCTGCATGCGAATTACATGATGCGCATCATTTAATGAGCCATGGCCATAGAAAAATAAAATCAAAAAAATATTTAAATATTGTCTATCTGAGCCCAAGTTCGAACTGGGGATCTCTATTGTGTGACACTAATGTGATAACGGACAACACTATCTAGACAGAGATGTCATGGCTTAAACAAGAACTAGTTTTAGCAAAAAGCCCTACATTTGTCACAAAAATCGGACCCAAGGAATAATTGATCCATGAGGATTAGGAAATCTAAAATTAAGTTCAAGATGAGGACACAAACTGTATTGTGCCACTATCTGCATTCAAAGTACCCATTTTGCTTCATTTAAGGAGCCTTAGAAAAATAAAGTTATACGCCAAATTTAAATGTTGTCTGTCTAAGCCCAGGTCGGAACGGTGCACCTCTAGTGTGTCAGACTAGTGTGATAACCAACTACACTACCCTGATAAAGATGTCGTGAACTGGACAAGAACCTATTTTAACAAAAATCAGACTCAAGTAATAATTAATCCATAAGGTTTCGAAAAATTAAAATTAAGTTCAAGATGAGGATAAAAATTGTATTGTCGCACCATATGCATGCCAAGTACATGATTTGCTTCATTTAAGGTGCCTTCAAAAAACAAATTCAAAAAAAATTTTAAATATTGCCTATCTGGGCCTAGGTTCGAACAGGAATCCTCTAGTGTGTAAGACTAGCGTGATAACCAACTACAACCCCCCCACAAAGATGTCGTCAATTGAACGAGAACCTGTTTAAACAAAAAGGCCAACTTTAACCGCAAAAATGAGACTCAAGGGATAATTGATCCTTAAGGTTTACGAAAATTAAATTAAGCTCAACATGAGGACAAAAATTTTACATGTGCCACTATCTGGATGCCAAGTGCTTGAATTGCTGCATTTAAGGAACCTTAGAAAAATAAAGTCAAAAACGAAATTGAAATATTGTAAGTTTGAGCACAAATTCGAACCGGGGACCGCTAGTGTATGAGACTAGCATGATAACAACCCACACCACCTTGAGAGAGATGTCATGGTTTCGACACGAAGTAGTTTTCGCAAAAACCCTACTCTTATCAGAAAAATGAGACTCAAGGAATAATTGATCCATAATGATTAGGAAAATTAAAATTAAGTTCAAGATGAGGACAAAAATTGTGTTGTACTATTATCTACATGCCAATTACATGATTTGGCTTGTTTAATGAGCCTTGGAAAAATAAAGTCAAAAACAAAATTGAAATAATGTCTGTCTGTGCCCAAGTTCAAACTAGGGACCTCTAGTGTGTGATACTAATGTGATAACGAACTACACTACCCAGACAGCGATGCCATGATTTAGAGAACAACTAGCTTTAACAAAAGGCCCTACTTTCACCACAAAAATGAGACACAAGGAATAATTGATCGATAAGGTTTAGCGAATTTAAAATTAAGTTCAAGATGAGGACTCAAATTGTATTGTGCCACTATATATTCGCATACCAAGTACACGATTTGCTTCATTTAAGGAGCCTTAGAAAAATAAAGTCAAACAAAAAATTTAAATATTGCCTACCCAAGCCCAGGTCGGAACTTTGGATCTCTATTGTGTGAGACTAGTGCGATAACCATTTACACCACCCAGATAGAGATATCATGGTTTGGTCAGGAACTAGTTTCAGCAAAAAGACCTACTTTTACCACAAAAATGAGACTCAATGAATAATTGATACATAAGGTTAGGAAAATTAGGAGTAAGTTGAACATGAGGACAAAAAATGACTGTGTCCGCTATCTGCATGTCGGGTACACGATTTGCTTTATTTATGGCACCTTGGAAAAATAAAGTCAAAAACATAGTTGAAATAATGTGCATCTAAGCCCAAGTTCAAATTAGGTACGTCAAGTTTTTTAGACTAGTGTGGTAACCAACTACACCACCCAGATAGAGATGTGGTTGTTTACACAAGAACAAGTTTTAACAAAAAGCTTTACTTTTACAACAAAATGAGACTCAAGCAATAATTGATCCAGAAGGCCTATGAAAATTGGAATTACTGTTCAAAGTGATGATGAAAATTGTATTGTTCCACCATCTACATGGCAAGTACATGATTTCCTTCATTTAAGGGCGCCTTAGAAAAACAAAGTCAAAAACCACACTAAAATATTATCTGTCTGAGCCCATGTTCGAACTAGGGACCTCTAGTGTGTGAGACTAGCGTGGTAACCAACTACACCACCCATACAAAGATGTCGTGGATTGGACAACAGCCAATTTTACCAAAAAGGTCAACTTTTACAACAAAAATGAGACTCAAGGGATAATTGATCCATAAGGATTCGGAAAATTAAATTAAGTTCAAGAGGAGGACAACAATTTCACTGTGCCACTATCTGGATGCCAAGTGTATGAATTGCTTCATTTAAGGAGCCTTAGAAAAATAAAGTCCGAAATAAAATTGAAAAATTGCAAGTTTGAGCCCAAATTCCAATTGGGGACCAATAGTGTGTGAGACTAGCATGATAACCAACTATGCCACCCAGACAGAGATGTCATGGTTTGGACAAGTACTAGTTTTAACAAAACGCCTACTTTCATCACTAAAAATGAGACTAAAGGAATAATTGATCCATAATGATTAGGAAAATTAAAATTAAGTTCAACATGAGGATAAAAATTGTATTGTGCCACTATCTGCTTGCAAATTACATGATGTGATTCATTTAGTGAGCCTTGGCAAAATAAAATCAAAAAAATTTAAATATTGTCTATCTGAGCCCAAGTTCGAATTGGGGATCTCTATTATGTGAGACTAATGTGACAACGAACAACACTACCTAGACAGAGATGTCATGGCTTAGACAAGAACTAGTTTTAACAAAAAGCCCTACATTCATCACAAAAATCAGACTCAAGGAATAATTGATCCATAAGGGTTGGGAAAATTAAAATTAAGTTCAAGATGAGGACACAAATTGTATTGTGCCACTATCTGCATTACAAGTACCCGATTTGCTTCATTTAAGGAGCGTTAGAAAAATAAAGTCGGAACTGTGGACCACTAGTGCGTGAGACTAGTGTGATAACCAACTACACCACCCCGAATAAGATGTCGTCAATTGGACAACAACCTGTTTTTACAAAAATCAAACTCAACGAATAATTGATCCATAAGGTTTAGGAAAATTAAAATTAAGTTCAAGATGAGGACACAAATTGTATTGTGCCACTATCTGCATTCCAAGTACCTGATTTGCCTCATTTAAGGAGCCTTAGAAAAATAAAGTTATACGCCAAACTAAAATATTGTCTGTCTAAGCCCAGGTCGGAACTGTGGACCACTAGTGTGTGAGACTAGTGTGATAACCAACTACACCACCCCGAGAAAGATGTCATCAATTGGACAAGAACCTGTTTTAACAAAAATGAGACTCAACGAATAATTGATCCATAAGGTTTAGGAAAATTAAAATTAAGTTCAAGATGAGGACACAAATTGTATTGTGCCACTGTCTGCATTCCAAGTACCCGATTTGCCTCATTTAAGGAGCCTTAGAAAAATAAAGTCATACACCAAATTAAAATATTGTCTGTCTAAGTCCAGGTCGGAACTGTGGACCACTAGTGTGTGAGACTAGTGTGATAACCAACTACACCACCTCGACAAAGATCTTGTCAATTGGACAAGAACCTGTTTTAACAAAAATCAGACTCAACGAATAATTGATCCATAAGGGTTAGGAAAATTAAAATTAAGTTCAAGAAGAGGACACAAATTGTATTGTTCCACTATCTGCATTCCAAGTACCCGACTTGCTTCATTTAAGGAGCATTACAAAATAAAGTTATACACCAAATTTAAATATTGTCTGTCTAAGCCCAGGTCGGAACTGTGGACCACTAATGTGTGCGACTAGCGTGATAACCAACTATACCTCCCGAAAAAGATGTCGTCAATTGGACAAGAACCTATTTTAACAAAAATCAGACTCAAGGAATAATAGATCCATAAGGTTTAGGAAAATTAAAATTAAGTTCAAGATGAGGATAAAAATTGTGTTGTTCAACCATCTGCATGCCAAGTACATGATTTCCTTCATTAAAGGTGCCTTAGAAAAACAAAGTCAAAATATAAATTGAAATATTGCCTATCAGAGCACAGGATCGAAGAAGGGTGCTCTAGTGTGTAAGACTAGCGTGATAACCAACAACACCCCCCCCCCGACAAAGATGTCGTCAATTGGATAAGAACCTGTTTCTAAAAAAAGGCCAACTTTAACCACAAAAATGAGACTCAAGGGATAATTGATCCTTAACGTTTATGAGAATTAAAGTAAGTTCAAGATGAGGACAAAAATTTAACATGTGCCACTATCTGGATGCCAAGTGCATGAATTGCTGCATTTAAGGAACCTTAGAAAAATAAAGTCAAAAACAAAATTGAAATATTGTAAGTTTGAGCGCAAATTCGAACTGGGGACCGCTAGTGTATGAGACTAGCATGATAACAACCCACACCACCTAGAGAGAGATGCCATGGTTTCGACAGGAACTAGTTTTCGCAAAAAGCTCTACTCCTAATACAAAAATGAGACTCAAGGAATAATTGATCCATAATGATTAGGAAAATTAAAATTAAGTTCAAGATGAGGATAAAAATTGTGTTGTACTATTATCTACATGCCAATTACATGATTTGCATCGTTTAATGAGCCTTAGCAAAGTAAAGTCAAAAACAAAATTGAAATATTGTCTGCCTGTGCCCAAGTTCGAATTGGGGACCTCAAGTGTGTGAGACGAACGTGATAACGAACTACACTACATAGACAGAGATGTCATGGTTTAGACAAGAACTAGTTTTAACAAAAAGCCCTACTTTCACCACAAAAATGAGACACAAGGAATAATTGATACATATGGTTTAGGAAAATTAAAATTAAGTTCAAGATGAGGACACAAATTGTATTGTCCCACTATTTGCATACCAAGTACACGATTTGCTTCATTTAAGGAGCCTTAGAAAAATAAAGTCAACCACAAAATTGGAAATTATCTATCTAAGCCCAGGTCGGAACCATGGGTCTCTATTGTGTCAGACTAGTGTGATAACCAGTTGCACCACCTAGAAAGAGATATCATGGTTTGGTTAGGAACTAGTTTCAACAAAAAACGCTACTTTTACCACAAAAATGAGACTCAATGAATGATTCATACATAAGGTTAGGAAAATTAGGAGTATATTCAACATGAGGACAGAAATTAAACTGTGTCACTACCTACATGCCAGGAACACGATTTGCTTCATTTAAGGCACCTTGGAAAAATAAAGTCAAAAACATAGTTGAAATATTGTCTATTCGGGCCCAAGTTCAAATTAGGGATGTAAAGTTTGTTAGACTAGCATGGTAACCAACTACGCCACCCAGATACAGATGTGGTTGTTTGCACAAGAACAAGTTTTAACAAAAAGCTCTACTTTTACAACAAAATGAGACTCAAGGAATAATTGATCCAGAAGGCCTACGAAAATTGAAATTAAGTTCAAGATGATGATAAAAATTGTACTGTTCCACCATCTGCATGTCGAGTACATGATTTCCTTCATTTAAGGTGCCTTAGAAAAACAAAGTCAAAAACAACGTTGAAATATTGTCAGCCTGAGCCCACGTTTGAACTGGGGACCTCTAGTGTGTCAGACTAGCATGATAACCAACTACACTGCCCAGACAAAGATGTCGTGGATTGGAGAAAAGCCAATCTTACCAAAAAGGCCAACTTTTACAACAAAAATGAGACTTAAGGGATAATTGATCCATCAGGTTTAGGAAAATTAAATTAAGTCCAAGAGGAGGACACCAATTTTACTATGCCACTATCTGGATGTCGAGTGCAATGATTGCTTCATTTAAGGAGCCTTAGAAAAATAAAGTCAGAAAAAAAAAATTGAAATGTTGTAAGTTTGAGCGCAAATTCAAATTGGGGTCCACTATTGTGTGAGACTAGCATGATAACCAACTACACCACCCAGACAGAGATGTCATGGTTTGGACAAGTACTAGTTTCAACAAAAAGCCTACTTTCATCACAAAAAATCATACTAAAGGAATAATTGATCCACAATGATTAGGAAAATTAAAATTAAGTTCAACATGAGGATAAATAATGCATTGTGCCACTATCTACAAGCGAATTACATGATGTACTTCATTTAATGAGCCTTAGAAAAATAAAACCGAAAAGAAAAAAAATTAAAATATTGTCTGTCTGAGCCAGAGTTCGAACTAGGGATCTCTGTTGTTTGAGACTAATGTGATCACAAACAGCACTACCTAGACAAAGACGTAATGGCTTAGACAAGAACTAGTTTAACAGAAAGCCCTACATTCATCACAAAAATCAAACTCAACGAATAATTGATCCATAAGGATTAGGAAAATTAAAATTAAGTTCAAGATGAGGACACAAATTGCATTGTGCCACTATCTGTATTCCAAGTACCCGATTTGCTTCATTTACGGAGCCTTAGAAAAATAAAGTTATACGCCAAATTTAAATATTGTCTGTCTAAGCCCAGGTCAAAACTGTGGACCACTAGTGTGTGAGACCAATAACGCCACCCCAACAAAGATGTCGTCAATTGGACAAGAACTCCTTTTAACAAAAAGGCCAACTTTAACCACAAAAATGAGACTGGAGGGATAATTGATCCTTAAGGTTTACGAAAATTAAATTAAGTTCAAGATGAGGACAAAAAGTTTACGTGCGGCACTATCTGGATGCCAAGTGCGCGAATGGCTGCATTTGAGGAACCTTAGAAAAATAAAGTCAAAAACAAAATTGAAATATTGGAAGTTTGAGCGTAAATTCGAACTGGGGACCGCTAGTGCATGAGACTAGCATGATAACAACCCCCACCACCATGAGAGAGATGTCATGGTTTCGATAGGAACTAGTTTTCGCAAAAAGCCCTACTCTTACCACAAAAAAGAGACTCGAGGAATAACTGCTCCATAATAATTAGGAAAATTAAAATTAAGTTCAAGATGAGGACAAAAATTGTGTTGTACTATTATCTACAAGCTAATTACCTGATTTGCATCGTCTAATGAGCCTTAGAAAAATAAAGTCAAAAACAAAATTGAAATATTGTCTGTTTCTGCCCAAGTTCAAACTGGAGACCTCTAGTGTGTGAGACTAACGTGATAACGAACTACACTACCCAGACAGAGATGCCATGGTTTAGACAAGAACTAGTTTTAACTAAAAGCCCTATTTTCACAACAAAAATGAGACACAAGGAATAATTGATCCGTAAGGTTTAGGAAATTAAAATTAAGTTCAAGAAGAGGACACAAATTGTGTTGTGCCACTATTTGCATGCCAAGTACACAATTTGCTTCATTTAAGGAGCCTTAGAAAAATAAAGTCAAACACAAAATTGAAATATTGTCTATCCAAGCCCAAGTCGAAGGTGTGGATCTCTATTGTTTGAGACTAGTGTGATAACCATTTACAACACCCAGATAGAGATATCATGGCTTGGTCAGGAACTAGTTTCAACAAAAAGCCCTACTTCTACAACAAAAATGAGACTCAATGGATATTTGATACATAACGTTAGGAAAATTAGCAGTATATTCAACATGAGCACAAAAATTAAATTGTGCCGCTATCTGCATGTCGGGTACACAATTTGCTTCAATTAAGGCACCTTAGAAAACTAAAGTCAAAAACATAGTTAAAATATTGTCTATCTGAGCCCAAGTTCGAATTAGGGATGTCAAGTTTGTTAGACTAGCATGGTAACCAACTAAACTACTCAGACAAAGATGTGGTTGTTTGCACAAGAACAGGTTTTAACAAAAAGCTATACCTTTACAATAAAATGAGACTAAAGGAATAATTGATCCAGAAGGCCTAGAAAAATTGAAATTAGGTTCAAGATGATGATAAAAATTGTACTATTCCACAATTTGCATGGCAAGTACATGATTTCCTTCATTTAAGACGCCTTAGAAAAATAAAGTTAAAAACAAAATTGAAATATTGTATTTCAGAGCCCAGGTTCAAACTGGGCACCTCTAGTGTGTGAGACTAGCGTGATAACCAACTACACCACCCAGGCAAAGATGTTGTGGATTGGACAAGAGCCAATTTTACCAAAAAGGCCAACTTTTACAACAAAAATGAGACTCGAGGGATAATTGATCCATAAGGTTTAGGAAAATTAAATTAAGTTCAAGAGGAGGACAACAATTTCACTGTGCCACTATCTTGATGCCAAGTACATGAATTGCTTCATTTAAGGAGCCTTAGAAAAATAAAGTCAGAAATAAAATTGAAATATTGTAAGTTTGAGCCCAAATTCGAATTGGGGACCACTAGTGTGTGAGACTAGCATGATAACCAACTACACCACCCAGATAGAGATGTCATGGTTTGGACAAGTACTAGTTTTAACAAAATGCCTACTTTCATCACAAAAAATGAGACTAAAGGAATAATTGATCCATAATGATTAGGAAAACTAAAATTAAGTTCAACATGTGGATAAAAATTGTATTGTGCCACTATCTCCATGCGAATTACATGATGTGCTTCATTTAATGAGCCTTAGAAGAATAAAATCAAAAAAATATTGAAATATTGTCTATTTGTGCCCAAGTTTGAATTGGGGATCTCTATTGTGTGAGACTAATGCAATAACGAACAACGCTACCTAGACAGAGATGTCATGGCTTAAACAAGAACTAGTTTTAACAAAAAACCCTACATTCATCACAAAAATCAGACTCAAGGAATAATTGATCCATAACGTTTAGGAAAATTAAAACTAAGTTCAAGATGAGGACACAAATTGTATTGTGCCACTGTCTGCATTCCAAGTACCCGATTTGCTTCATTTAAGGAGCCTTAGAAAAATAAAGTTATGCGCCAAATTTAAATATTGTTTGTCTAAGCCCAGGTCGGAACTATGGACCACTAGTGTGTGAGACTAGTGTGATAACCAACTACACCACCCATATGGAGATACCATGGTTTGGACAGCAACTAGTTTTAATAAAAACCCTTACTTTTACAACAAAAATGAGACTCAAGGAATACTTTATCCATTTCATAAAATTAGGACTAAGTGCAAGATGAGGACAAAAATTGTACGACGCCACTATCTGCATGTTGAGTACAAGATTTACTTTATTTAAGTCAAAAACAAAGTTGAAATATTGTCTGCCTGACACCAGGTTCGAATTAGGTAACTCTAGTTTGTTAGACTAGCATGGTAACTAACTACGCCACCCAGACATTGACGTGGTTGTTTACACAAGAACAAGTTTTAACAGAAGCTCTACTTTTAGCACAAAAATGAGACTCAAGGAATAATTGATCCACAAGGCTTAGGAAAATTGAAATTAAGTTCAAGATGAGGATAAAGATTGCACAGTTCCACCAAAAGCATGCCCAGTACATGATTTCCTTCATTTAAGGCGCCTTAGAAAAACAAAGTCAAAAACAAAATTGTGATATTGTCTGTATGAGCCCATGTTCGAACTGGAGACCTCTAGTGTGTGAGACTAGTGTGATAACTAACTACACCACCCAGACAAAGATGTCGTGCATTGGACAAGAACCAATTTTAAGAAAAAGGCCAACTTTTAACATAAAAATAAGACTCAAGGGATAATTGATCCATAAGGTTTGGGAAAATTAGATTAAGTTCTAAATGATGGGAAAAATTTTACTGTGCCACTATTTGGATGCCAAGTGCATGAATTCTACATTTAAGGAGCCTTAGAAAAATAAAGTCAAAAACAAAATTGAAGTATTGTCTGTCTGAGGCTAAGTTCGATCTAGGGACCTCTAGTGTGTGAGACTAACGTGACATCCAACTACACTACCGAGATAGAGATGTCATGGCTTAGACAAGAACTACTTTTAACAAAAAGCCTTAGAAAAATATAGTCAAAAACAAAATTGAAATATTGTCAGTTTCAGCCCAAATTCGAGCTGAGGACCATTGGTGCGTGACTATAGCATGACAACAAACTGCACCACCTAGACAGAGATGTGATGGTTTGGAGCAGAACTAGTTTTAACAAAAAGCCCTACTTTTATCACAAAAAATGAGACTCAAGGAATAATTGATCCATAATGGTTAGGAAAATTAAAATTAAGTTCAAGATGGGGATAAAAATTGTATTGTACCACTATCTACATGCCAATTACATGATTTGCTTCATTTAATGAGCCTTAGAAAAATAAAGTGAAAAACAAAATTAAAATATTGTATGTCTGTGCCCAAGTTTGAACTGGGGACCTCTACTGTGTGAGACTAACATGATAACCAACTGCACTACCGAGACAAAGATGTCATGGCTTAGACAAGAACTACTTTCAGCAAAAAGCCCTACTTTCCCCCCAAAAATCAGACTCAAGGAATAATTGATCCATAAGGTTTAGGAAAATTAAAATTAAGTTCAAGCTGAGGACAAAAATTGTATTGTGCCACCATCTGCAGGCCAAGTACCCGATTTGCTTCATTTAAGGAGCCTTAGAAAAATAAAGTTATGCGGAAAATTTAAATATTCTCTCGCTAAGCCTAGGTCGGAACGGTGGACCTCTAGAGTGTGAGACTATTGTGATGACCAACTACACCACCTAGAAAGAGATACCATGGTTTGGACAGGAACTAGTTTTAACAAAAAGCCTTACTTTTACAACAAAAATGAGACTCAAGAAATAATCAATCCATAAGGTTCGGGAAAATTAAGACAAAGTTCAAGATGAGGACAAAAATTGTATTGTGCCGCCATCTGCATACCGAGCACGTGATTTGTTTTATTTAAGGCAACTAGAAAAAATAAAGTGAAAAACAAAGTTGAAATATTGTCTACCTGTGCCCAGGTTCGAATGAGGGACCTCTAGTTTATTAGACTAGCATGGTAACCAACTACGCCACCCAAACAGAGATTTGGTTGTTTGCACAAGAACAAGTTTTAACAGAAAGCTCTACTTTTACCACAAAAATGAGACTAAAGGCATAATCGATCCACAAGGCTTAGGAAAATTGAAATTAAGTTCAAGATGAGGGGAAAAATTGTACTGTTCCACCATCTGCATGGCAAGTAAATGATTTCCTTCATTTAAGGCGCCTTAGAAAAACAAAGTCAAAAACAAAATTGAAAAATTCTCTGTCTGAGCCCATGTTCGAACTGGGGACCCTCTAGTGTGTGAGGCTAGCGCAATAACCAACTACACCACCTAGACAAAGATGTCGTGCATTGGAGAAGAACCAACTTTTAAAAAAAGGCCAACTTTTACCACAAAAATGGGACTTAAGGTATAATTGATTGATAAAGTTTAGGAAAATTAAAATAAGTTCAGGATAGCGAAAAAATTATTACTTGTGGCACTGTCTGGATGCCAAGTGCATGAATTGCTTCATTTAAGGAGCCATAGAAAGATAAAGCCAAAAACAAAGTTGAAATGTTGTCAATTTGAGCCCACATTCGAGCTAGGGACCACTAGTGCGTGAGACTAGCATGATGACCAACTATACCACCAGACAGAGATGTGATGGTTTGGAAAAGAACTATTTTTAACAAAAAGCCCTACTTTTATTACAAAAATCAGACTCAAGGAATAATTGATCCATAATGATTAGGAACATTAAAATTAAGATCAAGATGAGGACAGAAATTGTATTGTACCACTATCCACTTGCCGATCACATGATTTGCTTCATTTAATGAGCCTTAGAAAAATAAAGTCAAAAACAAAATTGAATTATGGTCTGTCTAAGCCCAAGTTTGAACTAGGGACCTCCAGTGTGTGAGACTAACGTGATAACCAACTACACTACAAAGACAGAGATGTCATGGTTTAGACAAGAGCTACTTTTAACAAAAAGCCCTACTTTCACCACAAAAATCAGACTTAAGGAATGATTGATCCAAAGGGTTTAGGAAAATTAAAATTAAGTTCAAGTTGATGACACAAATTGTATTGTGCCACTATCTGCATGCCAAGTATACGTTTGGCTTTATTTAAGGAGCCTTAGAAAAATAAAGTCAAACACAAAATTGAAATGTTGCCTATCTAAGCCCAGGTCGGAACTGTGGACCTCTAGTGTTTGAGACCGGAGTCATAACAAACTACACCACCTAGATAGAGATATCATGGTTTGGACAGGAACAAGTTTTAATAAAAAGCCCTATTTTCACGACAAAAATGAGACCCAAGGAGTAATTGATCCATAATGTTTAGGAAAATTAGGAATAACTTCAAGATGAGGAAAAAAATTGTACTATGCCGCTATTTACATGCCAAGTACATGATTTGCTTTATTTAAAGGGACTTGGAAAAATAAAGTCAAAAACAAAGTTGAAATATTGTCTGCCTGAGCCCAGGTTCGAATTAGGGACCTCTAGTTTGTTAGACTAGCACAGTAACAAACTACATCACCCATACAGAGATGTGTTGTCTACACAAGAACAAGTTTTAACAAAAAGCTCTACTTTTGCCATAGAAATGAGACTCGAGGAATATTTGATCCACAAGGCTTAGGAAAATTGAAATTAGGTTTAAGATGAGGATAAAAATTGTATTGTTCCACCATCTGCATGCCAAGTACATGATTTGCTTCATTTAAGGTGACCTAGAAAAACAAAGTCAAAACCAAAATTCAAATATTGCCTGTCTACGTTCAGGTTCGAACTGGGCTCCTCTAGTTTGTAAGACTAGCGTGATAACAACCTACACCACCCCCACAAAGATGTCGTCAATTGGACAAGAACCTGTTTTAACAAAAAGGCCAACTTTAACCACAAAATTGAGACTCAAGGGATAATTATTCCTCAAGGTTTACGAAAATTAAATTAAGTTCAAGATGAGGACAAAAATTTTACATGTGCCACTACCTGGAAGCCAAGTGCATGAATTGTTGCATTTAAGGAACCGTAGAAAAATAAAGTCAAAAACAAAATTGAAATACTGTAAATTTGAGCGCACATTTGAACTGGGGACCACTAGTACCTGAGACTAACATGATAACAACCCACACCACCTTGAGAGAGATGTCATGGTTTCGAAAAGAACTAGTTTTCGCAAAAAGCCCTATTCTTATCACAAAAATGAGACTCAAGGAATAATTGATCCATAACGATTAGGAAAATTAAAATTAAGTTCAAGATGAGGAAAAAAATTGTGTTGTACTTTTATCTACATGCCAATTAAATGATTTGCATCACTTAATGAGCCTTGGAAAAATAAAGTCAAAAACAAAATTGAATTGTTGTCTGTCTGTGCCCAAGTTCGAACTGGGGACCTCCAGTGTATGAGACTAACGTGATAACAAACTACACTACCCAGACAGAGACGTCATGGTTAAGACAAGAACTAGTTTTAACAAAAAGCCCTACTTTCACCACAAAAATGAGAAACAAGGAATAATTGATCCATAAGGTTTAGGAAAATTAAAATTAAGTTCAAGATGAGGGGACAAATTGTATTGTGCCACTATTTGGATGCCAAGTACACGATTTGCTTCATTTGCAGAGCCTTATAAAAATAAAGTCAAACCAAAAATTGAAATATTATCTATCCAAGCCCAGGTCGGAACTATGGATCTCTATTGTGTGAGACTAGTGTGATAACCATTTACACAACCCAAATAGAGATATCATGGTTTGGACAAAAACTAGTTCCAACAAAAAGCCCTACTTTTACAACAAAAATGAGACTCAACGAATAATTGATACATAAGGTTAGGAAAATTAGGAGTAAGTTCAAAATGAGGACAAAATTTATACGGTGACGCTATCTGCATGCCGGGTGCACAATTTGCTTCATTTAAGGCACATTGGAAAAATAAAGTCAAAAAGCAGAGTTGAAGTATTGTCTATCTAAGCCCAAGTTCAGATTAGGGACGTCAAGTTTGTTAGACTAGCATGGTAACCAACTACATCACCCAGACAGAAATGTGGTTGTTTGTACAAGAACAACTTTTAACAAAAAGCTCTACTTTTACAACAAAATGAGACTCAAGGAATAATAGATCCAGAAGGCCTTGGAAAATTTAAATTAAGTTCAAGATGATGATAAAAATTGTACTGTTCCACCATCTGCATGCCAAATACATGATTTCCTTCATTTAAGGCGCCTTAGAAAAACAAAGTCAAAAGCAAAATTGAAATATTGTCTGTCTGAGCCCAGGTTCAATTCGGGGACCTCTAGTGTGTGAGACTAGCATGATAACCAACTACACCACACAGACAAAGATGTTGTGGATTGGAAAAGAGCCAATTTTACCAAAAAGGCCAACTTTTACAACAAAAATGAGACTCAAGGCATAACTGATCCATAAGGTTTAGGAAAATTAAATTAAGTGCAAGAGGAGGACATCAATTTTACTTTGCCACTATTTGGATGCGAAGTGCATGAATTGCTTCATTTAAGGAGCATTAGAAAAACAAAGTCATAAATAAAATTAAAATATTGTAAGTTTGAGCCCAAATTCGAATTGGGGCCCACTAGTGTGTGAGACTAGCATGATAATCAACTACACCACCAAGACAAAAATGTCATGGTTTGGACAAGTACTAGTTTTAACAAAAAACCTAATTTGATCACAAAAAATGAGACTAAAGGAATAATTGATCCATAATGATTAGGAAAGTTAAAATTAAGCTCAACATGAGGATAAAAATTGTATTGTGCCACTATCTACATGTGAATTACATGATGTGCTTCGTTTAATGAGCCTAAGAAAAAAAAAATCAAATATTGTCTGTGTGAGCCCATGTTCGAACTGGGGACCTCTATTGTGTGAGACTAATGTGATAACGAACAACACTACCTAGACAGAGATGTCTTGCCTTAGACATGAACTAGTTTTAACAAAAAGCCCCACATTCATCACAAAAATCAGACTCAAGGAATAATTGATCCATAAGGTTTAGGAAAATTAAAATTAAGTTCAAGATGAGGACACAAATTGTATTGTGCCACTATCTGCATTCCAAGTACCTGATTTGCTTCATTTAAGGAGCCTTAGAAAAATAAATCTATATGCCAAATTTAAATATTGTATGTCTAAGCCCAGCTCGGAGTTGTGGACCACTAGTGTGTGAGTCTAGTGTGATAACCAACTACCCACCCAGATAGAGATACCAATGTTTGGACAGGAACTAGTTTTAAGAAAAACACTTACTTGTACCACAAAAATGAGACTCAAGGAATAATTGATCCATTTAGGAAAATTAGGACTAAGTGCAAGATGAGGACAAAAACTGTACTGTGTCGCTATCTACATGTCGAGTACATGATTTGCTTTATTTAAGTCAAAAACAAAGTTGAAATATTGTCTGTCTGACACCAAGTTTGAATTAGGCAACTCTAGTTTGTTAGACTAGCATGCTAAGTAACTACACCACCAAGACATTCATGTGGTTGTTTGCACAAGAACAAGTTTAACAGAAAGCTCTACTTTTGCCAAAAAAATGAGACTCATGGAATAATTGATCCACAAGGCTTAGGAAAATTGAAATTAAGTTCAAGATGAGGATAAAGATTGGACTATTCCACCATCTGTATGCCCAGTATATGATTTCCGTCATTTAAGGAGCCATAGAAGAAAAAAAGTCAAAAACAAAATTTAAATATTGTCTGTCTGAGCCCAGGTTCGAACTGGGGACCTCTAGTGTGTGAGACTAGCGTGATAACGAACTACATCACCCAAATAAAGATGTCGTGCATTGGACAAGAACCAAGTTTAAGAAAAAGGGCAACTTTTAGCACAAAAATAAGACTCAAGGGATAATTGATCTACAAGGTTTAGGAAAATAAAATTAAATTCTAGATGAAGACAAAAATTTTACTGTGCCACTATCTAGATGCGAAGTGCGTGAATTGCTTCATTTAAGGAGCCTTAGAAAAATAAAGTCAAAAACAAAATTGCAGTATTGTCTGTCTGAGGGCAATTTCGAACTAGGGACCTCTAGTGTGTGAGACTAACGTGACATCCAACTACACTATCTAGACAAAGATGTCATGGCTTAGACAAGAACTACTTTTAGCAAAAAGCCCTATTTTCACCACAAAAATCAGACTTAAGGAATAATTGAACCATAAGGTTTAGGAAAATTTAAATTAAGTTCAAGATGAGGACAAAAATTGTGTTGTGCCACTATCTGCATGCCAAGTACTCGATTTGCTTCATTTAAGGAGCCTTAGAAAAATAAAGTCAAACACAAAACTTAAATATTGTCTATCTAACCCATGTCGGAACTGTGGACCTCTAGTGTGTGAGAGTCATGGTTTCGACAGGAACTAGTTTTAATAAAAAAAAAAGCCCTACTTTTACCACAAAAACAAGACTCAGGGAATAATTCATCCATAAGCTTTAGGAAAATTAGCACTAAGTTCAAGATTAGGGGAAAAATTGTACAATGCCACTATCCACACGTCGAGCACATGATTTGCTTTATTTAAGGCATCTTTGAAAAATAAAGTCAAAAACAAAATTGAAATATTGTCTGCCTGAGCCCCGGTTCAAACTCGGGAACTCTAGTTTTCTCAACTAGCATGGTAACTAGCTACACCACCTAGACAGAGATGTGTTGTCTACAAAAGAACAAGTTTTAAAAAAAAAGCTCTACTTTTGCCACAGAAATGAGACTCGAGGAATAATTGATCCATAAGGCTTAGGAAATTGAAATTAGGTTTAAGATGAGGATAAAAACTATACTGTTCCACCATCTACATGCCAAGTTCATGACTTGCTTCATTTAAGGATCCTTAGAAAAACAAAGTCAAAAACAAAATTAAAATATTGCCTGTCTGAGCCTAGGTTCAAACTGGGGACCACTAGTGTGCAAGACTAGCATGATAACCAACTACACCTCCCAGACAAAGATCTCGTCGATTAGACAAGAATTTGTTTTAACAAAAAGGCCAACTTTGACCACAAAAATGAGACTCTAGGGATAATTGATCCATAAGGTTTAGGAAAATTAAATTAAGGTCAAGATGAGGACAAAAATATTACTTGTTCCACTATCTGCATGCCAAGTGCATGAATTGCTTCATTTAAGGAGACTTAGAAAAATAAGTGCAAAACAAAATTGAAATATTGTATGTTTGAACCCAAATTCGAACAAGGGACCAGTAGTGCATGACACTAGTATGATAACTAACTATACCACCCAGACAGAGATGTCATGATTTGGATAGGAACTAGTTTTAACAAAAAGCCCTACTTTCATCACAAAAATAAGACTCAAGGAATAATTGATCCATAATGATTAGGAAAATTAAAATTAAGTTCAAGATGAGGACAAAAATTGTATTGTGCTACTATCTACTTGCCAATTACATGATTTGTATCCTTTAATGAGCCTTAGAAAAATATAGTCAAAAAAAAAATTAAAACATTGTCTGTCTGTGCCCAAGTTCAAACTGGGGGCCTCTAGTGTGTGAGACTAACGTTATAATGAACTACACTACCCAGATTGAGATGTCATGGCCTAGACAAGAACTAGTTTTAACAAAAAGCCCTACTTTCACCACAAAAATCATACTCAAGGAATAATTGATGCATAAGGTTTAGGAAAATTAAAATTAAGTTGAAGATGAGGACATAAATTGTATTGTGCCACTATCTACATGCCATGTGCACGATTTGCTTCATTTAAGGAGGCTTAGAAAAATAAAGTCAAGCACAAAATTGAAATATTCCTATCTAAGCCCCGGTCGGAACTGTGGAGCTATAGTGTGTGAGACTAGTGTGATAACCATTTACATATCCAAGATAGAGATATCTTGATTTGGACAGGAGCTAGTTTGAACAAAAAGTTCTACTTTTACCAATTAAATGAGACTGAAGGGATAATTGATACAAAAGGTTTAGGAAAATTAGGACTAAGATCAAGATAAGGACAAAAGCTATACTTTGTCGCTATGTGCGTGCCGAGTACATGATTTGCTTTATTTAAGGCACCTTGGAAAAAATAAAGTCAAAAACATCGTTGAAATATTGTCTATCTGACCCCAAGTTCGAATTAGGGACCTCAAGTTTGCTAGACTAGCGTGGTAACCAACTACACCTCCCAGACGGAGATTCGCTTGTTTGCACAAGAACAAGTTTTGACAAAAAGCTATACTTTTACAACATAATTGAGACTTAAGGAATAATTGATCAAGAAGGCTTATGAAAATTGAAATTAAGTTCAAGATGATGATAAGAATTGTACTGTTCCACCATCTGCATGCCAAGTACATGATTTGGTTCATTTAAGGCGCCTTAGAAAAACAAGTCAAAAACTAATTTGAAATATTGTCTGTCTGAGTCCATGTTCGAACTGGGGACATCTAGTGTGTGAGACTAGTGTGATAACCAGCTACACCACCAAGAAAAAGATGTCATGGATTGGACAAGAACCAATTTCAACGAAAAGGCCAACTTTTACCCCAAAAATGAGATTCAAGGGATAATTGATCCATAAGGTTTAGGAAAATTAAATTAAGTTCAAGAGGAGGACAAAAATTTAACGGTGCCACTATCTGGATGCCAAGTGCATGAATTGCTTCATTTAAGGAGCCTTAGAAAAATAAAGACAAAAACAAAATTGAAATATTGTAAGTTTGACCCCAAATTTGAACTCGGGACCACCAGTGCTTGAGACTAGCATGATAACCAACTACACCACCGAGACAGAGATGTCATGGTTTCAACAAGTACTAGTTTTAACAAAAAGTGTACTTTCACCACAAAAATAAGACTCAAGGACTAATTGATCCATAATGATTAGGAAAATTAAAATTAAGTTCAACCTGACGATAAAAATTGTATTCTACCACTATCTACATGTGAATTACATGATTTGCTTCATTTAATGAGCCTTAGAAAAAAAAAACCAAAAACAAAATTGAAATATTGCCTGTCTAAGCCCAAGTTCGAACTGGGGACCTCTAGTGTGTGAGCCTAACGTGATAACGAACAACACTACCAAGACAGAGATGTCATGGTTTAGTCAAGAACTAGTTTTAACAAAAAGCCTTACTTTCACCACAAAATTCATACTCAAGGAATAATTGATCCATAAGGTTTAGGAAAATTAAATTTACGTTCAAGATGAGGACAAAAAATGTATTGCGCCACTATCTACATGCTATGTACCCAATTTGCTTCATTTAAGGAGCCTTAGAAATATAAAGTCATACGCAAAATTTAAGTATTGCCTGTGTAAGCCCCGGTCAGAACTGTGGACCTCTAGTGTGTGAGACTAGTGTGATAACCAACTACAGCACCCAGATAGAGGTACCATGGTTTGGACAGGGACTAGTTTTAACCAAAAGCCTTACTTTTACCCCAAAAATGAGACTTAAGGAATAATTGATCCATAAGGTTCAGGAAAATTAGGACTAAGTTTAAGATGAGGACAAAAATTATACTTTGTCGCTATCTGCATGCCGAGTACATGATTTGCTTTATTTAAGGCACTTGGAAAAATAAAGTCAAACACAACAAAGTTGAAATATTTTCTGCCTAACACCATGTTGGAATTAGGGACCACTAGTTTGTTAGACTAGCATGGTAACCAACTATGTGACCTAGACATTGATGTGGTTGTTTACGCAAGAACAAGTTTTAGCAGAAAGCTCTACTTTTAACACCAAAATGAGACTCAAGGAATAATTGATCCATAAGGCTTAGAAAAATTGAAATTAAGTTCAAGATGAGGATAAAAATTGTACTATTGCACCATCTGCATGCCAAGTACATGATTTCCTTCATTTAAGGCACCTTACAAAAACAAAGTCAAAAACAAAATTGAAATATTTTCTGTCTGAGCCCAGGTTCAAATTGGGGACCTCTAGTGTGTGAGACTGGCGTGATAACCAACTGCACCACCTAGAAAAAGATGTCGTGCATTGGACAAGAACCAATTTTAACAAAAAGGCCAACTTTTACCACGAAAATGAGATTCAAGGGATAATTGATCCATAAGGTTCAGCAAAATTAAATTAAGTTCAAGATGAGGACAAAAATTTTGCAGTGCCACTATCTCGATGCCAAGTGCATGAATTGCTTCAGTTAGGGAGCCTTAGAAAAATAAAGTCAAAAACAAAATTGAAATATTGTCAGTTTGAGCCAAAAATCGAGTTGGGAACCACTAGCGTGTAAGACTAGCATGATAACCAACAACACTACCCGGTCAGAGATGTGAGGGTTTGGATGAGAACTAGTTTTAGGAAAAAGCCCTACTTTTATCACAAAAATAAGACTCAAGGAATAATTGATCCATAATGATTAGGAAAATTAAAATTAAGTTTAAGAGGAGGACGAAAATTGCATTGCACCAATATCTACATGCCAATTACATGATTTGCTTCATTTAATGAGCCTTCGAAAAATAAAGTCAAGAACAAAATTGAAATACTGTTTGTCCGAGCCCAAGCTCGAATTGGGGACCTCTAGTGTGTGAGACTACCGTGATAACCAACTGCACTATCGAGACAAAGATGTCATGGCTTAAACAAGAACTACTTTTCACAAAAAGCCCTACTTTCACCACAAAAATCAGACTCAAGGAATAATTGATCCATAAGGTTTAGAAAAATTAAAATTAAGTTCAAAATGAGGACAAAAATTGTACTGTGCCACTATCTGCATGCCAAGTACCCAATTTGCTTCATTTAAGGAGCCTAAGAAAAATAAAGTTATACGTAAAATTTAAATATTGTCTATCTAAACCTAGGTCGGAACTGTTGACCTCTAGTGCATAAGACTAGTGTGATAACCAACTACACCACCTAGATAGAGATACCATGGTTTCGATAGGAACGAGTTTTAACAAAAAGCCCTCCTTTTACCACAAATATGAGACTCAAGGAATAGTTGATCCATAAGGTTTAGAAAAATTAGGACTAAGTTCAAGACGAGGAAAAAAATTGTACAGTGTCACCATCCGCAAGCCGAGTACGTGATTTGCTTTATTTAAAGCACCTTGGAAAAATAAAGTCAAAAAGAAAGTTGAAATATTGTCTGCCTGAGCCCGGGTTTGAAATAGGGACCTCTAATTTGTTAGACTAGCACGGTAACCAACTACACTACCTAGACAAAGATGAGTTGTTTGCACAAGAACACGTTTTAACAAAAAGCTCTACTTTTCCCACAGAAATGAGACTTGAGGAAAAATTGATCTACAAGGCTTAAGAAAATTGAAATTAAGTTCAAGATGATGATAAATATTGTACTGTTCCACCATCTACATGCCAAGTGCATGATTTGCTTTACCTAAGGTGCCTTGGAAAAACAAAGTCAAAAACAAAATTGAAATATTGCCTGTCTGAGCCAAAGTTCGAACTAGGGACTTCTAGTGTGTAAAACTAGCGTGATAACCAACTACACCACCCGGACAAAGATGTCATCAATTGGATAAAAAATTGTTTTAACAAAAAGGACAACTTTTACCACAAAAAAGAGACTCAAGGGATAATTGATCCATAAGGTTTACGAAAATTAAATTATGTTCAAGAGGAGGATAAAAATTTTACTTGTGGCACTATCTAGATGCCAAGTGAATGAATTGCTTCATTTAAGGAGCCTTAGAAAAATAAAGTCAAAAACAAAATTGAAATATTTTCAATTTGACCCCAAATTCGAGCTGGGGACCACTAGTGCGTGAGACTAGCATGATAACCAACTATACCACCCAGATGGAGATGTGATGGTTTGGGCAAGAACGAGTTTTTTTGTAAAAGCCCTACTTTTATTTGAAAAATGAGACTCAAGGAATAATTGATCCATAATTATTATAAAAATTAAAATTAAGTTCAAGATAAGGACAAAAATTGCATTGTACCACTATTTACGTGCCAATTACATGATTTGCATTACTTAATAAGCCTTAGAAAAATAAAGTCAAAAACAAAATTGAAATAGGATATGTCTAAGCCCAAGTTCCAACTGGGGACCTCTAGTGTGTCAGACTAACGTGATAACCAACTACATTACTGAGACAGTGATGTCAGGGTTTAGACAAGAGCTATTTTTAACAAAAAGCCCTAGTTTCACAACACAAATCAGACTCAAGGAATGATTGATCCATAAAGTTTAGGAAAATTAAAATTAACTTCAAGTTGACGACACAAATTGTATTGTGCCACTATATGCATACCAAGTACACGATTTGCGTCATTTAAGGAGCCTTAGAAAATAAAGTCAAACACAAAATTGAAATATTGTCTATCTAAGGCCAGGTCGGAACTGTGGAACTCTAGTGTGTGAGACTAGTGTCATAACGAACTACACCACCCAGATAGAGATATCATGGTTTGGACAGGAACACGTTTTAACAAAAAGCCCTACTTTTACGACAAAAATGAAACTCATGGAATAATTGATCCTCAAGGTTTAGGAAAATTAGGACTAAGTTCAAGATGAGGACAAAAATTATGCTGTGCTGCTATCTACATGCTGAGTACATGATTTGCTTTATTTAAGGCACCTTGGAAAAATAAAGTCAAAAACAAAGTTGAAATATTGTCTACCTAAGCCCAGGTTCGAATTACGGACCTCTAGTTTGTTAGACTAGCATGGTAACCAAGTACGCCACGCAAAGAGAGATCTGGTTGTTTGCACAAGAACACGTTTTAACATAAAGCTCTACGTTTACCACAGAAATGAGACTCAAGGAATAATTGATCCACAATGCTTAGGAAAATTGAAATTAAGTTCAAGATGAGGATAAAAATTATACTGTTCCACCATCTGCATGGCAAGTACATGATTTCCTTCATTTAAGGTGCCTTAGAGAAACAAAGTCAAAAACAAAATTGAAATACTATGTTACTGAGGCAAGGTTCGAACTGGGGACATCTAGTGTGTGGGACTAGCGTGATAACCAACTACACCACCCTGACAAAGACGTCGTGCTTTGGACAAGAACCAATTTTAACAAAAAGGCCAACTTTTACCACAAAAAAGAGACTTCAAGGATAATTGATCCATAAGGTTTAGGAAAATTAAATTAAGTTCAAGATGAGGACAGAAATTTTACTGTGCCACTATCTGGATGCCCGGTGCTTGAATTGCTTTATTTAAGGAGCCTTAGAAAAATAAAGTCAAAAACAAAATTGAAATATTGTCAGTTTGAGCCCAAATTCGATCTGAGGACCACTGGTGCGTGACTATAGCATGATAACCAACTACAGCACCCAAACAAAGATGTGATGGTTTGGACCAGAACTAGTTTTAACAAAAAGACCTACTTTTATCACAAAAATGAGACTTAAGGAATAATAGATCCATAATGATTAGGAAAATTAAAATTAAGTTTAAGAAGGGGATAAAAATTGTATTGCACCACTATCTACATGCCAATTACATGATTTGCTTCATTTAATGAGCCTTAGAAAAATAAAGGGAAAAACAAAATTGAAATATTGTCTGTTTGTGCCCAAGTTTGAACTGGGGACCTCTAGTGTGTGAGACTAATGTGATATCCAACTCCACTACCAAGACAGAGATGTCATGGCTTAGACAAGAGCTACTTTTAACAAAAAGCCCTACTTTCACCCCAAAAATCAGACTCAAGGAATTATTGATCCATAAGGTTTAGGAAAATTAAAATTAACTTCATGATGAGGACAAAAATTGTATTGTGCCACCATCTGTAGGCCAAGTACCCGATTTGCTTCATTTAAGGAGCCTTAGAAAAATAAAGTTGTACGAAAAATTTTGAGTATTGTCTGTCTAAGCCTAGGTCGGAATTGTGGACATCTAGTGTGTGAGACTATTGTTATGACCAACTACACCACCCAGATAGGGATACCATGCTTTGGATGGGAACTAGTTTTAACAAAAAGCTTTCCTTTTACAACAAAAATAAGACTCAAGGATTAATTGATCCATAAGGTTTGGGAAAATTAAGACAAAGTTCAAGATGACGACAAAAATTGTACTATGTCGCCATCTGCATGTCGAGTACATGATTTGCTTTATTTAAGGCACCTTCAAAAAATAAAGTGAAAAACAAAGTTGAAATATTGTCTGCATGAGCCTAGGTTCGAATTAGGGACCTCTAGTTTATTAGACTAGCATGGTAACCAACAATGCCTCCTAGATAGAGATCTGGTTGTATGCACAATAACAAGTTTTAATAGAAAGCTCTACTTTTGCACACAAATGAGACTCAAGGAATAATTGACCAACAAGGCTTAGGAAAATGGAAACTAAGTTCAAGATCATGACAAAAATTGTACTGTTCCACCATCTGCATGGTAAGTACATGATTTCCTTCATTTAAGGCGCCTTAGAAAAACAAAGTCAAAAACAAAATTGAAATATTGTATGTCTGAGCCCAGGTTCGAATTGGGGACCTCTAGTGTGTGAGACTGGCATGATAACCAACTGCACCACCTAGACAAAGATGTCGTGCATTGGACAAGAACAAAATTTAACAAAAAGACCAACTTTTACCACAAAAATGAGATTCAAGGGATAATTGATCCATAAGGTTCAGGAAAATTAAATTAAGTTCAGGATGAGGACAAAAATTTTGTTGTGCCACTATCTCGATGCCAAGTGCATGAATTGCTTCATTTAGGAAGCCTCGGAAAATAAAGTCAAAAACCAAATTGAAATATTTTCAGTTTGAGCCGAAAATCGAGCTCGGGACCACTAGCACGTGAGACTAGCATGATAACCAACAACACCACCCGAACAGAGATGTGAGGGTTTGGATAAGACCTAGTTTTAGAAAAAAAGCCCTACTTTTATCACAAAAATGAGACTCAAGGAATAATTGATCCATGATGATTAGGAAAATTAAAATTAACTTCAAGATTAGGATAAAAAATGTATTGTACCACTATCTACATGCCAATTACATGATTTGCTTCATTTAATGAGCCTTAGAAAAATAAAGTCAAAAACAAAATTGAAATATCGTTTGTCTGAGCCAAGTTTGAACCGGGGACCTCTAGACTGTGAGACTAATGTGACAACCAACTACACTACCAAGACAGGGATGTCATGGCTTAGACAAGAACTAGTTTTAACAAAAAGCCCTACTTTGACCACAAAAATCAGACTTAAGGAATAATTGATCCATAAGGTTTAGGAAAGTTAAAATTAAGTTCTAGATGGGGACAAAAATTGTACTGTGCCACAATCTGCATGCCAAGTACACGATTTGCTTCATTTAAGGAGCCTTAGAAAAATAAAGTTGGACACAAATTTGAAATATTGTCTGTTTAACCCCATGTCGGAACTATGGACCTCTAGTGCGTGAGACTAGTGTGATAACCAACCACACCACCCATATAGAGATATCGTGGTTTGGACATAAACTAGTTTCGACGAAATGCCCTACTTTTACCACAAAGATGAGACTCAAGGGATAATTGATCCGTAAGGTTTACGGAAATTAAGACTAAGTTCAGGACGGGGACAAAAATTGTACTTTCCCGCTATCTGCATGCCGAGTACATGATTTGCTTCATTTAAGGCACCCTGGAAAACTAAAGTCAAAAACAAAGTTGAAATACTGTCTGTCTCAGCCCAGGTTCGGATTGGGGACCTCTACTTTGTTATACTAGCATGATAACTAACTATACCACCGAGAGAGAGATGTGTTTTTTTGCACAAGAACAAGGTTTAACAAACAGCTCTGCTTTTACCACAAAATAAGACTTAAGGAATAATTGATCCACAACACTTAGGAAAATTTAAATTAAGTTCAAGATGAGGATAAAAATTGTACTGTTTCACTATCTGCATGCCAAGTACATGATTTGCTTCATTTAAGGCGCCATACAAAAACAAAGTCAAAAACAAAATTGAAAGATCGTTTGTCTGGGCCCCAGGTTTGAACTAGGGACCTCTAGTGTGTGAGACTGGCATGACAACCAACTACGCCACCTAGACAAAGATGTCATGGATATGGCCAGAACCAGTTTCAACAAGAATGCCAAAGTTAAATATTGTCTGTCTAAGCCCGGGTCGGAATTGTGGACCACTAGTGTGTGAGACTAGCGTGATAACCAACTACACCACCCCAACAAAGATGTCGACAATTGGACAAGAACCTGTTTTAACAAAAAGGCCAACTTTAACCACAAAAATGAGACTCAACGAATAATTGATCAATAAGGTTTAGGAAAATTAAATTATTTTCAAGACGATGACAAAAATTTTACTGTGCCACTATCTGGATGCCAAGTGCATGAATTGCTTCATTTAAGGAGCCTTAGAAAAATAAAGTCAAAAACAAAATTGAAATATTGTCAGTTTCAGCCCAAATTCGAACTAGGGACCACTAGTGCGTGAGAGTGCCATGATAACCAACTACACCACCCAGACAAAGATGTCATGGTTTGGAAAGGAACTAATTTTAACAAAAAGCCCTACTTTTATCACAAAAATGAGACTCAAGGAATAATTGATCCATAATGATTAGGAAAATTAAAATTAAGTTCAAGATGAGGACAAAAATTGTATTGTACCACTCTCTACATGCCAATTACATGATTTCTTTGATTTAATGAGTCGTATAAAAATAAAGTCAAAAACAAAATTGAAATATTGTCTGTTTGAGCCCAAGTTCGAACTGGGACCTCTAGTGTGTGAGACTAACGTGATAACGAACTACACTACCCAGACAGAGATGTCAAGGTTTAGACAAGAACTAGTTTTAAGAAAAAGCCCTACTTTTGCCACAAAAATCAACTCAACGAATAATTGATCCATAAGGTTTAGAAAAATTAAAATTAAGTTCAAGATGAGGACAAAAACTATAATGTGCCACAATCTGCATGCCAAGCACATGTCAAATGCTCCAAGTACCTTCATTAGGCTTACGAACCCAGTGTTTAGGCCTTATATTGGTAAGTTTGTTGTGGTTTAATTTGACGACATTCTGATCTATAGCAAGACTGAAGAAGAGCACTCAGACTATCTAATCAAATTATGATGATCCTTGATTAAGAAAAGCTTTATGAGAACCTAAAAAAGGTGCACCTTCTGTTTTTAGGTTACATTGTGACTATCCAAGGCAACAAGGTAGATGAAAGCAAGGTGGAGGCCATTCGGTCTTGGCCTATTCCTAAGAGTCTTCATGATGTCATAAGCTTTCATAGACTTACCTTATTCTATAGGCAGTTCATAAAACCATCATGGCTCCTGTGACTGAGGTAATCAAGGCTTCATCCTGTAAATGACCCCTAAAGGTCAATCTGCCTTTGAAGAGATCAAGTGCAAACTCACTTAATCCCCGGTGCTAGCTTTACCGTGCTTTGACAAGGTTTTTGAGATTAAGTGTGATACATCTAGAGTTAGTATTGGTGGAGTCCTTACATAAGAAGGAAGGCCCCTAGCATTATTTAGTGAAAAGTTATATGATTCAAGAAGGAAGTACTCCACATATGACAAAGAGTTTTATGTAATTATGCAGAGTTTAGAGCAATGGAGTTATTATCTAATGGCTAGTGAATTCATCTTATATTCTGATCATGAGGCCTTAAAGTACATTCAAAGGTAGCACAAGTTGAACTCAAAACATGTTAAATTGGTGGAATATCTTCATTCATTCCACTTTACAATCAAGTACAAGTTTGAGAAGCCTAACCAAGGAGCTGATGCCTTATCAAGAAGGCACTTATTATTGTTTTAACTAGATGCTTATATTTTGGGATTTGAGCATCTTAAGTCCCTTTATGCTTAACATGAAGACTTTGGGGAGCTTTATTTTGATTGTCAAAAGCATGCCAAAGGTGACTTTCTGATCCAAGAGGAGTACTTATTCAAAGGTACTCATTTGTGTATTCCTAAATGTACCCATGAACTGCTGATAAGGCAGATCCAAGGTGGTTCTTTGGCTAGTCACTATGGTGAGAACTTGACCCTTACCATGTTAAGGGAGCATTACTTCTGGCTAGGCATGAGCAAAGACGTGCAAGATATCTTGAGGAGGTGTGCTACTTGTCAAGTCACTAGTAGACAGTCATTAACTCACAGTTTATACACATCTCTACCCATTCCATCCTTTCTTGGGTTGATGTAAGCATGGATTTCAGTATTGGCTTGTTAAAACTCAAAGGAACAAGGATTCCATCTTTGTGGGGAGGACAGGTGCTCTAATATCTAGGTTGACAATTGAATCCTACATATCAACTAAATAAATTAGCCTTAATTCCTATGATAATTTGATTATTAAATTTGGTCTATATGCCTGATATCACAGAGTTGAGTGTAAAGATCAATATCTTCGCTATAATACTGTAATGAAGTAATTTGAACTTGGACACTTTTAACATCGATCGATATACCTATACTTTCTATCTTTGTTATGCTTAAGGACATTTTCCCAATTGATGAGATTAACTTCTCCCAAACCATCCTCAAAGTCTTTTATTTCTAGATCTCATTCCATTATTTCACATACTTACTCTTTAATTAAAAGATGGATTTTTTTTATAGATCCTATCTTTCTCAATTATGGAAAGGACCCAATCTCCTTTGACTTCTTCGTTCTCATTATCCACAACAAATTCTTCTTTTTGAAGGTCACCAAGACTTATGAAACTACTTTCCATCATATGACTAGTCTCTCCATAATCACTTTCTTCATAGTCGTCTTTTAGTATAATCCCAACAATTCACTTGTTTTTTAGGGTTAGGTCTAGTGCTTCTTCTTTGCTAAGGTCAAAATAATCTAGATTACCCAAGGTTTCAATTAGTTTATTATCCTTCCTATTTTTGCATTTGTTTGCACAATGACCTACTTCTCCACATGCCCAACACTGACAATTTTTTTTTTCTTGATAGGACAATAAGCAGCTTTATCAGAAATCTTCGTTTTTTAGGGTTTGGTTTGTTATAATATTTTCTTTTATATTTCTCTCTCATTTGCTTGTTAAAGCTCTTTTTCTTATAAAATTTTCTTTTTCTTCTTCTTTCAGGTTCCTTTGCCCATTGGTGAGGAGAATCCGAATAGGCTAAAAACTGTTTCTTCATTTTCTTTTGCTTTTAGAGTTCAAGGCATTAATCATTGACCAATTTTCTTAAATAAAATATTCTTAAACCAAGGGTATCAATGACATCTGCTTTTTTAACTCATGTAATATACTTTTCATTAATTATGAAATTTATTGGATATGACAATTTGTGAGGAACATACCAAAATTAGTTTCGTTATGCCTAATTTTATAATAATATTGATTAAATTTAGCAATGTAATTTTTTCAGATATCTCATATCACACAACTCCATGTTATTAATGTTCCTTTACCATGCTCTGAGCTTTTATTTAGAATCAAGTTTAGCTCCGATAAATTCAATTTCGATTTCCTTGCATAAATATTTGAACATTGCAGCTGGTGTTTCCATCATTCTTAATGCATATTTATTGTCCCCATTTAATGAATCATACTAGTCGGTTATCGTGCCAGAAAAACTATGTTCAATGCAGTTCAAGAAATTTGCATCAGTCCATGTAGTATTTAGGTTTAAGGCACTTTTCATGCCTGTTTTCCAATGCTAACATAATTCTTCTCTATGACGAGCTTTATTGATATTTAAGATGTATCATATTTGCCTAATCAAGGTAAGACCAATTTCTTCAAATCTCGTGGTTTTCCTTGGGATAAAACCAAAGGAAAAATTCATCGTACGTCTCGCTGCAACTTACCTAGGTCTCATAAAATGGGCATTTCTTCTAGAAGGTTCTCCAAATTCCTTAAGTTTAGGAACTGAGTTGTTAACTAGATTGGACTCAAGTTCATCTGTGTTAAGCTCTTCTCCAATCTCATTAATCTCATCATCAAATATTATTTTACAATATTTTTATCCGATTTCTTCTAATTTCTTCTAAAGGTACAACATTAAGATCCTCTAGTTTAGTTAAGTTCATCTGATGAGATATATATATTTCCTCTTCTAACTGGACATTATTTGTCTCTTCATTTTCATCATATATTACGTCTTGTTTATCAACCATTATGCCCATGATCTTGTTTAATTCTTCTAGCACTTGTTCTTTATCAAATATATTCTGTAATTGTTCAAGGTTAAACTACTTATACTCCATCGTCTTCTTCTTTCTCTATCTTTTTAGATGATTTTTCAGTTGATTTTTATCATACTTCTTGTTGGATTTTTATATCATGCAATGGAAATATATTTTTGTCTTTTGGGTTTTGAAAAGGATTTTATATCATGCAATGGAAATCTCGTTAATTAAAGAAAGATGAATTACAGATAATTACTTCTTAATCTCCTTAATTTCAGTATTAGTTTTTGCTAATTCGACTTTTAGTTCCAAAACTATATCAGTGATATAGTTTAATTGCAGTGCTACTGAATTGGTTCTTTATGGTGAGTGAACAATATGTGAATATTTAGAAGCATGACAATTAGAAGATGATTCTAGCATTAAATACGATTAATTCAAGCATTGGATGGATTTAATTAGACCAATTATCCTAATTATTTTTGGCCATGTAGCTCTAATACCAATTAAAAGAGGGTTCCAAATATTGCTTATAAGGGAAATTACACATGCAAAAAATAAAATTTTTTTAAAGTAAGTTTTTAAGGATTTGGGTCAATATGCAAATATGGAAAGTTATGGGCAGCTTTTGTAAACTAAAATAGTAAGTTGGACTTGAAAATAGTTCGCATAAAAGTTTGAGGGTCGTTTCTGCTAGTTACCTCATAAGTCAAGTTATCTTATAATTAGCTCTAAAAACCGAGGGCCCTTATTTACACTAAATTGAAGGTACCTTTGTATAATTTATTCACCAGAAAATGCTGCTTTTTGATGAATATTGCTTTTGCATTTTTTATTTTTTTAATAGTTTCATTTTTTGCAAGATGTACATGAACCATAAAGTAAAAATCTCAGGGGGATGGTAAACCACACGTGACGTCTTACGTACTTGAAATGCCATTCCTAATAATTATGTTAAGATTTAGTGACAAAATTATCAAACTTAATACTTCACGAACTATATATTAATATTTCGCTAATTTGACGTATGCATTAGAGGAACAAAAGGACAGATTTAAAAAATCCAGATATTTGATTTATATTTTATATGGGATAGTTGTTTAACTTTTTTTAAAAAAATTTCTATCAATTCTTTTTAATTTTTACTTTGGTAAGAAAATTGTATTTTTCAAAATCTAAATCTCTGTACAAGCGTAGAGGTACAAATTACTTTGGTAAAAAGAAAAATGAAAATAAGGCAACAAGATTTTTTTTTTTAATCATCAATAAGGTAACAAGCTTTTACTAAATTAAGAATTGACCTTAAAAAGTTATAAGTACTGTAAACAAAATTAAATAAGGGATTGATTGAATTTTTTTTTCCCCCAATTCAGCTAGCCTCAAAACGTTAACCAAAATGTTGTTGACAAGCACTCCCTTAATGTCCGTTAAGCTTTCCACCCTGAAAAAAAAAAAAAAATTGTTCCTAGCACAACAATCCATTTCTATTTTTGGAGCAAGAGTAGTATGCCCTTCACCTTGGTTCTTACACCAGGGTCCCTATACTCTGCCCGTAAACTGCAAAACCTTTAAAAGAAAGGAAACTTCAATTCATATTTCATACTCCTACGTATCATACGCATTATCCTAAACGCCCCCAAGCCATGTCACTGGAGTTGCATATAATCTTAATGGATCCTTAACATAACTGAACTATACTTAAAAAAACGCTAAACCCAATAACCCTCAACTTTTTTTTTTTTTTTACAATGGCAAAGAAGAGACAGAAATCACAGCAGAGCTCCAAGGATCGAATTTCAGCACTGCCTATACACATCATACATCACATTCTCTTTTTTCTTCCTCCTGACGATGCCATGATGACGACCTTCCTTTCAAGTCTATGGAGGGACGTGTGGATTGGCATCCTGATTTTGAACTTCGACAAAACCCTGTTCTATCCAACCCTGGAAAAGAATAATTACGACTCATTGTCTTCCTATATGAGATATGATCTCTCTAAAGGTCTCAAGCTACAATTCTTGGAGTTCATCGATCGAACCCTTACAAAGCGGTCCAAGCTGTCTATGTAGAAAATATTATTTGAAAGCAAGGGGAAACCGAGCTTGAAGGCTTCGGTTCTTCTCATTCATTCTACATGGCCAAATACACGGTACATAAATGACAAACAAAGGAGGAATTTGTGCTAACCCTAGTCGACTACCTGGCGGCTAAGTAATACCAATATTAGGCAAGAATACAATTCTACGAAAATAAGAACACTAGCATATTTAAAACTTTATCACTGAAGGGATACAAAATATTTACATAATATTGGTTTTCCATTACTCCCCTCAAGTTCGAGCATGTCGACTAATAATGCCTAACTTGGATCGTAGATACGCGAACTAGTGCTTGCCAAGAGCTTTAGTGAAGATGTCCGCAACTTGATTCTTGGGAGAAATGTAGTGAGTTACTAACTCACCTGACAAAATTCGTTCCCGAACAAAATGACAATTCGTCTCAATATGTTTTGGCCTTTCCTGAAACACCGGAATTTTTGCAATATGTAATGCCGCATGATTGTCACAAAATAATTGCATAGGATTATAACCAAAAATGCCCATGGAGGCTAAGAATGATTTAACCCATATAAGATCACTAGTAATGGTAGCCATAGCACGGTATTCCGCTTCAACTAAGGAGCGAGATACTGTAGTTTGCTTCTTTGTCCTCCATGATACGGGTGAGCCCCCTAATATGACAAAATAACCAGTAAGAGATTTCCGAGTTAGGGGACATGCTCCCCATCAGAGTCACAAAATGCAATAATGCGTAAATCAGAGTCACTCCGTAAGAGGATTCCTTACCCGAGATTGCCTTTGAGATATCGAAGAACCTATCGAGCTGCGTCCATGTGAGCCTCCGGGGCTTGCATAAATTGAGATAAATATGGACGGAGTAACTTAACTCAGGCCGAGTAAGAGTAAGGTAGAGGAGTCGACCCACTAGGAGACGATATTGAGTTGGACCTCCAACATTCTTATAGCTGCTAAGCCCAGTTTGTGATTAGTTTTCATAGCAAAGTCCGTTGGCTTGGCTCCAAGGAGTCCATATTCATCCAGAATTTCAAGAGCATACTTCTGTTGACAAAGAAATAAACCTTTTTCATTGCAGCCCACTTTGATTCCCAAATAAATACTTGAGTGGACCCAAATCCTTGATGATGCAAAAGCACTGATGGAGATAGGCTTCGAAGTCGGCACACAAATCATCATCATTTCCAATTAGTGCCAAATCATCAACATAAATTAATAAAGCCATAAATTTGTTACCCATAGAGTATGTGAAAAGGGAATAGTCAGCATAGGAACGAACAAACCCATAGGTAAGAAGCATTGAGGATAACTTCGTAAATGATTTACGAGGTGCCTGTTTTAAGCCATATAATGATTTCTGAAGACGGCAGACTTTGGTGGAGCTTGTAGTCTTGAGACCAGGAGGAAGAGTCATATAGACTTCCTCGTCTAAGTTGCCATCTGGAAACGCACTATTTACATCCATTTGATGAAGGGCCCATCCTTTTGCGGCTACTATTGAGAGAAAACAACGAACACTTGTCATTTTTGCAACTTGGGTAAATGTCTCGTTGTAATCAAAACCTTCTATCTGCTTGTCACCCCGAATAACCAAGCGTGCTTTATAGCACTCAATATTGCCATCGGAGTTATACTTGACCTTGTACACCCATTTACAATTTATGGGCTTACGTCTTGGAGGCAAATCAACGATGGACCAAGTTTGGTTCTGCTCCAGGCTTCAATTTCTTGGGCCATTGCTTCCTGCCACTTAGGATCTTTTACAGCTTCATGAAAGAACGTGGGCTCCACAAATTTGGTAATAGCAGCTAAATAATGTCCATGAGAATCAAAAAAATTATCACATGTAACATAATTTGCAATCGGATACATTTTACCTGAAGATACTTCTTGGATTGGGCTTGCACGAGAAGGAGGGGTTATAGACCGAGCAGTGTAACAAATGTAGTCTTGTAGGTGTGATGGTGCTTTCCAAACCTGCTTGTCGTTCTCCATAGTAAATGGTGCTACTGGACCGGTTGGATTATGAAGATTGCTCCCCCTGTCGACCGAAGCTCTCGGATTGGACTAAGTTTGGTGAGCAGTGGACTGAGGCCCGTCAATGTTGGGCCCACTGACCTCCTCCAGCCCAGCAGCCCCTTATTTGGGTTGTTGATCGCTGCGAGGTTCCACTGGCCCAGCCATATTATTCGGCAAGACTGGGCTGGGCCGAGACAATGCGTCTAGCCTGGGAGGAGGATAAGCCGTGTCTGGCCAAGTGGTATGGCCCAAATTCGGTGTGCCGTTAGGGAGACAGGCAGGTAGATGGTGCTCATCGTCCACGTGATCATCAAACGTCCAACCCAAATCATCTTTTAACTTGCTAAAATCATTTTTTGGGTTTGCTTGATATGCAAAAGGATAAGTCTCTTCGTGGAAGATCACATCACGACTAACAATTATCTCAACAGTTTCAATATCATACAACGTCCAACCCTTCTTATCATGTGGATATCCTACAAAGATGCATCGCTTGATACGTGACCCAAATTTATCCTTTTGCCTTTGGTTATTGTACGCATGACACAAACACCCAAACACCTTAATATGGTCATAAGATGGCTTTGCCTTAAATAATTCTTCATAAGGAGTTTTTCCATGAAGGGTCTTAGTGGGTGTTCGATTAATAAGATAGGCTGTAGCTAACACACATTCTCCCCAAAATTCAATAGGTAAATGAGGCTCAAAACGAAGAGCCCTAGCATCATTCAAGACATAACGATGTTCTCTCTCTACCCTTCCATTTTGTTGGGGCGTGTCAACACAACTAGTTTCATGAATTATGTCATGCTCCTTATAAAACGTTTTCATAGGAATTGAAGCAAACTCACTACCATTGTCACTCCTAATGGTCTTAACCGTTGTATTAAATTGGGTTTGCACCATAGCACAAAATTCTTTAACTAATTGAGATGTTTCGTTTGTGCTCTTTATGAGGTATACCCAAACACAATGACTAGCATCATCCAAGATAGAAACAAAATAGTTTGCCTAATAGAAAGACTTAACAAAATAAGGCCCCCATATGTCGCAGTGAATAAAATCAATTGGTTTTGCGGCTTTATAGCTAATATTAATCGATAGTCGAGTTTGTTTTTCTCTTAAGCACACATCACATAATTCCTTATGATTACTACTACCATCTACTCCTGAAATAATAGTAGATAAATTGGATAATGCCCGATTTGACGAATGCCCAAGTCTTCTATGTCATAGCTAATGAGTTATCACTTTGTTTGCTTATGCTTGTGTCGTCGCACCTTCCTTGTAGAAATAAACCCTCATTCGATACTCACCCGATCCAATCAGCATCTTTGTAGTAAGGTTCTGTATCACACATGACCTGCGAGTGAACTTTACAATACAACAAAGATCTTCAATTAATTATGCAATTGATACCAAATTGCAATTTAGACTAGGCGCAAATGATACATCATGTAGCATCAATTTATTGTTTAGCCTTATAGATCCTCAGTTATTTGCATAGGAAACAGCTCCATTGGGCATACCCACGGGCATGGGTACAATCTTACGAACATTAGATAATAAACCAAATTTCCTGTCATATGATATGAAGCCCCACTATCCAAGAGCGAGTTGCACTTACTCGACAAACGTTCATGATAATCTTTTGGAGTCTTGATAATTCTTAATAGCTTCTGTACCTAGTCATCTGAAATTCCAGAAAGGGCTGCCCGAAATTTGTCACCTTGTGAGACCTGAGAGTCCTCGATGTTACTCGCTGCTACGCTACTGTCCTGAACTTGCGTGACAAATGTGGCTTCCTTTCCAGAATAGGTTCCACAACCTCTGACGGCATTACTTCGTCCTCCTCCTCATCCACCCCGTCCTCTTCCTCTATTGTTATGTCCTCCCCGTGTTCCCCAGCCAGCCAGATAGGCCACTATTTCGAAGCAATTAGCCTCCTCATGACCGACCTTTCCGCGGTGTCGACAATTGGGCTTGTCTCCACCTTGCTGCCTAAACTGAACGTTATGCGAAATAGCAAAGGTAGAAATATTTTCAGACCTGTGATCACGGCTAATCATAACTTTCTTGTGGTTCTCCTCTTTTTGAACCATGCTAAAAATCTTATCGAGGGATGGAAGAGGATCCAAGGCGAGGATTTGAGAGTGGATTTTCAAGTATATATCATCATTCAGTCCCATCAAGAAGTACTGAATTTTGTCGTCCTTGGCCATCATACTTCGTTGCTGCCTTACATGTACAAACTGGCTGCTTAACATAGTTTCCGAGTTCGTTCTAAAGGCCCATTAGCTTTGAGAAAAACTCAACGACCTCAAGGTTTCCTTGCTTACACGAAGTGATTTGAGACTTCAATTGATGGATCTTTGGTACATTTGGAATGGTATATCTTTTCTGGATATTTTCCAAGATTGCTTTGGCTTAGTCGGCATAAGCGATGGAAGCATGCAACTTTGGGTCGATGATGTTTAAAATCCAGGATGTAATCATCAAGTTAACGATGATCCATGCATTTGTCTCCACTGAGCACTCGCCTTTCTTAATGTCGGGCTTTTGAATAGTATCATTCAATGAAAGCTATTTTGTTCTTTGTCGTGAATGCCGTAGTTACAGCCTCTTCCCATAACTCATAGCTTTTCCCATCAAACCTGATAGCGGTGATCATTGCACCTGGTGCGTCTCAAGGATGAAGGTAGTATGGTGATCAATTATCGATCACGAATTCGGTGGGCTTCTCATCATCTTTACCCATCTCAACTCTTGACTAAATCTTCTTGATTTTGTGAGATTGACTTTTTTGAGGGATTAGTCAGGATCAATACTCTAATAATATGTAGAAAATATTATTTGAAAGCACTGGGAAACCGAGCTTAAAGGCTTCGGTTTTTCTCATTCATTCTGTATGGCTAAACACACGCTACATATATGACAAACAAATGAGGAATTTGTGCTAACCCTAGTCGACTACTTGGCCGCTAAGTAATACCAATATCAGGCAATAATACAATTCTACCAAAATAAGAACACTAGCATATTTGCAACTTTATCACTTATTGGATAAAAAAATATTTACACAATATTGGTATTCTATCAATCTACAACCAATGCAGCCTGTTTTAACCTCTTCATACCCAACTTTAATTTAGCCCCCGGTTTGTCTACCCGCTTGGATCGATGGATCGATATTGCCATCAATGAGTTCAAGGCTAATGAGCTAATCTTTCACAATGACCAATCAATGAAAATGCCTATGTATAATTTTATCTTCAAAGTGAATGTTGCCACCCTACCATTGAAGCGGCTTGACTTGCATCGGGTGACATTATGCCCTCAAATGATTGAGTGCCTTTCTAGGCATTGTCCTTTAATGCATACTTGGTAAACTTAGGGTTCTTAGCCTTCGGAAACTTCTTGATTTTATGTTGCGGTTTCAGTATCATCCTTCCAGGTTGGAGTTAGATATTGATGCCCCAAGTCTTCGCTTCTTGGAGTACTACAGTGATTACTATGGTGAAATTGAAGTGGATAGATGTGGTAGTTTGAAGGACTTATGGTTACATGGAGTTGTTTAAGGTCACAATTGCCTATTTCTCTTATATCAGATTTGCAGCTTCTACATTACAACCTAGATACCGAAAGTATTTCCATCTCAAGCAAATATTTGAAGACATTGTTCATACAAGAACGTACTTATTTGGCTGGTATTAAGATTGAGATTGATGCTCCAAATCCTACATATTTTAACTTCTTAGGTTTACTTCCCCCATTTTTTGAATTAAGTCATTCAGGGCCAGAAAGGGCTAACCTTCGCCTGAGAATAAGTTCTTATCACTGGGGTGACCCTTCTCATCAGAAATATGTCAATTTTCTTGACACAATCAATCCTCGCAAAGAATTGGAAATTGGGGAAACATATCGTATTGATGAGGTATGTTGTATAATCTCTTGAATTGCAGCATTTAATAGTTTATTAATTGTGTTGAGTGTTCTAAATCAAAAGTTGTGTTGCCTTCTTATATTTGTATTTTATTTTGGTAAAAAGGAAATGATATTTGAGAAAGAACAGCGAACACACTAGAATAATCCGCTACCAGATGTCAAGCATTTGAAAGTAGGAATTCACATCTCTAGCTGGTTCGATGCAAGACCTAGAATGAACAAGTTAATGAACAAGTTTCTTGACAATGTACTTTGGCTTGGTCCTTGTGCATTGACAATCACATTAACACTCTTAAGGTTTCAGTCCTCGAATAATGATGAATCTAAGATTCTTGGTATGCTCGTTTGACTAAAATCGGCTAATGCGTAGTCAAATCCACTGTTCAACGTCCCTTGTATCTGCTGTATTACCATGTAAATTAGAAAATGAGTTCCATCCTGTCCGAATGCATGATTGATTTCAGACAAACCCAATTGAGCAATGTGTTTATACCCTAACATTGAAGCCAGTAATTATCCAACAAAGATCAACCCACAAATAATTTGGACATAGCTTGATATCCATATTGTTGAACCAATTTGTGTAAGGTTTTGATGATGACAACCCAAATGTAACAAGTCAAAATACTGTTATGCTATGCTTGAGCTATGTGTTAGAATTGTGTGTTGAGATACGTTCCAAACACCCTGTGGAATGGTTTGAGAATTGCATGTTTGAGTTCAGGTTGCAAATACCCTGGAGATCAGTTCGAAGGAGCTTGGAACATCAAAAGTGGAATATGTGCACAACATCAACAAAGTACAGGAGTCATAGAGTCTTAGGTTAATTACTAGTTGCATTCATCTAGATTATTGTTAATATGCCAATCAGAAGATCTTGACTTAACACTCACCTTGAAGGAATTTCTTGAGCTAACTCAGAACACTACTCAGAACAGGTTCAGTAAACAAGTCTGCAGTGTTCTGACGACAACGTATAAAACTTTCTTGTCCCAACGATTTTTAAGCGTTTTTGTACTGTCAAAATTCCTAACATATTTGGGATTGATTTTCTAATAATATTTTGTCTTACAAAGAGATCTTCACTGAATAATATTGTTTTCCTAAAAAGATATTTTCAAAAGATTCTATCTTATCTTGTAAGATATTATTTCCTAAAAAGATATTGTTGGGAAATTTAATTCCTATTATCTACTGAGTATTTTTTGGGAGTTATTACAAAAATAAAATACCTTTTCGAGGGTATAAAATCTCTCACCTCTCAACACTATTCTCACGGTTTTTCAACGCTAAAAATCGAGTTTTTGTTGCTTATTTTTCTAAGTGAAAAACCTTCAAGAAGTGTGCTAAAGTGAGCCATCTATATTGCCATAGTATGGATTGTATTGTACCTTACATTCAGCTTATTTAGAAGCATTCAAAGTAAGGTGTTTTTCTATTCTTCTCTGTCATCAGTGAGATTAGAGTGTGTCCAAGTCTTGGGAGACTTTGGACGTGATGTGTGACTAGTTCTCAAGTAGAGGCTAGTTACGTGTTTGTAATGAGGGTCTCGGGGGAGACTAAGCTACATGTGTGATGTAGTCACGTGTGAGTTGCATGTGTAACGAATTCGGCCCATGTTAGTGAAAGTGTTGCTGAAATCCTACTGAGGTAGGTCGTAGTTTTTACACCTCAATTGGGCCAGAGGTGGTTTTCCACATAAAAATATTGTGTCTCCTTTATTATTTCCGCAATTAGTTTCATTTCTGCCTCACTACAAACACGTCTCTAAATAATTCTCACGAGTGTTTTGAAATGAGTAGAAAAATCGGAGGACACAATTCACCCCCCTCTTTTGTCCTTGTGTGAGTAAATTCACCAAGTGGTATCAGAGCAAAGTTGTTATAGTTAGGTTAACACCTTGAGAGATCCTGAAAAGATGAATGCTCCACAAGGAATCTTAGAAGGTCAATCTGTGACCAGACCTCCATATTTCAATGGACAGCACTACAACCGATGGAAAAATCGAATGGAGAACTATATCCAAGATGAGGATTATGAGTTATGGATGCTAATTGTGAATGGTCCTTACATTCCAGTGAAAGTCACAACTGATGGGAAGACTGTTCCTAAGGAGCCGAAGGAATTTAACTCAGACGACTTCAGAAAGATGGAGAAGAATGCCAAGGCCAAGAAACTACTGTATTTTCGACTCGGACCCGACGAGTATACTCGCATCTCAGAGTGTGAATCCTCAAAGGAGATATGGAATGCTCTTCAAATAGCTCATGAAGGAACAAATCAACTCAAGCAATCCAGAATCGAGCTATTGGTAAAGAAGTATGAGCTATTCCAGATGAGCAATAAAGAGACAGTTATGGACATCTATACTCGGTTTACCCATATCACTAATGAGTTAAAATCATTGGAAAAATCCTTTACCACTGAAGAGTTGGTGAGGAAGATCCTATGAATTTTACCTCAATGATGGAAATCAAAAGTCACTGCTATCCAAGAAGCCAGGAAGATGAATGAGATCTCCTTGAATGAGCTTATTGGGAATCTACAAATGTATGAACTAAGAAGGAATTCCCACATGAAGGAAGAAGTGAAGAAAGACCGAGGACTTGCACTAAAAGCTAGAGAAAGCAATAGCTTAGATTTTGATGAAGAAGGGATGGCCATGATTGCTCGAAAGTTCAAAATTTTCTTCAAAGAGGTCGAAAGCAAATACAAGAATGGCAATACCAGCAAGGCCAAGAATAGCGATCGAGATCAGTTCTCAAGATGCTTTAACTGTAGAAGACAAGATCATGTTGTGAAGAATTTCCCTTTGCTGAAGGAAGAATGGGAGTCAGAACAGGTCCGAACTAGAGGCAAAAAGACGCAGTTAACTAATGCTAAAAAACGGTTCACCAAGGCAATGATGGTAGCTTGGGGTGATACCTCAGAAGAAAAAGAGGACTCTTAAGATGGAGAGGAAGCAGTAGCTCTTATGGCCCGAAGAGATTCTGATTCTGATTCTGATTCGATCGAGAGTTTGTCCCAACTTAAGGAAGAGGCACGTAATCTTAGCAAGAGGAAACTTAAAAAATTATGTTTTACATTGATGGAAGAATGTGAGATAGTAAATTCTGAAAATTGCATGCTTAAAAATACCTGCTCAAGATTAGAAAAGGATGTTAAAAGACTGGAAAGAAAGAAGCAAGAACTTGGGCATATGAATGAGGTTCTCACTTGTGAAAAACTCAAAAGTGATGAAAAAGCTCTTGTTTTATGTAATGAACTAGACACCCCTAAGGAACTAATGAACAAGAGAAAAGAAGTGTTTCACACCGATCTCTCAAAGCTAGAAGAAGAGTCCCAAGAACCGGAACTTAAGATAGAATTATTAGTGAGTGAAAACAATCAATTGGTTGAAAAGGTTCATAAGGCCGAATCTGAGCTCGTTCAGAACAGGTACAGGAACAGTTCCTCAGAAGCACTCAGAATAGAAGCCTTGATGAATGAAAATAGTCAATTGCTTGAAAAGCTCCATAAGATCGAATCTGACCTTGTTCAGAATAGGCGCTGGAATAGTTTCTCAGAAGCACTAAATTGGTTAAACACTCACCATAGTTGTAATAAAAAGGGACTAGGATTTGTGAATAGGCGTGTTACTAAGCCAATGGACAGGAAATATGTTGGTCTGCTAGAGAATATAATATGTTTTCATTATGGAAAAATTGGTCATTATCTTTATGCTTGTTCTTTGAGAAAAAGGGTCATGGAAAGAAACTCATTATATATTAAACAAATATGGATAAGAAAAGATGAATTAAATTCCATGAAAAGAACGGGACCCAAGTGGATCTGGGTTCTTAAGACAAACACTTAGCTGTTTTGCAGGCTAAAGTGAGAGGAGGCAACCAACGGTACTTGGATAGTGGTTGCTCAAGGCACATGACAGGAGACATATCAAACTTCCTCTCACTTACAGCCTTCGATGGTGAGAGTGGCACTTGAAAACAGCAAATCTGGGAAAATTGTCGATATAGGTAAGATAGGTAAATCACTATCTCACCCTATTGATAGTGTATACTTGGTTGATGGGTTACAACATAATTTGCTAAGTGTGTCTGAAATTGTGTGATAGAGGTAATCATGTTGAATTCTCATCAGATCAATGCTTGATTACCAATGTCAATTCTGGTAGTGTTGTGTTAAGGGGGAAGCGACACAACAATGTGTATAAAGTGTGTGTTCTTTCACTTCTCCAAAATTATTTGACTTGTTTAAATGCTCTTGATGATGACGTTATGCTTTGGCACAAGAGGCTAGGTCTTGCAAGCCTTTCTCTCTTGAATAGACTTGTTTCTAAGGACCTAGTAGTCGGACTACCTTCCTTCAAGTACAATGATGACAAGGTGTGTGACGCTTGTGCTACAGGAAAGTAAGTTAGAGCTTCTTTCAAGTCAAAGAACGGTGTTAGTACTTCCCGACCTCTTGAACTACTACATGTTGATTTGTGTGGTCTTATGAGGATCACAAGTAGAGGAGGGAAGATGTATGTATTATTTGATGAAACTAACTCCATGATTGAGCATGATATGCAGGATGAAGAGTTCGAACTTGGTCTTGTAAGAAAAGACCTCATGCTCACTCAAAACTCCATGGTGGATAATGGTAAGTCTCTTGAATGTGAAACAAGCCCTGGATTTGGAAATATGGAAGGTGGGGTAGGGAGCAAGCTAGTTAGGGGGAAGCTTTGCTGAACCTAATTTGGGACAGAACTGACCCACTTAACATGATCCTTCCGAAACAGTTGTGGGAACAGGCTCCAGAACAGATCCAGAACCTGTTTCATCAAGTGTTCTAGAAAGATTGGAAAACATGTCTATAGATTCATTTGCTCTATGACTCTGGAAGCACCAGAGCTTGCACCCCCTTGACCCGATCATGTCTGACATTAATATAGGGGCGCAAACTAGATCCAAACTTATAAACTGATGTGCTTTCTATGCTTTTTATCTAACGTTGAGCCAAAGAATGTTTATCAAGCCCTTGCAGATTCTGACTGTTTTATTGCTATGCAAGAAGAGTTTCATCAGTTTGAAAGGAACAAGGTATGGCACCTTGAACCAAGGCCTAAGGACATATTGATAATTGGCACCAAGTGAGTGTTCAAGAACAAACTGGATGAGTTTGGAACAGCCACTCGGAACAGGGCTAGGCTGATGGTTCAATGTTATAACCAAGAAGAAAAGGTATGGATCATTTTCTTAGACCCTATTTGGTCTCTTTGTCTACAAAGAAACAGCACATAGTTTCCATGTCCACAGCAGAAGCCAAGTATGTAGCGGCTGCTTCTTGTTGTGCTCAATTGTTGTGGATACGGCAATAACTCAAGGACTTTGGTGTTGGCACGGGATGCATTCCCATATTTTGTAATAACACAAATGCGATTAACATTGCCAAGAACCCGTGTCAACATAAAAGGACTAAACATATTGACATTCGTCATCACTTTTTAAGAGATAATGTAGAAAATGGCTTGATTTCAATGAATTTTTGTGCCACTGACAACCAAATTGCTGATATTTTTACCAAGGCACTGAGTAGAGAATAGTTTGAGAGGAATAGACTTGAATTAGGTATGATTAAGAGAACGTGAGAGTACTTCATCAACTCCCAATGATTGACTAGTAAGGTTTTGAGACCAAATAAATTGATTCAATGGATGCATTCAATTTTCTGTGCTGCTATTGGCATATGTGTGGAATGTGACATGCTGACAGTCGTTGAGGTCTAATGATATTGCCCTTATTTTCCTTTGTTACCGAACATATAGTAATCATAACAGGCGCTAAGAAGAGGTCTGACCATTGTTTGTATCATGTGCTAATCAAGTTACCATAATTTAAAGTGTATTAGAAATTGGATTTATTACGCTTAATCTATAATCTACATCTTTTCCCAAGGTGTAATAATATCCTTCATGTAAAATCCTCTTTCTCTCCAAAAATCGGCGGTCGAAATATCATTCCAGATCTTTACTTTATTTTTCGATCAATTCATTTCAAACCTTCCCTATCTTCTCAAACCACCCTCTCTCCTTCCCTTAAGAACCCGACCTTCCTCTTCCTCTTAAAACCCACTAAACCCTAACCTCTTCCTCCACTGGCTCTTCTAATGACACGCACCCATGGCAGCGGCGCATCCTCTGGTCGCAAGTTGCGTCACCCAAGCTCACTTCAGGCCAAGAAATCAAGAACAAGGAGAGGAAAATTACTAGACATACTCACGGCATCACCAACTTCACCGGTGGAAGCTACCCCTGTGCCCACTTATGGTATTTCTCTCTTCATCTTTCAGTTCTTAAAAAGTATCGATTTGAGACAAGTAGAAGTTAGTCTTGATGATATACTCCTTGTCAAACCAGTCTTGGGATGGGAATTGGTATTATATGAAACTGGTGTGACCGAGTCAAAATCAACTGACAAGATTGAGGAGTTTGTGTTTGTTGAAGATTGGGTTGAGGAGCTCTTCTTGAATGATGCTCCCGTGTGTGATGTTGATGAGGACGAACCCCTTATACGGTTCAAGCGAACCACAAAAACAACCCACCAAACATCAACCAAACCGGCTATCAAGTGCCGAAGGAAGACCACAACCATACCCAATGTGCCTCTCACCACATCTATAAAGCAGCCTCAAACTCGAAGTTTAGGTCCTGCCATCTCACCAAGCCTACCCAAGGACAAGATTGAAAGGTCTGTAAGGAAACCCAAACTAACTCCTCAAACTACCAAACCACTCTTCAAAACACCTGTCAAACCAACAGCCAAAACATCTCCCACACCTGTTTCCACCAAGAAACCTGCCCTAAAATAGGGATCTCCAAACCAGGCACTCGATCTGGGTGAAGAAAGTGATGAACCACAGAAAAAGAAAGCTAGAAAAACCATAACACTAGGGGAAAGATACAAACACTTTCTTCATAAAACTGTGGTTAGAGGAAAAATGATTAAGATATCATACTTTTCAGGAACAAGGTCTGGGAGTGTTCCTAGAAAGATTGAAGGCCCAGGGTTGGTTAGATTTGTTTACAAACACGAAACGGGATTGTTCTATACCTGAATTGGTTGAATTCCATGCCAATGGTGTTGTCACTAGTGGGATAGTGACAAGCTCAGTTAATGACCATGAGCTATGCTTCGATGCTGATAACTTAGGAGATTGGCTCGGGGTGCCATCCAAGGGGTTTGATGCGTATGTGCGTGAGGATAAGAGCGTACTAGGTGATGAATGCTTGTTGGAACTGACCCGAAAGCTAGTCCAACAACCTGATTTGACTGCCCCCCGGTTTGTGCGAAAGGGGGAAATGATGCCTTTGCATAGGCTATTGTTCTGGTTTTTTTTATTAAGAATGTGATTCCTCGGGGTCAGGGATGCAATCTTGCGGACCCCATGGATATGTGTTATACAGCCCTACTAGATCAAGGGGAGCAAATTAATCTACCCCCCATCATGATTAGTCATATTGCACGCATTGCAAACACCTCTGAGAGTCATGATATAGGCTATGGCTTCCTTCTGACTTCAGTTTTTGAGACACTTCGGATTCCTTTGCAAAAAAGAGTGTGATTTGAGGTCACAGACAAGATAGGGAGCAATACGTTCACAGTAAAGAAGAGTGATGGTACAGTGTCAGAGCAAGGACCCAAAACACCCTTTGGCCCTGGTCCCAGTCCTGTTCCCAGTGAGGCTGCCTCTTCCAGCACATCCATGGTTGAGGCACTAGTACAGGACCAGCTCCATCTGAAAGAGTAGATTGCTAAAGTGAAGCACGGACTCAGTGAAGAAAAGGCCTTGAATGCACAGCGCCATAAGGATATTCTACATGCTGTTTCTGCCCTCACGGCCAAATTTGCTCCTCCCTGATTCACCCGGTTCACAACCCTGATACTTGTTTTGTTTTCAACAACACTATTTTCTTCTTTGTTCGGCTAAACTTGATTTTGCTTGTGATTGACAATGGTTATGTCTGATTTTAGTTGGGTTTGGTTTCTGCTATGCCTTTGCCTCTTAATGCTGTTGTGTGTTTGTGCGTGACTGGGATGGCCAATATCATTATGTACCATATACTTGACTTGTATCGCTGTTATTTTCTCTCATTACCAGTGGTGGTGGGTGCATCTCTCCTGAATTTATGCAGATGGTTCCCTCGACCTTTTCGATGATGTCAAAAGGGGGAAGATGACTATGATCATTATCTGATTATAACTGCCTATTTCAAGTTGACTTCCTATTCTCTTTATTCTCTCTTATATGAATTGGCTTCTTCAACTATCTTGGCACTAATATTTGCCCTTTGCCTTGTCTCATTTTTTAATGGCCATTTGGTTTGTCATCATCAAAAAGGGGGAATTTGTTGAACCAATTATGTGTAAGGTTTTGAATGACAACCCAAATGTACCAAGTCAAAATACTATTATGCTATGCTTAAGTTGTGTGCTAGAATTGTATGTTGAGATACGTTCCAAATACCCTGTGGAACGGTTTAAAGAATTGCATGTTTGAGTTCAGGTTGTAAACACCCTGGAGATCAGTTCGAAAGAGCTTGGAACATGAAAAGTGGAATATGTGCACAACATCAACAAAGTACAGGAGTCTTACAATCTTAGGTTAATTGCTGGTTGTATTCGTTTAGATTATTGTTCATATGCCAATTAGAAGATCTTGACTTAACACTCACCTTGAAGGAATTTCTTGAGCTAACTCAGAACACTGCTCAAAATAGATTGAGCGAATAGGTCTACAGTGTTTTGAGGGCAACGTATAAAACTCTTGTCCCAAAGATTTTTAAGCGTTTTTCTACTGTAAAAATTTCTAACATATTTGGGATTGATTTTCTGATAATATTTTGTCTTCCAAAGAGATCTTCACTGAATAATATTGTTTTCCTAAAAATATATTTTCAAAAGATTCTATCTTATCTTTTAAGATATGATTTCCTAAAAAGATATTGTTGGAAAATTTAATTTCTATTATCTGCTGAGTATTTTTTGGGAGTTATTACAAAAATAAAATACCTTTTCGATGGTATAAAATCTCTCACCTCTCAACACCATTCTCACGGTTTTTTAAGGATAAAAATCAAGTTTTTGTTAGCTTATTTTTCTAAGTGAAAAACCTTCAAGAAGTGTGCTAAATTGAGTCATCTATATTGGCATAATATGGATTGTATTGTACCTTACATTCAACTTATTTAGAAGCATTCAAAGTAAGGTGTTTTTCTATTCTTCTCTGTCATCAGTGAGATTAGAGTGTGTCCAAGTCTTGGGAGACTTTGGACATGGTGTGTGACTAGTTCTCAAGTGGAGGCTAGTTACGTGTTTGTAACGAGGGTCTCGGGGGAGACTAAGCTACGTGTGTGACATAGTCACGTGTGAGTTACATGTGTAACGAATTCAGCCTGTGTTAGTGAAAGTGTTGTTGAAATCCTACTGAGGTAGGTCATGGTTTTTACACCTCAATTGGGCCAGAGGTGGTTTTCCACGTAAAAATATTGTGTCTCCTTTATTATTTCCACAATTAGTTTCGTTTCTGCCTCACTGCAAACGCGTCTCCAAACAGTTCTCACGAGTGTTTTGAAACGAACAGAAAAATCAGAGAACACAATTCACCCCCCCTCTTGTGTCCAAGGGCCGAGCTACATTGGGGCAAGGGGGGTCAATTGACCCCCCAGCTTTTTGGGAAAAAAAAATTAAATATGAGTTATTTTTGTGGATAAAATATATATATATATATATATATATATATATAATATATATATATATATATATATATATATATATATCAATTCATTCAGTAATACTTCGCAAACTTGTGCTTGCCTGTGTGGTTGGTTGCCCTCGCCTTATTTCAACATTTCAAGGGTTCTACTCTTGCTAGTTGCTTGCTCTTTGTATTTTTATTTTTATTTTTAGTTTTGTAACCTCATTTCCCTAGACACAGCAGACGTGAGACGCCCAGACCTAGTTCTTCGACTGTTGCTCCTTGCTCGCAGCGACGCAACCCCTGCCCACTCTCTCTCTCACTCTGAGTCCGAGGTCAGCCGCCAGCCGCCGGCCCATTGTTCACTTACCGGCAGCCGATGTCACCCTGCTGGCCGCCAGGCCCGCCTCCACTCCTCCTCAGCTCTCCTCCTAACTCCTAAATCTCAACTCCCAATTTGATGTAATTCTCAAAAATACTCATTTTTTATTCTTAATTTTGTTATTTTGTAAATAATTATGTTTATTTTACTGATTTTTAGTTAGATTTGTGTTAAATAATTGACTAACTTAGTGAATAATTCATGATTCATGGATTGAAAAATGAAGATTTTAATTTAATTGTCTTCTTGGTTGAAGATTTAAAACTGGGCTAATTTTGTTTGTAATTACTTCCTTATTTATGTTTAGTTTATCAATTTTTATTGAATTTGTATTGAACAGGTGGTTAATTTAGACATTTACTCATCAATTAAAAAAATTAGGTTTTGCTTTTCTTGATTGAGAATTTTAAAAATTAGAATTGGGGTAATTTGTTGGTTGCTGTTTGTTTATTTGTGTTAAATTTATTAACTTTAGGTAAATTTGTGTTTGTTTATGATAAACACAAATTACCCCAATTCTAATTCCTACATTCTCAATCAAGAAAGGCAAAACCTAATTTTGTAAGTAACTATGTAAATTATTTTGTAAATAATTATGTTTATGATTTACTAAAAACCATGAACCTAAGTAAGAACTTGATTGTATTTTTCAGTTTGAAATGGAGAAATTTCTCAACAAGATAGCTAGACGATCTGTTGGTTCAAGCTCTACGTCAGAAAACTCACCACTGATCCAAGAAAGTGCCCAACAAAGTACTCAACCACTGTCTAGCAATGAACAACCAACAAGCACTAATCCATCCTCTTCCAGGAGAACTCCAATCGATATTAATGCGCTTCAATCGGATCCCGCCGATAGAAAACTGATTTCAAGCTATCATTCGAATGATCCTGATGAGGAAAGAGGAGCATATTTACAAAAAGGTCCTTATCAATCCCGAAATCATGCATTCCCTCAAACTAAAATGTCCAATTATATGCGGCGTTTTAATGAATCATGGTTTGCGCAATATCCTAATTGGTTAGAATATAGCATAAAAGAAGACGTGGCATTTTGTTTGTGTTGTTATTTATTCAAGAATGACACGTTGGGTCATGGTGGAGGGGATGCATTTACAAGTAAAGGCTTTAGAAATTGGAAGAAGAGGAAATCATTTGATGCACATGTTGGTGAAGTGAATAGTGTGCACAATCAATGTATTAAAATGTGTGAAGATCTTATGATGCAAAAGCAATCCATACAAACTGCCTTACACAAACAATCTGAGGAGGTTAAATCTGAATATCGAGTCCGCTTAAATGATTCAGTTGAAGTGGCGAGGCCACTTTTGAGCGGAGCATTGCCTTTTCGAGGTCATGATGAAAGTGAATCTTCAACAAGGAGAGGTCATTTTTTGGATTTGTTAGAACGGCATGCCTAAAGCAATGAAAATTTTGGAAGTATTTTTCAAAAGGCTCCATTAAATCATAAATTGACTTCTCCTGACATCCAAAAGGACATTGCTCATTCTTGTGCAAAAGAAACCATTAGAAAGATTCTTGAAGAACTTGGAGATGGATATTTTGCTATATTAGTTGATGAATCCCGTGATGTGTCTTGTAAACAACAAATGGCTATTGTCTTGCGATATGTTGATAAAAAGGGATTTGTTATGGAGCGGCTACTTGGTCTTGTTCATGTCACCGATACTTCCTCTTTGTCACTAAAGGAAAATATTTATTCTTTGTTATCTCAATATTCCTTGAGTCCATCTCGCATAGGAGGACAAGGGTATGATGGGGCTAGTAATATGCGTGGGCATATCAATGGGCTTAGAACTTTGATTATGCAAGATTGTCCATTGGCACATTACATTCATTGTTTTGCTCATCAGCTTCAATTAACTCTTGTTGCGGTTGCAAATCATCATGATGATATTGAATGGTTCCTTGGGTGGGTTGGTGTTACATTGAATGTGATTGGTGATTCTTATAAACGTAGAGATGAGTTTTGTGAAAAACAAACAGAAGCAGTTGAAGAAGCATTACGTTTAGGTGAACTACAAACTGTACGGGATTTAAACCAAGAACTTGGACTTGGAAGACCTGGGGACACTCAATAGGGCTCTCATTATAAAACATTTACAAATATGATTATCATGTTTTCTCCTATCATTGATGTGCTTGATGTTATAACAACTCATGGAAATCATTCACCTGATAGAGTCACGGCGTAAGGTGCTTTAGATGCCTTAGAAACGTTTGAGTTTGCTTTCTTATTACATTTGATGAAATTGGTGTTGGGTATTACAAATGCATTGAGTCAGGCTTTACAAAGAAGAGACCAAGATATTGTTAATGTTATATCTCTCCTTACTACTGCCAAGAGACAGCTACAAATAACAAGGGATCACGGATGGGATGATTTGCTTGACAAAGTTTCTTCATTTTGTGTGAAACATGATGTTGAGATTCCTAACATGGATGACTTTCATATTATTCAAGGAAAATCCAAGCGTAGAGTTTCCAAGATCACAAATGAGCATTACTATCACATTGATGTGTTCTACACAATTGTTGATATGCAAATGCAAGAACTTAATAGTCGTTTTTCTAAGGCGACCACTGATTTGCTTCTTGGGGTGGCTTGTTTGAATCCTAGTGACTCATTCTCTAACTTTGACAAGAACAAGATACTAAAAATGGCTCAGCTATATCCAGATGATTTTGACGACTTGGCTATTAAGACACTTGCTTGTGAGCTGGATACTTTCATTGCTAATGCAGTTGATCATGTGAGGTTGTCCAACATTTTGGGATTTCCTGAGCTTTGCAGGGAGTTGGTTCAAACAAAGAAACATTTGAGCTTTCCCCACCTACATCAACTTTTGAAGCTTGCATTGATTTTACTGGTTTCCACGGCAACTATTGAAAGAGTGTTCTCTGCGATGAAGCTCATCAAGACCAAATTGCGGGACAAAATATCAGATGAATTTTTAAATGATACAGTTGTTACTTATTTTGAAATTGATATTTTTAAAAGTCTCTCGAACGATGATATCATGTATTACTTTCAAAACATGAGATCTCGTCGATGACAACTTTCTTGAATGTAGTAGCTATGCATTTCATTTTTAGAACTATTAAATTTTATATTATATATATTATTAATCTCGCGCCCCCCCCCCCTCTTAGTTTAAATCCTGGCTCCGCCCCTACTTGTGTCCTTGTGTGAGTAAATTCAACACATATCAATTATCGAATCAGATATTCACCCAACCTATGCACAATCCAGTTCATACAGATGGGGCATATGTAACTGTGGTTTGTTGGAGTAACATTTTAGTTTGAATACTATGAGGGAAGCAATGAAGGCGGGAAGAAATGCAGCCAATGCGAATTCGAGGTGCTGACACCATTACTTAGAAAAAGTTAGCGTTGAGAATCATAGAGCACATGGAGATGAACTTACATACGATTGGGTACGAAAAATGAGGGCTAAGGACGATAACAATATAAAAGCTTTCTTTGAGAATGCAAGAGAAGAGGACAAAATTGTGGTTAATATTATCAGTTGAGCATCAGTACGAGTAGTCAGTGTTGTAGACGAAGCTTATTACATTGTTGAATTGTTCGGTGGCCAGGCAGTCTTTGTTTATTAAGCATAGTAGAAGTAGGATTTTTCTCAATGACTGAATGGAATTTTGCAGATATTGTCCTCCCCCACCCCCACCCCCACCCCCTTCTCCCAAAGATAAGTAGATCGTTTTTTAAATTAATAAGTTATTAATTGTAACCCATCCATTATTTATGATCAAATAAGACAATCCATCAGGGTACACCTTATCAATCAACCTCTGTGTTGAATTACAACAGCACATGTAATCTTATTGTAATTAGACAATAATCCTGTTTGACAAACAGCTACTAGCTGCTAGCTATTTGAATTAGTTGTTTGTTTAAAAACTGTTTGGTAAAATTAGTTGTTTCTAATAAAGTTATGAGACAAAAAGTTAATTCTTCAACAAGCTCTTCCAAAAAGCTCATGAAATTAGCTTTTTCAAATTAGTTTTTTGAACCAAAAAAGCTCTTCTAAAAAGTCATTTCACTAAACACCCATATTAGCTTTTTTACTTAATCAAACAGTTAATTTTGATCAAAAAGCTCTTTTTGGCCAAAAAAAAACTCTTCAAAAAGCTTCGCGGATTTTCTCATGATCAGCACCCCCCCCCCCCACAAGGCCATTGTCGAAAGTAAAGTATATGTGACCCGTTCTTTCTGTATTTCTTTTGGTTTGGTTGAGTTTAAACAAAAACTGGTACTAAAGCTGCTCTTCAGGTAATGGCTCGGAGTGGGAAGTGTAAGTCTTTAAAGGACCAATAATTACTGATTAATGCTTGCTTGATATAAATTGGATCATAACTTGGAATTTCCTTTTTACTAATTGTGGTCATCAACTAGGAAATGTAGAAGAAAAACAAATTGGAGATATACTGCTTTTTATTGTTGAAAGCGGTTCTCCTGAAAAAAAAAAAAAAGTTCCAGTAAGAGTACGGATTGGCTCCTCTGCTATTGACTACTGAGAGCATGACATCAGTTGAATATGCAGTCTCATGTTTATCGCTTTCATGCTATCTTTCCAGCTGGATGCTCTGGCTGTAAATGAGATGCAGAATCAATCTTAGAAACAACGAAGTTCATGAATTGACTGTAACCGCTCGTTATGTCCCCTCATGGACTTCTAGAATTTGGAATCATTCTGAAAATCCATTGTTCCAAGAATCGATCAGGTTCATTATAATAGCAGGGATTATATAAAGCCAGACAAGCTTAAATAGGGAATCAAAGTGGTACTGGTATTAAGTCATATTTGCCGAAATATAAAACTACATTGATCATTGATTTACAGATGCTTAATAAGTATGATATCCCACTTAGAATATCTGAGCTATTCAGTCCTATACTCAACTGACAATGTTAACTACAATCTTTTCCCTTTGCCAACACCTTGAAGAAAGTCATATTGTCATCCGTATTCCTGATTTTTCTTTTACTCTTATATATATGCATGTTCATCTGGTCTGTGATTCTCAATGCTCACTTCCTCCAAGCATTGTTGCCAACACCTTACTGGAAGAGAGTCACATTTACTGCATTTTTTTGCGCCTTCATTGAAGTACTCGAGCTGAGTGTTAATTACTTCAAATGATAAAATTTGCGAATTACTCCTGTATGAGTCATGTTGCTATATATGAGTCGGACGAGCATTTCACTAGTTGCATAGTGTCAACATCAAGGTGGGAACAAGTTGGCTCAATTTGGTTAAGTAGTGTTGGAGCTTATACTATTTAAGTCGTCACTCCTTGAGCATAACGAACCTTTAGTTAATTAAAACATGTAGCATAACGAACCTCTAGTTATACATTTTATTTAGACAAAGGTTCTGGTACATAGGGTTAGCTGTATCAGCTTATATAAGTATAAATCAATGTAGGAAGCCTGCAAATTTTAATTCTGACAATTGTAAGGCTAATTATCGTCAACACTTTCTACATGTTTACTTTGTCTATACCCAGAGAATTATATCCACATCTGCCTTGGTTTTTCGCAGTCTATGTACCTAATTCTTATTTCTCCCATTTGAATGACAAATACGCTCTTTTCTTAATCACATCATAATTTTTTGAAAGTGATCTTATTTACCCAGAAAAATTCTTCTACTCTTTCCTTCCATATGCAAATTTTATACTGCAATGTCACGTCTATAGATTTGCAGCACTATAATCTACACAAAAACTTCTTATTTTTTTGGGCTCCCCAAACCTTTCTGATTTTGCAGTCCCCATACCTCGAGAAGTATGTTTTATTGCCACGTATTCTAACACTGTAGTCTTGAAACTATGGTTTTATAAGGTGTTTCTTTTTTTAATTGATATCATACATATAAGTTATAAGGTGCTTATTTCTTGGGTGTAACTGAGGTGCCTAGTAAATCCCATTATGAGTTGACCATTCTTGGCCAAGCTACACACATAAAATCCTCATTCAAAATCCTAGCTGAGGAGGGGCGGGGGAGCGGAAGAAAGAATGACACTGCCACTAAGTAAACTAGCTCATTGATTTGCATGCCAGTCCGCTGCATGATTGGATTCTCGATCCGAATGCTACGCATGAACAATGCAATCATTATCATTATGCTAAATTAAAGCCTTACGATGATAGATGAGATGAAGATGAGGATGAGTTGTTGATAGTTCGTCATTTAGCCACCCTTCCACTAGTCTGGAATCAACCATGACATGAAGACACCTAATCCCCTTATCATGAGCAAGTTTCAATCCACCCCACAGGGCACCAAACATAAAACCCTTATGGCTTGTTTGGTTCTATGTAATCGAAGTGGTAATGCAATCAAAATAATAATGGTGATTCCATTACCATGTTTGGTTACCATTAAGGAATGTAATTAAGATTGCATTGTAATTACATTTATCTTAATCTATGCAATTACAATTACTTGACTTTTCCTAAACAATTTTGATTGCATACTTTTGAATCAAAATCTATCCAACTATAAGCTATTATATTTGGGAACTTTCTCTCTCTTATCTCCATTGTCTCTCCTCTACTTCCCCCTCTTATTACTTTGACACCATTTTTTTAAAGGTTTGAAGCCCCATTCACCCCTCTCTCTCCTCTCTATATTAGATAAAATTTAACCTAGACCATGATCGTATTATTGTAAATGTATTTTTGTACGTTCCAGACATCATGTCTCTTTCGCTCTCTCTCTCTCTCTCTCTCACACGTCATCATCATCATCATCTTCTTCTTCTTCTCTCTACTTGGTAAACTTGAACAATATTACATTATTGTAATCTATCAGAAATAGAGTGAAGTAAGTCTCATGTGAAATATCGTAATCATGATGATAAGATATTTGATGATATTTATCAACAAAACGACAAATAATTAAAATAGGCAAAAATAAAATGCAAATTGAATTGCAAATACTTCTCTTCACGTGTAAAATTAAGCATTGTTTGTAGATGAATTTATTCCATTACACTTGTAAAAATTTTGTAACCAAATATTATAATTTAATTATTATTCCATTCCATTACACTAACAATTGCATTACATAGTTGATTTCATTGTATAGTGATTGTATTATTTTCAACCAAACGCTACATTACAGTCACGCAAAATGCCTCTCCCACCAGCCTGACCCAGGTTCCCTTTCGTAGACCTAGCTGTGTTCATTGACACCCATCCATCACAACTAGCTTTTCAAATTTCAAATACCTCGAATCTCCAAAAGGATTTCATCCGGCTGCATGGCACATTTGCATGGAATTGTTCCAAAAGAAACGGGTTTGGGTTCGCAAGAACCATCTCATCCATCCCAAACAAACACTCTAGCATTTCTCTAACTTCATAACCACCATATGTATAATTTAAATTAGGATCTAGGACCACTGAGATACTAGTGATCAAATGGATTGGTGATCAAAGTTTGAGTAATCGTTTACTTAAGGTATATTCTTCTTTAATACTATGGGGGGAAAAAATTTAAATATTCCTAAGCAGAAAATTCTCTATGCTATGAATAAAAAATACAACAGAGAAGATGTAAATCTAACTTTTATTTTTTGAGAGAAATAGTAAAGTCCATTTCATAGTTCAGATTGACGCACAAAGGGACGACCCTTAAACTACAAGATGCATAGGCCCCAACAAGATTGGGGCATGGTTGGGTACGACGCTCCCAACCACTCAACAAGTTAACTTTTATTTGCATTTAAGTATGCGACTTATTTAGGCTTATTTTACAACATAATGATACAGCATTACCTCTTACTATTGTAAAAGGATTTCATTTCATGCTTTCAGCGTGCTCTTTTCGACACAGGTTCCCCATGGTCGAGAAGGAGTGCAAGGATAACCTTCGCAACAAACAGGCAGTCCTGTTCCAAGATAATTACAAATTTCACCATTTTCGGCACATTCATCAGAGTGCCTAGTCATGGTATTTTTTACCACGACCACTTTTGGCAGTACACTGACTTTTTCCTATCCAGTCATCATTTTGGGCTTCTCGACAATCACTTCTATCACCAATTGGCTTTCTCCAAATAGCAGAGCTGTAAACACAAAATATTAATTCAAGTATGCAACTCATTAATATGCTCCCACGGATATTGGATCAACGTTTAAAGGTGGTTGAGAAGTTGAGAATAAATAAGTTGGACAGCACAAAAGAGTTGCCTAGACATGAAATGCAAAAAAGTAAATGAGCGTTATCACAGTGGATGTGAATTTGATTGTTAAAGTCAATAAAAGTTGTCATTAGTAGAAGCAAAATTATACCATAGTTGAAAAAAAAATTTCAACTACCCTAATTGATAAATTTGGACCATTGATTTTAAAATAAGCAATTCTAACCCTTGATTTCCCTAACTTGCCATCTAAAGAACTGGTACCTCCAATAAGTATCAGATACAAGCACTTTTCTTTCTTCATTTTCATTTATTGTCTTCTCTAATCGGGTGATTTGAAAACCTAAAAATCCCTGCATTTTTTCTTTCCCAACCCAAAGTGTTGGCTCTTAGATTAATATGAAATTACCTTAGGCATCAGATTTATTTCAAGACTTTTGGAGTCGATGTTTAGAGTCGAGTGAGAATATGATTGAAGTTAAAATAAAATCCTTAGTTAGTAAAATTACCATAAAAGCCAACTTCCTCTACCTCTTCTCCATTGTTAGTCTGGTTTAGATACCTTAAGAATTGTTTCTCACCCAAAAATCTTTTCACTGAGCCCAACTCTCTTCCTCCACCCAAACTCTCTCTCTCTCTCTCTCTCTCTCTCTCTCTCTCTCTGTGAGAATTACAAATGGGAGGTCAATCGTCTAATCCCCAATTCCCCATGATCTCACACATATATAGTTCATATATAAAGGAAGGTTTCCAGTCAAAAATTCCATAAATAAATCACTTATAAACATGTATTCTTTTTTCTCGTCTTTTTGTTCTAAATACAACAAAGAAATGAAGAAACAGGACAAATCAAGGCTCATGTAGGTGGCCGTGGTAATCTTTATATAATAAATGTTGGAATAGGTGAATGCTTCAAAATTCAGGATTAAACATTTCCTGCATTTTTATGCATTCCCGCCCAATTGCTCCCGTGTAGGCTTTCAATTTTGAAGTGCCGCCCATTTCATGTGGAGAAGTGGGGTAACCAACCAAGTATCCAAAAAAAAAATTAAAAAACAAAGTTACAGCTGCCCACGTTTTGCAACCAAAATTGTTACCAAAAAAAAAAATCCACCTCTGTAACCTCCCACGTTCCAAAGTTGAATACCCCATTCGAGTACAACACATCTAAACAATCAAACTCTTTGCAACGGATTCCCTCATTCTACAGATACCTAAAACTCACAACCCAAAACCATATTCATATCCACCTCTCTGCTAGCCGGCTTGCACCTATTCCATATTGGTGATTATCATCAGAAGGTACTATCTTTTTACATTGTTCAAACAACAATTATGTAAACATTCTAATTTGTGTCAAAATATTCTTATCAGTGACTCTTACTAAGACATATTCGAATCGATAATTGCATGTTGGGGGCATACTGCATACAATCTTTTCGGTTATACACGTGATCGCAATCATAGTTTATCACAAGGTACCATCTTCTTACTTATAGATATCTAATTGTTATCGTCGTTCAAACGATTGTATCAACATGTTCTGAGTTTTGACTTATTATAAGACAGATTGGGATCAGTATGTACGTGTTGTGGGAATACTAAGAGCAATCTGTTCACTTATACACCTCATTCTATCCACAGTTTACCCAATTATTCTGTCAATATGTTCATAGGTTTTACCCTTCTTATAACAGTTTTTGATCAATAATAATTGCATGTTCAGGACACTTGGAACTAGACAAACTCCGTAATCAATTTACAATCAGAGGTATCACAGTACCCTTCCCCACCTAATAAAACTTGAAACGTTTAGTATATCAACATATTCTTACTTTCACACCATCGAATGATTGTTCAGACCAAAAGAACAATAGCAGACTCCCACGTTTGTGTTAAGGTACAAATTACAACATCAAGGCAATACTGATATTGGTTGTGTAAATTCTAGGTATGTATTACCCTCCCCCACACCCAACCATATATGTGCACAAAAATAATTACGCAAATACTGCCCAAAACCTAGCTAATGCACACGTAGATATATCAAATTTGCTACGACAAAATCAAATGTAAAATTCTGCCTCACACAGACGAACATATAGTTTATATGAACGATTACTGCATGTATTCTTTACCCAAAACAAGAAATTATCTTTTCGAAATTTTTCTTCGTTGTTCCATTATGTATAGATTATACACACACACACACACACACACACACACACACACACACACACACACACACACACA
>JACYFF010031957.1:16166418-16197370 GCA_017589665.1 Selenicereus undatus | reverse complement strand
TATATATATATATATATATATATATATATATATATATATATATATATGCGCTCACGAATGTCATATATCAAACAAATGGAATACAAAATTAACAACAACAATACAAAATTAACACCAAAAAATCATACACATTCTGATAATGTACTTTAATGGATAGTGCAAGGGAAAAACTATTTACACTTAGTAGCTCCTAATGTAATATATTTAAAAATAAACTAATAGTTTTTGTACCATAGTTATCAATAAATCAGACAAACTTCCATAAACTTTTCCATGATTTGCAGATAAATATATGAATAAAGCATATGCTACACAACTTGCCATCAAATTTCTGCATTACATTATTACATACAGATGTATTAGATAAGTAAAAGTAAAATCAACTGAACAACTACTATATTCAACTGTTAGATAACATTTAAAGGTTCTAATACTTCTACAAAATCTTCATAGTGCGAGGAAAATATTAGGTATTGTGATTAGCCTTTTCCAAATTCATTTACCACTTACGTTTAAAATATGAATTTATAAACTGTACGCGGTTTTAACAGATTAAAATTGCTATAGAAAATAATTAACAATAAAATATCATACTCCAAACAAGACCCTCATAGCAGGCACAGGATTTTAATTAATATGTACACATATTTTGTTCAACGTTCTACCACATCAAAGTTTTGCTATAGCTATGTCAGAACATACCAACAGTAAATACATAGAATTCACGTATAATAAATTATAAAGAGGAGGTTCACTTACCCATATCAAGAAATCCGTATCACTCATCACCATCCAAAACCGAAGCACTGAAAAAAAACATATCAGAAAATCGGCTAGTGAAAAGCCCAAAAACCCTAATTTGAATCAGAAACAGAGAGAGAAATTTACCGAATTAAGAGATCCAACAACACCTTGCATATCCCAACCGAGAATCGAATTCAACGCCTAGCCCGCAAGTGAGAGAACCATCTTCATTACAAAAAATGTATGCCATTCGACCATTATATGCAAAAAACATTTCCCAGACCCCATAATTCCCGATAAAACCCCAAAATCCCCAATACCAATCGTGAACACCCTAGATTTGATATCAACGGTACATGCAACAACAGAATGTGTTGAAATAATCCAAATCTACAAAAAAAACCTTAATACATAAAAGGGGGAGGGCTAAAATGACGAGAACGCTAATAAAAACACCGAACCCATCAGATCCGCCATGGAGGGGTGGCGTGTGTACCACACGCGCCGTCGACGAAGGAGTCTTCCGACTGCCTTCTTCCTCCACCATCTTCCCATAACTTCGATTTGTGCAAATATTGACGAAACATCTACACGCATCCCCAAAACGACGACGCGTACACCCACACGCCTCCGATTGAGTGGCGCGTTGGCAGCGTGGATGGTACTGCTCGACCCGCCGTTAATTGATCTACAACTTGGTGGTAATATCGTTATTAGATGGTTACACACCGGTGGTTCACACGACCGATTTCATCATGTGGGAATTTGGAGGGAACTACAGAGGCGAACTGAGAGAGAATAGAATGGTACACAGAGAAGAGGGAGAGGGAGAGATGTCCACAGGATTTGGGGAGGAGAGGGTTTGAGAGCAAAGACAAATCTAGAGAGGAAAGGGTTAGAGGGCGAAGAGAGATCTGGAGAGAAAAGGGAGAGGGAGAGGTAGATGAGAGGTAGTTGAAGGATCCAAAGAGAGAGGGAGATATCTGACAATTGGAGAGAATCCAAAGAGAGAGGGAGAAATTAGACAAATTGTCTGCCTCAAGACACAAAAAATATAACCTCAAAAATTTAAAATTTAAAAACACTTAAATTGGCCAAAGGCTAAAGATTATATACAATTATACATCAATACAAAATTATATATACAATAAAAATAATAGGAAAAATTCCATTACAAAAATGTTAAATTTAATTATCCCTTTCTTTTAAAATCTAACTAAATTGGGTGCATATGTTACCTAGATTTTAAAATTTAATAGGATATTATATATGATATAAGAAAATCACCAAAAAGTGTATCAAAAACTTCGTTACACAACAGTTTAAATTTATTTTGTTACACTTTCTTTTTAAATGTAACTTATTCGCATCAATAATTTACAATGGTTTTAAAATTTAATAGAGTATTATATGCGATATAAGAAAATCACAAATAAGTTTGTCTCTCCTGTATGTCGCTTAAATTGCTAGATTTGTTTAAATGAATTTTGATATTATTCTCCACAATTTACATAATCCATAATATTGTGTAACTGATTTCTCTTTTTCAAAAAAAAAGGACAAATTTGATGAATATTAATTTCCTATCTGGCGTTTTTAATCTGAATTCAATGCAAAGAAATATATTCTTCAATGTTAAGTAAAACTTTAATTTTGAAAAACTTAAATTAAAACATAATAAGCGTCTAACTTCCTATCAGAGCAAATTTGATAAATATTAATTAGTACACAATATTAATTTCTACACATATACAACCATTAGAGTCTTTGTCATTGGTTTTTAAATTTTTAATTTATTTTTTAAAAAAATATCTTAAATTTAAATGCTCCGTGCATAGCACGGGTCCATACTAGTAGCAATAAATGTTAAAGCTAGGATTGAAGTGGGTATGTTGAGGGAGGAAATATGCCAGATTTGTACGTGTGTGTGTGTATGAGAGAGAGAGAGAGAGAGAGAGAGAGGTAGAGGAGTTGGATATCATGATTTTGTGGGTCGTTGAGGAGAGAGAAAAATAGATATCTCATGTGGTTATATTTAGCAGGTAATATTTATCTCAGATTAATGGTTTAGATTTCTTCACTTTAGATCAACGATTTAGAGTAAATTTAATTACGATAGTATCTTCCTAAGTAGAAACTGCCACCAACTTGTCTATGTGCGAGGTCTGGGCAGTATGAGAAAGCCTAGTTTCTTGTATTTGCTTGGTATTAATCAAAACTGCCACGTTGATCGTTCCACAGTCAAATATGCCTGAGTCTATTTTTTGGGGGGGGGGGTCAAAGTCTAATGAATGTATAATTAGTAAAGGATGCAAAATTTAGAGGTAATAACAACCAATTTTATTTATAAATCAATTGAGTAAAATGGACTTGAACTAAGTCAATATAGTGATTAAATTGATGTTTTTGCAATATTTTTAAAATTAATTTATAAACCTTCAATGTAATGAAATACATCATAAAATTGCGCATGTGAACAGTTGGATCATATCAACTCAACGTTAATCAACGATCAATTGATCTAAATTAGTTCCGTAGGTTGATCTATTGACTAAGTTTTTTTAATTTGGTTGATCACACCGAATTAACATTGGAAAAAATATAAGATCTTTTTTATTTTTTAATTCCTATTTTTTCTTCAGTTACTTTTATAAAATTTCTTACATCTAAACATAGTTTCAGTGTATATGTATATAAAAAATCTAATTTTTTTCTCTAATTATTTTTATATGTGCTTCAATTATTTTTATATGAAACCAAATTATTGTAAATAATACAAGTATTTGATAAAATACAATAGAAAATATGAGTTTCGTACTATTTAATGGCCCCTGCGTTGCACGGGCGGTTCATAGTTGTCTTTGATAGAATTCAACCATCCCTTCAGGAAGTAGTAGATCATCAACATGCACATTACATGTTAAAAAAAATCAACAATTTACTAATATCCCCTCCAGTTATTATATGTTGATATAGTAATTCTTGTAGGTGCCCTGTGAAAAGGACGTAAAAAGCATTCTGGTGACCAATTTTGTCAATCACATGACTATCACATATATCATGATTTTGCAGAATAAATGATGATATGTTATATTTATATGTCATCTTATTACATATATTATTTGAACGAGAAGTATCAGGTTCGAATCTCAATGTCCAACTATTTGATATTGTATAAGGTAAAGGAGAGCCTTTGTAGTATATACGCTTCCAAGCTCCAATATGAAAAATATCCGTGAGAAGAAGCATGTTAAAATATAAAATTAACTCCTAAACTTTCAAACATCAGTTTAAACTTTTAGTCGATATGGTTCTTGAACATGAAATCAGAGCCTTCCAATTACTCTTACACATTTTGCAATTTTCATGTCCTATATAGTACATAATATATATGTTCTTAAATCAACTAATAATGCAGATAAAAATGTAATGTTTTCATCAACGATGTCCACAATTATTATTATGCACATATAAACTAAAACCATGAACTTACGCAAACATGGTTAGACATATTACCGATTGTACCGATAAGAAGCACAAAGATAGCAAGCTTGGGGACGTTAAATGAAGCCTTCTCCATTTTTCCTCACCTTTGAGTCGGGCAACCAATTCTAATACTTCAGAGATGCGTTATTCATGCATACAATTACAAATGCCTCTATTTATAATAATAGAGTGGCGCCCTAGCTTGCTTCACTGTTGTATCCCGTCAACCATTCGGATTTTGCCACCTTCACAAAATGTGCACTCATTACATCTTATCCATAGAAAATTTACCCATTGAGGGTATATTCTTTTCGTTAGTCTTTTTTAATTTACTAATTTTAATCAGTTTAAATCTAATTTAACTAATTTTAACTCACTTTAATAAAAAATATCAACTTCAAGTAATTTCAACCAACTTCATCCTACTTCAGCCCATTTTAACCAACTTTAACTCAACAACAACACAACAACACCTCCCAGTGTGCGTCCCGCTTTCGCGGGGTCTGGGAAGATCCAGATGTAGACAACTTTACCTCTACCGGCATCCCTACCCATAGAGAGGCTGATTCCAAAAGACCCACAAAACAAGATTTGTGAAAAAAATTTGTAGAAGAAGAATTTTGTGAAAGTAATTTTAATGAGAGAAACTAAGGATAAGCAGCAGAGAATGAAATAGGAGATATTAATAAATCAGGCAATAGTAATCATGTAAACATAATTACAACATAACTGGGGAGGGTACAATACCTCCACAAATAGGGGTAAACAAACAATGTCTCTTCCCAGATGCCTGTACTACCTACATACGAACAAGGAAACTCCCTACCAAATCTACCATACTACAACTGAGAGACAACTACGAGGCTAACTCTCTGCGATCTAAGATCTTAATTTTATCCCGCCATAGTCTCCTATCCTGAGTCATGTCCTCTGTCAACCTTACCACTTCCGAGTCCTCTGTAATCACCTCGTCCAGACTCTTCTTTGATCGACCCCTCCCTCTTTTGCCTTCAGGGATGTTAATCCCCTCACATCTCCTCACTGGAGCATCCATACTCCTACACTCCTTCTTTTCACATGGCCAAATTATCCGAGCCTTATTTCTCTCAATTTATCTTCGATAGGGGCCACTTTAACGAAGTTTCTAATTACTCCATTACTAATTCTATCTAATCTTGTATAACCACACATCCATCTAATCATCCTCATCTCTGTTACCATTAACCTTTGAACCTGAGTCTTTTTTAAAGGCCAACACTCTGATACATACAGCACAGCAAGTCTCACTACCATACGATAAACTTTGCCTTTTAATCCTATGGACATCCTCTTATCACACAACACACCTGAAGCATACTTCCATTGTTGTCAACCCACTTTTATGCGTTGGTTAATATCATCTCCAATATCTCCTTTCTGTTAAATGATCGAGCCTAGATATTTAAACTTCTTGACCTTTGGTATCGCCATCCCATCAATAGTGACTTCTTCCCTCGCATCTTCCATCCCACTGAAACAACAATGTAGGTATTCAGTTTTCGATCTACTTACTCTAAAGTCTCTCGACTCCAGAGAATGTCTCCATCGCTCCAACTTGCCCTTAACTCCCTCTCTGGTCTCATTAATAAGAACAATGTCATCTGCGAATAGCATACACCATGGTAACTCATCTTGAATTTTTTTTGTAAGTTCATCCATAACTAGAGTGAAAAGAAAATGACTTAAAGCAGAACCCTGATGCAAGCCCATACCAAAGGAGAAGTCATTGGTAATCCCTCCTGGCGACCTAACACTCGTCCTTCCTCCCTCGTGCATATCCTTAATAACTCGAATATACTCAGATGACACTCCTTTCTTTTCCAAGTATCTCCATAACACTTCACATGGCACTTTATCATATGCTTTTTCTAAGTCAATGAACACCATATGAAGATCTACCTTTCTATCTCTGTATAATCCCATGAGTCTTCTAAGGAGGTAAATCACCTCAATGGTGGACCTACCAAGTACAAAACCAAATTGATTCTCTTATATGGAAATATCATTCCGCAACCTTCTCTCAATCACACCATCCCATAATTTTATAGTGTGACTGGGCAGCTTTATATCCCTATAATTATTACAATCCTAAATATCCCCTTTGTTCTTATACAATGGGATAACTGTACTAAACCTCCATTCTCTAGGCATCTTAGCAATCCTCAAAATAACATTGAAAAACTCTATTAACCACTTCAATCCCTCTTCTCCCAAGCACTTCCACCGGTATCTGATCTGGACCTTCTACCTTCCCGTTGGTCATCTTCTTTAGGGACTCTTTAATCTCGTCCTTACTAATGGGTTCGCACAATTGAGGATTAAGCTGACTCTCACTACTCTCTCTTTCCCTACTTCGAAAATCTTCCATCACTTCGCCATTGAGGAGTTTGGAAAAGTATCTTTGCCATCTCTCCTTGATTGCTACATCCTCAGACAGCACCTTACCATTTTCATCTTTGATGCACCTCACAAAGCCCAAATCCCTTGTTTTTCTTTCCCTAGTCCTTGCCAGTTTAAAGACTTCCTTCTCACCTTCCTTGGCCTCCAGTTTTTGATATAACATTTCATATGCCAAGCTCTTAGCCACGGCAACAGCTTTCTTGGCTACCTTTTTTTGCTGCCTTATAAGTAACTCTGCTAATCTCTTTCTCTTCAGCCATTCCACTGTTCACAAAACCAGCATATGCATCTTTTTTGGCATTGACTTTCTCCTTTACCTCCTCATTCCACCACCAGGCTCCCTTCATTTTGTTACCACCTCTCCCAGATGTACCTAGAATTTCCCTAGCTGACCTTCGAATATATACTGTCATTGCCTCCCTCGCTCATTGTATTTGCATCCTCTACATGCCTTCCAGCTCCTTCCTCAGTAATCCTCTCAGTTAACTTCATAGCGTTCTCCTTAGTAAGATTCCACCACTTAACTCTAGGTTCCTCAACACTCCTTTTCTTCCACTTTGAGCATTTGAGCTCTACATCCAATGCTAACAACCTGTGCTGAGTTCCTAAGTACTTACTTGGTATCACCTTACAATCCTTACAAAACCTCCTAGTATCCTCCCTGACTAGGAAGTAATCAATTTGAGTCCTTGTTGGACCACTCTTAAAGGTCACCAAGTCGTCCTTCTTCTTCTTAAAAAAGGAGTTTACCACTAACATTTCATAGACAATCGCAAAGTCTACAACAGAAACTCCTCCATTGTTTCTCTCCCCAAACCCAAACCCTCTGTGTACTGAATCATACCCATCTGCTTCAGCACCAATATGACTGTTAAAGTCTCTTCATATGAAAAGTTTCTCGGTCTAAGGTACATCCTGAATCATAACCAACTTTAACTCACCTTTTTCAAAATTTTATTTTCACTATTTTAACGAACTTAAAAAATTATATCAACTTCAACCCACTTCAATAAAAAATACCAACTTTAACCCACTTCAACCTACGTCAACTAACTTCACCTTTTTACCAACTTCAATTTACCAACGAAAAGAACAGGCCCGAACTTTAAGTTATAAATGAGTTTTATCTTTGGTAATGTTACAAAATTCAAACAAAAAGCCTTAACTGATAACTAAAATCTAAACCAGTGATTGAATATGAAATTTGAGTTATGTATTCCAACTTTTACAATAAAAATTGAATCCTGCACTCAAATCAATAAGTTTTCCAAATAATTAATTTGGACATATAATCAATTTTTAAATGTTTCATGTATCGAAATATTGAGTAAGTTTTTTGGTTTTAAATATGTAGTAAAGCTCAAAATATCAAAAAGAATATCGTCAACATTTCACGAGTCAAGGCTTTCATTTGAGGGGGAAGAGTTTTTGAAGAATTCCTTAAGGTCATGTTAGCAAAAAATTATTGATCTATATACTTTGGAATATAACAGCCGTAAATTTATTGCTGAAACAAAGTTTCATTTTAAAAAATAACATCTTGAATTTTATATTAAACAATTTTACATTTTAACAAAATTGTTCAATTACATAAGGTCTAAGGAAAGTTTCGTCTTTTAACGAAATTATCTTTCCTAGATAGTTTTTTAACTTTTAATAATTTTATCTTTTAAAAAAATTACTTTAGACCTAAACAATTTTACCTTTTAACAAAATTACCTTTCCTAGACAGTTTTTTACTGCCTAACTGGCAGTAACAAAAGTGTATAAGAGCTCAAGGTCTAAGAAAAGTTTCCTCAATTTTTTTTTTCCTTCTTGAATTAGTTCAGATGAGCTAAAGGCTGCAAAGCCATACAATTATTACAAAGGGTTGGCTTAATCAATGTGACATAACAATCGTACCCACCAAATTCAACAACATTCTTTGTCTAGCAGTAATAAAATTGTACAAGTGCTTATAAGGTCTAAGAAAAGTTTCCTCTTTTTTTTTTCTTTCTTCAATTACTTAAGGCGAGCTAAAAGCCGCAAAGCCGTACAATTATTACAAAGGGTTGGCTTAATCGATCTGACATAACAAATTCATCATCATTCTTTGTCTAGACATTTGAAAATCACTGGCACAAGCATCTGGCGCATCCAGCAAAGCAAAACACTTGGCAGAGACTTACCCATGTGGGCTTTGGACGTGGGCAAATATTTCAATAGATTTTCACTTGAAACTTTTTTTTTACGGTAAGATACAATTATAAATTATAAAAAAATATAAAGAAATATAAGAAGATATTAGGAGTTATATAGAGATATAAGAAGATATAAAAAAAAGTAAAAAAATATAAGAAGATGTAAGAAGATATAAAAATCTGTAAGCAGATATAAGGAGCTGTAAGAAACAATAAGGATAGATGTAAGAAGATGTTGAACAGTTGAAGAGTTGTATAGTATAACTGCAGACATGTATGCATATTATTGATGTTTAATATATGATTTATGAAATAACGTGTAATATATTAGTCATATTTACGAAATAAATTTGACACCATCAGTAAACAAATCACTTCTTAATATTATTGAAACAAAATTTGTTTCTTTTACAATGAACGTCTTAGATGAGAAATAATAATATTAAAATAATATACCTATTGAAAATAAATCTTTAACTAAGTAAATTAAACAATAATAAAATATACTAAACCCCACAAATTTTTTCAATCAAAATTTCCTACATTTGAGGTGATTTCTTATATTTACATTAGTTTGATCTTCCAATAAGCAAAATATAACCAAAAAAAATAAAATTTTATCGCAAAATTGAATACAATTGTTAAAAATGAAATCCTATTTTAAGTAAACAATTTTAAAAGTAAATGTCCGATCAATATACTATTACCAAAGATTTTATCAGAATAATTTACTTTTCGGTACACTGAGGTTCAGTATAATGATTTTCAAAACCTACTTTTTTAGATAAATATTTCTCGACATATGCAGGTTTGGGTAATTAATTTTTGGAGGACAAATATTTCTATTTATGGTCCTCAACTTTCTAAAATTGTGAATTGGTCCCTAATATCCAAATATAACTATTTTTAGTTTTTTTTTTTCTTCTTATAATGACTTTATCAGTACTAGTTATCACAATCTACTACTTATATCTTAAATATTATATTTTCTGTGATTAGCGGCCCAGCATACTTTGCAAAATAATTAAAACTTAATTAAAGAGTTTTGACTGTTACCTGAACTTAATCGGCATTAGACTCCGGTGTTCCTCTAGCTTCCGGTTTACAGATATTGTTAATCTCAAACCCACCTTCCTTAGATCAGGCACAACACAGATCTGTTTTGTTTTCTACCTCAGACCGTAGTCATTAATCAAGTTTTAATCTTTTTCAACGATAGTGGAATTTTAACCTAGAAATTATAATATTTAAGACATAATGTTTGATTGAATAATGCTCCATATTGGGAAACTTCTTTCATTGAAAGCTTAAAGGTGGAAATATTACAACGGAAAGCTTTGAAGATGGACTTATGTTAAGATCATTAGAAATGTTTGCTCATAGAGAAATGGCAAAATTCCGACTTCTCTTATACTCAAGAATGCTCAAATGATCGTATCCCTTCTCAGCAATCGACTTCCTCTTTTATAGAGATTTGGGGGTCCATAGGATGTCCCACTACTAAAAAAGTTCAAATCAACGATAGATTTGGTGACGGAAACGGCGACTGAAAAACAGTATTACAAAAAGGGCACATTGTGCGACAAATATGGCGATGGAAAATTTAATTCGTCGCCATAATTGACAGTGGGCGACGGAAATTCCGTCGCCATAATTTTTTTTTTTTTTTTTTGAAAAAATGGGCGATGTAACCAGGATTCCGTCGCCAGCCCAGTTAAATGAAACCAAAATTGCTTTCTGGTTTCATTTTTTGCGAAAGCTTTGAAGAGAGAGAGGGTGGATAGCCGCCCCAGCTGCGTCCGACCACCGCCTAGCCACCACCAGCCCTCCCCCCGCCGTCGCCGCCGCCGCCTGCCGCCCCTTTGCCCGGTGGTTTTCATCAAGTTTGAGGTAAGTTTCTTCAACTAAATTAGTTGTAATTTCTACAAATTTTTGTATTAGATTGTTAGAATTTCATAGTTAGTTCATATTTATATTGAAATGTGGTATTCGTGTGAGGCTATTGCTCTAATTTGGTGCAAGATTTGGGTAAATGCGATTTAGGGTTTAAGTTTGGTAGTTTGAAGTTAAAACTTGATATAGTGGTGGAATGAAATGGTTTAATTGATAATGTTGTTGAAAAGTACTATTTGTGTGAGGTTATTGCTATAATTCGTAACAAGAATTTGGTAAATGCGATTTGGGATTGAGGTTTTGTAGTTTGAAGTTGAAACTTCATACGTTGGTGGAATGAAATGTTTTAATTGATAATGTTGTTGAAATGTGGTATTTGTGTGAGGTTATTGATTTAATTTGGTTGGAGATTTTACTCAATACAATTTAGGGTTTAGGTTTGGTGATGTGAACTTGAAAGTTGATATGTTGGTGGATTGAGATACTTTAGTTTATAATTTTGTTCAAATATGATGTTCGTATGAAGTTCTAGCTCATATTTGTTTAAATATTTCACCCAATGCAATGTACACTTAGATTTGGTAATTTTAAGTTCAAATTTGATATGTTGGTGGAATAAAGTGATCAACTATGTATGAATTATTAGTTTTGTGATATTAGTGAGAATATAAGTATGTTTGTCAAATTTTATAAATTTTTTTTTGTGCATGTGGAAATTTTAAAGTAAACATGTATAATATATAATTGCATAATTTATGTAATTATTATAATTTTGATTAAAATTAATTCTTATCAAATACCTTATGTGGTTATTGTTATTTGAGCTTAATATGAATAGTCCTCCACGTCGTAGATGGATGTATAATAGATTACTGCCTGATCGTAGTGGTTATACGCAAGAATTTCTAGATGGAGTAAACTAATTCGATCAATTTACACGTAGACAGACAGAGTTTCTGAATAAGGAAAAGTAGAGCTGTCATTGTGTGAAATGTAGAAATAGTGTGCACTTGACACCTGACGAGGTCAAGATGCACCTTATGTATAAGGGTTTTGTGCAAGGGTATTGGTTTTGGATAAGTCATGGGGAAATAGAACCTCAGTAATATAATTCTGGGTATTTAAATAGTGAAATTTCCGAAGTTAGAGATTCAAGTCATATTAATAATGACTACTCTGAATCCTACGTAAATCGGATGGACGACATGGTTGATGATGCTATAATAGCAAATCAAAATGTAAGGGAAGAGGGGTCAAGCACTTGCAGGGAACCATTTTATAATATGGTTCAAGCTGCTCAATAATCCTTCTATGATGGTTGCTCCACCCACAGTGAGCTATCTGCGGCGGTGAGACTGTTGAATATTAAATCTGATTATAATATGTTTCAAAATTGTTTCAATGAAATTGTTCAATTAATGAAAGAGATGTGTCCCCCTAACAGTCGCGTGCCAAACAACTATGGGCAAATGAAGAGGGTTGTTAAAGATCTTAGCAGCGATGTAGTCCAATTTGATTGTTACCGGAAAGGTTGAATGCTATTTTATAAGGAGAACGCAAACCTGGATGCGTGCAAGTTTTGTGGGCATTCAAGATGGAAGAGGCAAAGGTCACAACAAAGGAATCAGAATCAATTGCCATTCTGGAGGATGCATTACTTGCCGTTAAAACTTCGACTGCAGAGGTTGTACGCATCAAGAAGTAGTACATAACACATGAGATGGCATTATGAACATCGACGTGAGGACGATGTTTTATGTCATCCATCAGATGGGGCAGCATAGAAACATTTCGATACCAAGTACCTTGAATTTGCTGCAGAGCCTCAGAATGTGAGGCTTGACTTATGTGCCGATGGATTTAATCCTTACACATTGTCTTCAAGATTATACTCCATTTGGTCGGTGGTCGTTACACCTTATAACCTCCCCCCTTAAATGTGTATGACCACACCGTTTATGTTATTGACTTGTGTAATCCCCGGGCCCAAAAATCCCAAGAACGAGATAGATGTATATTTACAACCTCTTGTTGATGAGTTGAAAGAGTTGTGGGATGTTGGAGTTGAGACTTATGACATTTCTATGAAGCATACATTTTGGATGAAGGCTGCGCTTATGTGGACCATCAATGATTTTCCCGCATATGGAATGTTATTTAGGTAGAGTACTAATGGCCAATTGGCATGTCCTGTATGTACGAAACAGCAAAAGGCTTTGAGATTGAGAAATTGAGGTAAATTCTCATGGTTTGACTGTCATCGGTGTTTTTTGCCAAGGAATCATGCGTTCAGAAGAAATAGAACAGCATTTAGGAAAGACAGAACTGTTGCAGGGGGTCCTCCTCGCTGGCTATTTGGGGAAGAACTTTATGCCGAGGTGGAAGATTACCCAATGGTAAGTTGACTTTGTCATACCAGGATTTAAGGAAAACGAGCACAAATGGACAAAGAAGACTATATTTTGGGAGTCGCCTTATTGCCAATACCAACTGATCCGCCATAATTTGGATGTTATGCACACTGAAAAGAACTTCTTTGAGAACATTATTAACACTGTTATGGATGTTCATGGGAAAACAAAGGACAACGCTAAATCAAGAATGGATGTTGCAGAAATATGTGATAGACCAGAATTACATTTACATTCAGGCCCAAGTGGTAAGCTGGTTAAACCAAAAGCAAAGTTCATACTTTTTGTGGATAAACGAAGAGAGTTGTGTGATTGGGTGAAGGAGCTTCAAATGCCTGATGGATATTGCTCTAATTTGAGGAATATCGTGGATCCTGATGAGGCTACATTCAACAACGTGAAAAGTCATGATTGTCATGTGTTCATGGAGACTCTTTCACCAATTGCATTTGGTGCACTCGCAGATGATGTGCTGAAACCTCTTATTGGGATAAGAGAGTTCTTCAAGAACTTGTGCTCAACAACATTACGGGAGGATATGCTTGAGGAACTGCATCGCAACATTGTCATCACTTTGTGTAAGTTAGAGACCATTTTCCCTCCTTGCCTTTTCAATGTAATGGAGCACCTGCCAGTGCATTTGGCAAAAGAGGCTCAACTAGGTGGTCCAGTACAATACCGATGGATGTATCCATTTGAGAGATAAATTATACTATAATCGATGAAACCTTATCTCAATTCTTATCTGTGGAATCACTTAGAAGTGAATGCAATTGTGAATTTGGTAGGTTCTTTGGCCGATTGAAGAAAAAGATAAATTAACAAGTGTGTCCTGAAGGTTCAATCACAGAACCATACTTAGAAGCAGAGAGGACATTCTTCGCCTCCTATTACTTCAGCTCTAATGTGCCCTCCATGCGCACTAGGTGCAGGAGAAATGAGGATGACGATGAACATATTAATCATTTTTCAACTGTGTCCGTGTTTGCACCGCAAGGGACCACTATTGGCAGGGAAAGATCAAGGTATCTGACAGATGTCGAATATGTTGTTGTCCATCTTCACGTGCTGTTAAATTGTGATGAAATTAAACCTTATATAGGGTGAATGGTATTTTCACTTCCAATTGAGTTTATCATTCAGAGCACAAGTATTATGACTCATTTATTCATAATTTTAACATAACAGTTAATTAGGTGCATTGTATTAATTAAAACTACATGTTATGTCACCTTAGGTGCATTATATTCAACTATTCGAGACTGACAAACATTGCTACTTGAGCCAATAGGCTGTGAAACCAAAGCGGTATATGTCGACGTGGACGACATATAGAGTAAACGGATTCAAATTCCACACAGAAGGTCGAAGCGTTGGGAAGAGAACATATAATTGTGGTGTTGGTGTTTGTGGCACTGGGGAAGGCGATATTGAGAATGATTATTATAGTGTACTGAAGGATATTGTCCAAATTGAGTACGTAGGTGAACCACTTAAACGATGTGTGCTCTTCAGTTGTGAGTGGTCCAATCCCACATTGAATCATGGGATACAATCTCATAAACTAAGCAACCTTATTGAGGTCTACCGTGCAAGGAGGTACCGAAAGTGCGAACCATTTATCTTCCCAAACACTGCATCACAAGTATAATTCATGCCACATGCAAATTGCTCAAGGGATAGGGCCAATTGGCCTGTTGTCATACCAACCAAACCAAGGGCGAGAGTGGATAAGTAATACACTCTACCTACTACGTACCAATAAATGGACATGACGACCATCGTCGAACCTGTGAATGACGCTATCCCTGCATCATTAGTGGATGAAAGTCCACCACCGAAAGAGGTTAATGATGAAATAGGATTTTCATTCATTCATGGTAATGACGAGATAGATGAGGTAAAGAATGATGAGGGTGATGAAGAGGAGGAGTGGGATGACGGTAATGAAACAGATAAAGCTGAAGAAAATTTGCATTTGTATGATGACGATGACGATGACGATGACATTGATGATGATGAGGATGCAGATGATTGAGTGCTTATGAATTCTTATGTATTTGAGTACTTTACATGTCAAACAATTGGTTGTGACTTTACTTATATTGTATAAATGAGCTTTGCAAAATATGTGTTACCTACGTACCTATTATGATGTATGAGTAAACGGTTTATATGTGCAATCATTATATATTTGTACTTGACTTTGTTGTCACCTATTTCAGGTATGGATTCCAGTTCTCGTTGAGGTAAGTTCTCCCCTCGAGGTAAAGGACGAGGGCGTAGGAGCTTTGTTGTAGATCCAACCGCAATGGACATTGATCCATCTTCCCCTCAGGTACCTCATATACCAATTCAGCCAGGAGCCATAATGGCTGCTTACATACAAGGTATTTCAGGACCACTACCTCCCCCATTTGGGGATTTTCATCATCATACCTCATACATTCCCTACCAAAGCGCCATGTACGGCCAATTTGCCTACAACATTCCTCCAAACCCCTATCTTGTTCACCCTGTGCAACCTACTCCCCAACCTACTCACCCTAACACAAACCAGTCCCAAGTGGTGAAAGTGAAGCACAATCTAGTCATGGGATCACTCGAGCTAAGACTTGGATTTAGCCAGATGGTAACGGGGAGGTGTTCATTTGTTATATCTTATAAAGTACTACATGAATTTTCCATAACAACTAATCAATTTGATGTGTTATGTTCAATTAGGTTTCTCCCCAATGATAGTGCTATTGGTAGAATTTCGCTCATATTTCAAAGCAAATTTGGCGGAGCTTGACCTAGTTGGAACAAAGTGCCCAAACCAGTACGAGATTTGTGGCTTGGAGAGTTCAAGGTAACCACAATGACTACATATTAACAATTTCTGTGAACGTGATAAACTACTATTGTATTATTTGATGTGTTTTTTGTTTTCATGATTACAGAAGTGGTTTACCTGGGATCCGGTCCATGAGGGTCGTATAAGAAGGAATTTTGAAAATCGAGGCAATGCACGCTTGAGAGACTTCTTTGGCAAAGTAAGGAAGCATAATAAGAAGCCTGTTTGACTCGGTGATGCTCAATGGGAGGGACTCCAACAGCACTGGGCGAATGAACATTATAAGAAATTGCGTGAAACAGCCCAGAAGAACCTACTAGTAACTCCAGAAAGTGGTGGCCCATCTCTCCACACCTGTGGCTCGATCCCTATGCATGAGCATAGGCGGCGTCTGGTAAATGAAGTAATATTTGCTATGTATTTCTTTAAGTTTAATACTGTATTTTTTGTTGTGTTTGACATCATTCTTTCTGGCACGTATATAGAGGGAACAACTTGGGACAGAGCCCACCATTGTTGAGTTATTCAGTCGCACTCACAAACTCTATGGCAAAGAAGATGCCCCTTGGGTTGAGAAGAAATCACAACAAACATATGTAAGTAATGAGCTACTCTCAATCTTCATTGGTAGCTCAACATGAAATTGTATACTTTATTTTCAGTAATTGCAGTATACATGATTTCGTGCGTATGTTGCGGTATTGTAGGAATCCCTTGAACGTGATTTTCAAAATATTATGAACTCTCAAGGGACCGGGGATGACACTTCTCAAGATCCAAACCAACCATTTCCAAACCCAAATGAGTTGTGGGTGAAGACGTTCAAGAATAAGAAGGATCGTATTTATGGCATTGGTGACGAGGCTGTCAACATTAGGGAATCCGGTTACTTCAGTCCGACTCAAAGATCTGGTACAAGTTTCATATTAAAGTTTCAACGAACATGATTATACATTGAAATTACTTAATTGCAACACTAATGTGTAGTTCACTGAAATGCCTGTTAGCAAGTACCGGTTCTACGCCATCGCAACAAGAGCTCAATGACTTAAGGGGTGTAGTAACCAACTTGGGGGGTGAGCTAACTTCACAAGCAGAAAACTACCAGTTGCTTATGGAGAAATGTAAGCAACTGGAGGAATCCGACAATTTGCTCACCCAAAGTAACCAACAACTGAGCCAACAAATGATGAGCATCGATCAGCGCCTCCAAGATTTCTTTCAAATGCAACAGCCGTCTAGCTCGGGATCTCAGTCACCATTTACTCATCACTCACAACATAATGAGGAAGAGGGTGAGGAAGAGGATGAGGATGAGGATGATCTTCACCTTGGTGATTGAGTTGGTTGCAATTTTTCTTTAACTGGTGGCTCTTCTGCTTGGTTCTTTACGAAGTGCATCTCTTGCTGCTTGCTTCCCCTCCCCTTTGTGCTTATTTCACTCCCCTCCCGTTTGGTGCTTATTTAATTTTCCTCCCATTTGGCACTTGCTTCTCCCTCTTCTGCAAAAAAATAACTTCATTCTCAATTACTGGCAACTTCTGATTTGTTTGGATTTATGGTTTGTGATATGTAGAGACTTTGTTTGGAACTTGTGGTTTGTGAATTGAAAACCCTTGGTTGGAAGTGTCGCGTTGAATGTGATATTCCACCTTTGCGTAACTTGAAATTGTTGAGAACGCTTCGAATGAAATCATATTCGAAGCCATTGGATGTTGATTGAGTGCAAAGATCTTGTAAATTTCTTGCAGAGATTGAAATGTATTTATTAAGGGATACGATAAAAACCAAGCGTTTTTATTTTGAAAAAATTAGAAACCTAGTGACGGATTGCGACAAAATGATAAAAAAAATTAGAGGGGGAGAAGGTGGCGACGGAATGTGTAGTCCATCGCTATCAGCGACGGAAATTCCGTCGCTGATTCTGTCTTTGATGGCGACGGACTACACATTCCGTCACCACCCCTGCCCCGCTAATTTTCCCGCCAAAAAAACGTATGTCGCAATTTCTGTCGCTGAATTCGTCACCAATGACGACGGAATTTCAAAATTCCGTTGCCAGGTACTCAGCAACGAGCGAAAATCCGACAGCCGTATTCCATTACCAATTCCGTCATTGATATGAAAATTCTATCGCTGATAAACTGTATTTCGTTGCTGATTCCATCTTTATTTGGTCCTTTTCTTGTGGTGTGCTAATGGCTACAATACATACTGATTTTTCACATGGCTACAGTACACACTGACTTCTACAGTACACTACTTTATTTTTCAAACCAGACACTTGTTAAGATTGTGCAATAATGGGCAATTTCTTTTCATAACTTTTAATGATGATAAGACTAGTCATCATTATTGAGATTCTGCATGCCTTCATCTCAATTTATATCTTCCAGACCATCATTATCTGGATAATCATCAAAATCCTCATCAAGTTGCTTAAGATGCTCTAGATCCCATTTCTTAGATAATTTAAGAAGATATTTCTTTTCTTTTGCTGATATGAAGTTTTTAGCTCCAACATCAAAGAGACAATCAAAGATATCTTCTGAGACAACTCGTTCTACCTTCATATACTCTTTAAACTCATTGTCATAGGCAAAAGTAGTATTTCTACAATGCATTAATGTTTTTCCCTTTTCAATTAATGCCCAACACTGATGATAAATATTGAAAAATTCATTGGCTTTTGCTAAAGCATAATCTGTAACTAGATGCACTAGTAGTTCATAAACACATTCTTGTTGTTGATCCTCGAGATTATCGCAATTAATGATCTGTATGAGATAATGACCTGGCTTGGCTTTTCCATTTTCATATTCAGTAATGCGCTATATACTTTCAAATTTAGGCATCTTCGAACTGGAATTTTTATTGGACCATCAGAAGGTGTAAGAATACAATGGATCCTTATGAACATGCATTGATGAAATTTTGGTAGTTTTGAGAAAAATGGAAACTTCAGATCTGTGATTTCCATGAAGTAAAGTACCATTCCGTATTCCCGGGCACTAAAGTCAGGGTCATTTGGAGATAATAAATTTGCTAGGAAACTAACACGACCAACTCCACATTTGTTAGAAAAATAAATCGTTGTCCCAAGTCTCCCAAATATCATAGGAATAATGATGATAAAAGTCGATATAGGCTACGTACCATTCATTGAACCATTTTTCTTAAACATGAGTATTTTTTCTTAGATATCATAAGGACACTATAGGAAATTAACTTGTAACTCTAAAATGGAAAATCTTTGGGCTATTGGGTAGGCAGTAGATAGTAGACCAAAACGTGATATGCTTTTTGTATGGAATTCCAGGTTATCGATAAGGATTTTACTAGAAAGCGTAACCCATTCTAAAAGAAATATAATTTTATTAAGAATTTCCTCCTTTTCTGGCAGGAGGTCGACTTTGATTATCACCATTGGCGAGTTCTCAAGTTAGACTGTCAGCCAGAGAGTTCTTTGATCCCTATATATGTTCAATGGAGAAGTAAAATTGGTTAAGCCATAATTGCCAACGCAGGAGTCGCCCTTGTGCTTGTATATTTGATAAATTCTTTTTCACAAAACCAAGTATTCCTTTGTAATTAGTTCGAATAAGAAAAGATTTTGGGGCTAAGAAGATTAAGAACTTCTCAATTTCCCTTATAACTGCAAGGATTTCTTTTTCCATCGTGGATAGTTACATTCAACTTTATTAAAACTTCCACTGCAGTATTTGCAAAGTTTTTCTCCTTCTTTGGTTTTGAGTACTGTGCTCCAGTGCTCGTTGCTGGCATCTTTCTCAAGAACTAAGTCATCTCCTTCATTAGGCAAATTAAGAATAGGAAGATTATTACACATTTTTTTGAAATTCTAAACAATCTTTGTATCATTAGTGATCCAGGTCCAACTTACTTCTTTCTTGAGTTTCTGTTGCAATGACTTTCTTAGTTTAGCTAAATCTTTAATGAAATCTTAAGCATAGGTTAGACATCCAAGAAACCTTTCTAGTTGCTTCCTATCTTCGATTTTTTGAGAAATTTTTTTTATTTTTTCCAAAATATGTTTTTGTAGGATGATTTATCTATCTTTTATCTCCAAGCCTAAAAATTTAATTTCTTATTCAGCACAAATGCATTTATTTTTACCAAGTATGATACCATGATCAATGCATCTCTTGGTAATTGCTAAAACATCATCTTTGTGGTGTTCTATGGCTTTGAAAAAGACAAGGATATCATCAATATAAACTAAACAACAATGATTAAGATCTTTGAATATGTTATCCATTCTTATTTGAAATATTTGATGTGCATTTTTAAGATCAAATGGTATTATTATCCATTCATAATGTTCTTGTGGTGTACTAAATGCAGTTAAAGGAATACTTTCCTCATTCATTTTAATCTTCCAATAACACTTTTGCAATCCATTTTCGAGAACCAAGAGGCTTCTTGAATTTTGTTAAAACGGACTGTTTGTTAGGAATATAATGACCATCAAAGACAGTATTATCGCTCAGCTTTTTATAATTGATCACCATTCTTGCTTTTCCTCTTTTTTCTTTTGCATGATTTCTTACCATGAAAGCATGACTAGTGTGAGGACTCTTACTATTCTTGATTAATCCTTTATCCAGAAGTTCTTTGATTTGTTTATCAAATTCCTGAATATCCTGGTGTGTATACACCATTTGTTTGACTCGGATAATAGTATTGGGATTTAACAAAGTGATTTTAGAAAATATTTTATCTTTATCCCAAAATTCTAGAGAATTATCAGAGTAGAGTTCTTTATATAATTTTTCTTATTGTTCAACAATCTGTTCTTTAATAGATAACTCAAATAATGAGATTGTTAGTGCTACTTCTCGTTGTGCAAGCATTATCTTCTCATCATGCTAGCTGCATGAAAAATCAATTCTCTGATGAGCGTAAGCCTTACTTAATTTTTCAATAGGAATTGAGTAACCATTAATTGTGAATATTCTCTGATTTATGGTCTGTGCACATGGAGAATATAATCTCTGAAAATTATTTATAATAATCATGTCATGAGAGGGTTAATCAGTAGCCTATAGAACTGGTATAATGCATTGGACTCCTCCGAGTTCTATGCATAACTCTTCTATTGCTTCATTATGACTCATAATGCTATTATTAGCTATCCTTACTTGTAAAGGATTTTTGACTTTTTTTTCACATAAATTCTGAAAATAATGTTCTTTTTCCAACGCATATAGAATAACCACTATCTGTATAGGCACATAATTCATATTTATTATATCCCTCTACACAAACTTTTATTAGGATATAGATGATATTAGGATTTGTATTAGTAGCCTCATGGAAAATCTCCATAGTCATATTTTTGACTAATTCATCCTCATAAATTAGCTCATTAACAGTTCTTGTTTTGTATCCAATGACCTTTCTATCTAGACTGGGTCTTACTGATTCAAAACTTATTCTACTCATTTCACTCGACATACTAATTGTATCATCTTCTTGAAGCACTTCTTTAGTAGATGAAGATCCTTCTCCACAGTATGATCTGGTACTCATGCTTCTTAATAATTGGGGTTTAATGGTGATTTTACCTTCCTCATCAATTTTTATTATATTTTTCTTATTGGTCTTGTAGGGTTGGCAAAGCCCAATACCCATGAACAATCGATTTTTATCTCCCGAGGGTTGGATTTAATCCTTTGGATCTTTTGCATCGAGGTAGGACTTTCAAATTTTTCTGCCTCTATCATTGTTACCTGAGTCTTTAGGTCTATGGTATTATCTAATTTGTAAATAATTTTTCAGAATATCCTTAATGGACATCCTCCTCTTTTCATGTCCAGTTCAACTGTTTTTATCTTACGGGATAAGAAGTTTTTAGCAAACTCATCTTTTAAACTCACATAATATCTTGAGTGGTAGTTGATAATTCATATTTTATATATAATTTTCTCCTTCATTTCACCTAACTTTTTATGTCTTTGAAATATATTTTTATGGGTAAATAATGCATATTTTATCAAATTTTCAGGTAGAAATAAATATAAAAGAGTTTGGGATGAAGTTGATTAATTCTACTCAGAACTCCTACAAGTGCAATGCCTAGAGTCCAAGCTTAAGCCCAAAGGAAAAGAAAGAGAAAAAAACAAGAAGAAGAAGAAACAAAAGGTCCAACCCAGCTTCTTGCGGCCCAAGAAAGATGTAGCAGTCAACCTAGCCCGCATTCCAATCATCATCATCAACCTAGCGCCTACATCCACCTTTTTTTTCCCCCTTCTTCCATTTTCCCACATGGCTAATTCTTAACCTAGTCAAATGCCATTAATCAAAATTAATATTATACTTATGACTAGCCATGACCATGCATGTGACATCCCAAATTAATTGGAATTGATTTTCATTAATTTTGGAGGTATCCAAAGGAGTTGGATTTTCCACTATAAAAAGGGGCCATGGGTTGAGGGAAAGGAGGATCCACACACTCACACTCATACATTCATCCATTCTCTCTCTCATTCTCCCATCTTCTATCTTCTATTTTTTTTAGAGAGTTGAGAGAGTCTTTGTAAGATAAGATCATTTGGGTTAAGGGGTTAGGAGGAAAATAAGCTTTGTTAGTTATTTTTCTCTTCTCTTCTCATCTCATTTGTGAGTCAAATTTGAGAGTTTACACTAAGTTTTCATAATTTTGTGTAATTGAGTATAAGGTTTGGACATAGGTTGTAAAATATACCGATTTCAATGGTGTTTTTGCTAACTATGGCTGGCTAAACTATTCATTCTAGGATTAGAATGGATCCTTGGTAATAATATTCTTTTGCCAATTTCTTATGGGGTTATTTTTGTCTCTTTTACATAATCTTGAGTTTATATTTGATCATAATCTATTTATGCATCTTAATACTAATGTTTAATCATGTTGATTATAATAGTTTAATTTGCTATCTCAAATAAATATTAGACCTTGTAGGCTAATATGATGATTATGTAATTGGACTTAAAATTATAATTATTTCAATTGAATAATTTATGCTAGAAATTGGATGAGTTATGTCTAAGAAGAATAATTCATGCTAAGTCACTAGATAAATAATCTCATTTGATAATAATAACCATCTTTTTGACTTATGGCCTAATGCTTGTAGCTTAGGTTGAACAAGTGACAAATTGAATCCCCGTTTGAATTAGTAAGTCAATATTGACATCAAAGGTGAAATTTAAAGTCCTAGATCTTTCTCCTCTTGATTTCTCTCCAATCTCTTGACTTGTTTACTCTTATTTTGCTCCTTCATTCATTTTGATAATTGAACTCATAAATTGAATTATTCTTTACAATCAGAAAGAATAAATTGAAAATTGCTATTGTTTCTCATGGGATCGACACCCCTATACTCGCTTGTCTACAATTAACCTTGTGCACTTGCAAGTAAAAAGGGTTTTAAAGCTAAATAGAAATTCCAATTAATTTTGGGATGTTACATGCATTGTCATGGCTAGTCATAAGTATAATATTAATTTTGATTAATGGCATTTGACTAGGTTAAGAATTAGCCATGTGGAAAAATGTGAGAAGGGAAAAAAAAAAGGTGGATGCAGGCGCTAGGTCGACGATGAAGATTGGAATGTGGGCTGGGTTGACTGCTGCATCTTTCTTGGGCCATGAGAAGCTGGCCGGACCTTTTGTTTCTTCTTTTTCTTCTTTTTTTTTTTCTTTTCCTTTGGGCTTAAGCTTGTAGGAGTTCTGAGTAGAATTAATCAACTTCATCCCAAACTCTTCTATATTTATTTATACCTGAAAATTTCATAAAATATGCATTATTTACTCATAAAAATATATTTCAAAGACATAAAAGTAGGTGAAATGAAGGAGAAAATTATACATAAAATATGAATTATCAACCCCCCCACACCAAGACTTTGCTAGTCCTCAAGCAAAGAACACCAATAATGCATGTATTCATTTAAACCATCAAGAAGAATAAGATCAGGGAAGAAAACCAAGTGACCCAATTATAAATGTCCACTCCAAATCACATATATCAATTCACTACCAACCCACAATTCATTATCAAAATTTTCTAACCCCAACTTAGTCAATAGGCCAAGATTCAAGCAAATTAAGTTCACAATGAAACCATTTAGCAAACCGTAAGCACAAAATTTCACCCCTCATAACAAAAATCACAAGAGCATTTTTCAAAATTGAGTCCCCAATGCCAAATCCTACTGACCTATTACATAAATTGCTTTTTATCACTGTGATAATTTTATTATTAAATTTGGTATGCCTAATATCACAGAGTAAAGTATATAGATCAATATCTTTACCAAAATATTGTAATGGATTGATTTGAACTTTTACACTTCCTACATGGATAAACTTGTAGTTTCTATCTTTTTTATGCTTAAGGATGTTTTCTCAATTAATGAGATTAACTTCTCCAATGTCATACTCACATTCCTTTATCTCCATATATCCTTCCATCATTTCACATACGTATTTGCTTTTTATTTGAAAGATTGACTTTTTATAGATCATGTCTTTTTGGATTATGAGATGGACTCAATATCCTTTGACATCTTCATTTTCATTGCCTAACAAATTCTTCTCCTTGAAGATCACCAAGGCTAATTGAGCTACTTTCCATTATATGACTTGTTTCTTCATAATCACTTTCTTCATATTCATTATCTAATATAATTTCAACAATACCTTTATTGTTACTTAGCGCTAGATCTAATGCCTCGTCTTCACTAAGCTCAGCATAATCTATGTTACCCAAGGTTTCAATAAGCTTGTTATTCTTTCTATTTTTACATTCATTAGCATAATATCCTATCTATCCACATGCCCAGCATTTGCAGTTCTTTTTCTCTATATGACAATAAGCAGCTTTCCCAAAAAAAAATTGTTTTTTAGGGCTTGGTTTGTTGTAATATTTTCTTCTATATTTCTCTCCGCTTTGCTTGTTAAAGCTCTTTTTCTTATAGAATTTTCTTTTTCTTCTCCTTTCAGGGTCTTTTCCCCATTGATGAGGTGAATCCCAACAAGTTAGAAATTGCTTCTTAATTTTCTTCTGCTTCTGGAGATCAAGACATTGCTCATTGACCCATTTTCGTAAATAAGAGATTCTCGAACCCAGGGGATCAATGGCATCTGCTTGTTCCAGATATGTAATGTATTTTTCATTAATTATGGAATTTATAGGATATGCCAATTTATCATGGAACATACCAAGATTGGTTTCATTATGCCCAATTTTGTAATAATATTGACTAAATTTAGCAATGTAATTTTTCAGATATCTCATATCCCATAATTCTATGTTATTAATCGTTCTTTGCCATTCTCTTACTTTTTCTTTTGAATCAGGTTGAGCTTCGATAAATTCGGTTTCAATTTCCTTGCAGAAACTTGTAAACATTACAGCAGGTGTTTCCATTGTTCTTAAAGTATTTTTATCATCTTCACTTAATGAATCATACCAATAAGCTATAGTGCCAGAAAAGGTATGTTCGATATAGTTTAGGAAGTTTGCTACAGTCCATGTAGTATTCAGATTTAAGACATTATTCATTCCTCTTTTCTAATGTTCGAATATTTCTTCTCTATTATGGGTTCTATCAATATTTAAGATATACCCAATTTGACTAATTGGGGTAAGGTCAATTTCTTCATAGGTCGTGGTCTTCCTTGAGATAAACCAAAGGAAAAATTCTTATGCGTCTTGCTAGAACGCACCTAGGTCTTAAGAAATGAGTATTTCTTCTAGAAGGTTCATCGAATTCCTCAGGTTTAGGAATGACATTGTTAACTAGATTAGTTTTTGTTTCATATAAGTCGAGTTCTCCCCAATTTCATTAATCTCATTTTCAACTGTCATTTTACCATATTTTTTTATCCAGTTTTCTCCTAACTTCTTCTAATGATAATACACTGAGATCTTCTAATTTAATCGGATTCATCTTCTGATATATTTCTTCTTCTAATTGGATATTATTGGTCTCTTCATTATCATCAAACAAAATGTCATGTTTATCACTAATTGCGCCCATGATCCTGTTTAATTCTTCTGGATTCTATTCTTTTTTGAACATATTCTATATTTGTTCAAGAGTATGTTGCTTATATTCCATCTTCTTTTTCTTTTTTTGTTTTTTCAGCCGATTTTTCACCTAATTTTTCTTCTATTTCTTTTTGAATTCTTATCTCATGCAAAGAAAATGGAATCTTGTTTTTCGGGTTTTGGAAAGGATATTCATGTTGAAAAGGGATACTAATACTGGAAGTAGATTTTTCGCTATGTCTAAGTTCCTTAACCAGAGAAAGGTGAACTACAGATATTTGTTTCTTAAGCTCATTGGCTTCACTCTTGATTTTAGTTAATTTTAATTCTAAAATTATATCAGTAATATAGTTTAATTGCGGTGCTAGTGGAGAAAGACCTTCCGGTGAGTGAACAATTTGGTCCAGGGCAAGCAGTTGTTGATTGTAGCATTAATCACAGTTAATTAGCTTAATTAATCATTAATTAGCTTAATTAGCTTAATTATTTTTGGTCACGTGGCTCTGATACCATTTAGAAGAGGGCGTCGAGTAGTACTTATGAGCAAAAACCCACATGCACAAATTTTTATTTTTCGAAAGTAAGTTTTTAAGGATTTGGGTATGATGTGCAAATATAAGAAACTTAGGGTCCTTGGTGTAATTTTTAAGAAGATAAGTTTGGTCTACTTCGGTCCTAAAAAATATTCACCCAAAGTTGCAGGGACTAGAAATACTTATTAGAAAATATGTGTCTGAAAAATTATTTGCCCTAACCTCGATGGCCCACAAGATAATTTTCTCAATTTTATAAAGCTTTGTATTATAATTTTAAAATCATATTCACTTATTTCATCTACAATAACATATATTGTTCACGTCGAAGCTCAAATATAATTTACATCGTTAAATTCTGTTTTTATGTTTATATGAATGTTGTGTCCATAACATATTCACAAAATCTGTATATTGGTAATATAATTTCAAAAAAATATATACATATTTGTGTAATTACTAGAACAAAATAAATGATTGTTATACAAAAATTTATATGGAATTTAAGAAGATGTATGAAAATGTGAGGAGATATAAAAAGATATAAGGAGATATAAGAATTATGTTAAAGATGTAAGAAGTTATACAAAAATGTAAAAAGATATAAAAAATTATGAACTATTAGCTAAATCCTCTCGAATACAAAAAAGAATAGGGCATTGTTTGCCAGGAACTTGCAACTATTAAAGTTCGTGTGAAAGTTGAATCCAAGAAGTCACGGCTCCTTTAGTTATATGGGTACTCCGTACTCATTTGGTGTAGGAGGACATTTGCAGTTGTCGACATTTTATTTGCATATATTAATTAGGATATGATTTATGGACTTTGATTTTTTGTGAATGTTTTTGTTTCCAATTGCAGTGTCTAGTTTGCGCAAGCAAGCACATAATAGTTTTTTGAATTATTTCTTAACCGTAAATGTCAAATTACATTTGTCTTTTCAAATTATTGCCTACAACTACTAAGTTGACTAAAGAAATAATAAAAATAAATGACCCATCATAATAGTTTTTTGAATTATTTCTTAACCGTAAATGTCAAATTACATTTGTCTTTTCAAATTATTGCCTACAACTACTAAGTTGACTAAAGAAATAATAAAAATAAATGACCCATCTAAAATTCGCAAAATCCACTAGATCCATAGGGTATAGATATGCATCCTCTTTTCAAAGACAAGAAAGATTTGATCATACCAAGGTCCATATACAAAAAAGTCTAAATGGACACAAATCTGGATGAAATTGATTCGTTGTCATTTCTAATTTAGTCTTATTTCGAAAGATTTTCAACTAGAAAAATAGGGGTGGCAATGGATGGCTGAACCATCATCTGCATCCATCACTCAGTTTCATCCACTTTATGCAACCCATCTATATTTTATGCAAAAATATGATCCAATCCATCTATCTGCCATCCGCAGGTAAAAACGGGTGGGTCACATTGTAAATGGCTGATGAAAGTTTATGTATAATATGTTAGTAAATTTATAAGACTAAACAAGCTTTGCCCATTGAAAAGTTAAAAACCAAGATATTTTAGGTATAAGAAATGAATAAATATCATATTTATCATATTAATTTTAACAAAACTTATAAATTAACAATATAATCATAAAAAGGTAAATTTACACGACAAAAATAACAAGTGGGTTAATAATTGTAAATAGAGAATAAACAAGTAAATGATTAATTATAGATAGATGATGGATAAAATGTAATATCATTTAAATCCAATCCAATCTATTAAACCATCATCTATCATCCATATTATTTTGGATCTTCATCCACTTGTTTACATCAGGTAAATTGGGTATCCCCCTATTAGTAATGCAATGGCCATTCTACAGATAAAGCTTGGATAAGTGGATAGTACAGCTGTTAATTTAATTATCATCTTGTGACTCTATCGTGTCCATATATTGCTCGCAAAAATAAAACAACGTGCAAAAGGGGGGGCAAAAAGAGTACAGTTTGGATGCTTGTGCAATTATTGTCGGTACCCACTGCTGATACCTACGTCCATTACAACTCTTAGAATATTTTCCATGATGAGTCACTTCGTTTACTGACTATAAAAGCTTATTTCTATCATATCAACTTATAAATTAATTTTTTAGCTCATAATTTTCAATTTTTTAATACAAAGTTCGTAATTTTGACTCTTTAAATAATACACATAAAATTATTCTATAACACAACCTTTTAAAAAAAAATTCAAAAAAAGAAAAATCAATAAAAATTGAAAAAAAAAAAGAAGAGAAAAACTCTCATGAGCTGGCTCAGGGGCAGGAGTCTCCTCATGAGGTATACGCCACGAGGCATTCACTGCAGTCAATTCCTCAACTCACCCCTTTTCTCTCTCTTCCTTTTTAGCTCGCATGCCAACTGCTGCACTGATCTTAATATAATTGTCAATTGTTCACCACAATAAAACAATGTGCCCAAAGAAAAAAAAAAAAGAGCACGGTTTGAAGCCTGCACAATTATTGCTAGTAGGTGGGCAATTCACAGATTGGATCGGGTTAGGATCGACCTGTTCACAAAGTAAATTAGACCAAGTCATGATAGGTCTATTAATCATTTGGCCCTGATCATGCCTTTTGTATAAATAAACACGTCGGATCGGCTAGGTTCATAAATGACTAGCTTTTGGCCCATTTTAAAATAAAATAAACTTGCACAAAAAATGTGTGTAATAATTATTATTATATATGAAGCGTTGATAATGACCTAACAATTAGAACATGTAAACTAGTGTGTTAAGTAGGTTGAATAAATAATGGGTTACTAAGGAGCCATTAATAGACCGACATGGTCCGGTATAGTTCGTTAACATGACTTAATTAGCCGGCCCACTATTGACTCAATACATTATTGACTCGACGCTTTATTGATCATAATTTAAATAGGCCGACCTACTTGACCCAATAGATACTTGCTTTGTTGTCCAACCTTGTGAGCACCGACACCTCTATCATACACTCACGTGTCAACCATAAAAAAATCTTGTTATTTGATTGAAAACATCTATCATTTTAAAAAAAAGTTCAAACTTGCTACTAAAGGTGAATTAAATATGCTTGAAGGGTTCGCTATCTAGATCATAAAATTCTCAGCTTAGAATTAGTAGTACATCAAGTAGAGATTAAGATATCACTCACTTAAATGTACAAGCACTATATTAAAATACAAAACTTATTTAAGAGCTTTTAACTACTAGTTCAACATTTTTGTTCAGTTATTTTTTAAACATGGTACTAAAATTATTAGAATACAACTCATTTTAGAAAAAAATTTATCATATATAGATCTGGCAAAACTGACATGGGACCCGAAATCCGAAGTGAATGACCTGGACCCATACCCGACCCAACACTTGAAATATGCTCATCCGAAACCCGAATTGACCCGAATCGAACCATACCTGATCCGAAATTTTCTCCAAATTAAAGTTGTTTGTTTTGGCATGACCAGCGTATTTGATCAAAAATTGGTTGATCCGAAATTGACCCGACCCGAACCATACTCGACCCAAACTGAAACGGCTCGAAATGTCACTTAACCCGAACATTACTCAACCCAAACTTGACCTGACCCGTACTCGAGCCGAATGACCCATTTGTCAGGTCTAATCATGTATGGTAACACTATTCCTTTGAAAATCGATTGATTATTTGCAAACACAAGAAAAACCAATTAAAATTGTGAAAATTTTCAATATAAATTCGTTTACAATCTTCAATATGTAGAGTACATAAGTCATTTGAGAAGGTTCATCACATAAATGTTTAATTGCAAATCTAATGTCCAAAATTTAAAATTCCTCGTTTTTAAAAATTTACTAAGTAAATAAAGAAGAGAAAAAAAATTAATTATTAAGGTAGTTTAAACACAAAAAGGAAAAAGGACTTGAATCATGATATCATATATATGAAATTATAAGTAATAATATATTTTAGAAAAATTAGGATTTGTTTTGGACTTAGGTGAATCAATTGTTTAAAACAAGGTTGGTTCACTTTTTTTTATGAGAAAAAGAAAAAACTGAGAAGAAAACTTCTTCGTACACACCCGAAGTTAGTGTCCGGAGAACCAAAGGACAACCAATCATAATAAAGCGGGCAACCTGTGAGCCCGTGACAGCAAAAGAGAACCACCCCCCAAAAAAGGTGAAAATAAAGAGAGAAATATTATATGAAGAATCATTAGCGGAGGTCAGGTGGGTGGGATTTTACTCACTTAAATTGAGTTCTTGATATTTAGGGCCTGTTCTTTTTGTGGGTCGATTTATTTTTACCCACTTCAACCTACTTTAATTCATTTCAACCTATTTCAACTCACTTAAAAAAAAAATACCAACTTCAACC
>JACYFF010031957.1:16076511-16116418 GCA_017589665.1 Selenicereus undatus | reverse complement strand
TGTGTGTGTGTGTGTGTGTGTGTTTGTGTGTGTGTGTGTGTGTGTGTGTGTATGTGTGTGTGTGTGTGTCCCCGTGCGCGCGCACACACTTAATGGGAACCACGTATTTTTGCAATGGTAAGAAGCACTGCACTTGGCCACCTAGGTCGGTGGAGCCGTGAAGTTTTGCTTCTTATTTGATCATGTTCTGGCTTCCCCGCATATGGTGAAAACATGTCATGAGGTGGATGTGGAGTCATTTGGTTCTTCATCCCATTTAGCATCTAAGGATCTCTCAACTTCAGTTCTCCACCCTCATTGCAAAGTGTAGACTCAATAGTACGATGGAGGTAACGCGTCGTTCGTTTAGCAGCTTGCTAGTGAATAGGTCGTGAGCTACTCTGGTGACCAACTTACCAGACCAACTGTAAACAAAACATTGGGCCCTTTACATAACATGCTGTACATTAAGCTTCATCTGACACTAACATGTAGAACATTGCTCAGTTTTTCTTTTTGATCACCTATTTTAGGCTTAAGGTCAGACATTTCTCAACTGGAGTATATATGAGGTTAGAACTGTGGATATAAAACATTTCAAGCCCTTTTTAATGCATGCTTTGTAGCATACAACCAATTTTTGAGGACAATTTCTTGGTATTTCTGTGCCTAGGACATACCTGACTTTATGCATGTCCTACATCTCAAAGACAGAGGACATCTATTTCTTGGTAGCTTAGATCATCTCCAAGTTGTTCCCAGCTAGAAGTATATCATCAACGTACAATGTAAGAAACATAATTACCCCAGTTGTTCTCTTGATATACACGTAATGGTCCTTTAAAAACCATGGATAAACTAAACAAAGTAATGAATTTACGAAATCTAAGGTACCAAGATCTGGAAGATTGCTTAAGACCATATATGGACCTTTTAAGACGACACACCTTGCCCTCTTAACCCTTCGAACTCCAAATGGCCAGCTAAGGATAGGTGTGAGTGAATATCGACAAATCTCCTAATAGAAGAAAATGTCTCTTCTTATTCTACATCCTTAATTTAGGTGAAGCCTTTCATCACTAGACAAGCAATGAACTTATCAATCCATCCATTTGCTGAACATTTTATCTTGACAACTCACTTGTTTCCAATAGACTTATGTTGAGGTGGAAGATCAATGAGCTCTAAAGAATTATTTATTGTCATTGAGACCATCTAATCCCTTATGTTGTCCATCTATTTTATGATTTGATGAACCAACTGCCTCTTAAACAGAGGTAGGTGATAAACCTCTAGTTTGACTTCACTTTACCCCTTATTTGACCCTTTTTCTCCCTTATTTTTGTGGACATTATGATGTTAGGGAGAGAGAGAGGGGCGGGAGCCCAATGTGCTTCCTTCAATTCATATTGTACATATGATAGTGTTTTTCTTATTTTCAAGAATCTTTAAGAAGAAAATGAGAAATTTGAAATGTTGATAGAAAGAATGACCAAAGGGATGCTTTTTAAGAAAGAACGGAGGTCCTATGAAGTTTTGAGGGCCAAACGAGCAACAACAAAGAGCCCAAGAAGTATAAGGCTGGCATGCACTTAGGCACAACTACGCACATATAAAATCCAACCTTATTTCCTGACTCTACACACGAGCAACCATGCAGAATTGCATGGCTGTGCAGTATGGTAGTTCCTGAAAGTGCACGGGTACTCGTGTGTTGAAGCACGACCATGCATTTTCCTTTTTTTTGCAATACTTAAATAGATTTTGGATAAGATTAAGCATATCGTCTTCATTATCTTCTTATACTTTTCTTTGAGCATTTTTAGGGTATATTAAGGAGAATATTGGAGACTTTGAGCATTAAAAATCACCAACTTGGAGGATGTTGGTTTGCTGCTTCTACTTCAATTCAAGTTTACTTCTCAATCCTCTCTTCTTATCTTATTATTGTTTTTATAGGTTTTGGGTTAGTCATATTTATCAATCTAGGTTTTGCTATTATTGTTCTTGAAATGATTAGTGGCTAAGTCTTCTAAGTTGGGTTGGGATTGACGCCTATTATGCCTAGGTAATCATGAATTAGCCCCGAAACTCGGTTATTTCATATTAGCATCTCTTGAATTTTGCTAAAATCACTACTCGTTTGATGGCTTCCTTGAGAGACTAATCATTTTGTTACTTTTGGTTTAAGGGAACTTTGAAAAACAAAATCATTACCTATTGTTACTTAGCAGACATTAAGGGCTTTAATATTGAAATAATTAGGACTTTGATTAAGAATTGAGGTTGTTTATTTAGTAGTCTTTCGTTCTATAGTCATATAGAAATAGGTGATTTTGGTTCTACGATTAGTTTTCAATGCTTGAAAGATGGAGAAGATAAGCTTAGTTGTCGACTTTTGCATTCATGGTGCTAGTTTCAATAAACTTGATAGTTGTTAATGAATGATTATGTAGTATAATCTTGTCGTTAATTCCAACAAGAGTGCTTTAACCATATGATTTTTGAATTATATCATTTATTGCCTTTTGCTATTCTTAGTAGTTTAGATTGAGTGTTTAAATTAGTTTTGTAGTTGAAAACAAGGTTCTTGTGGACACTATCCGTACTTGCCGATTTCTAACTATAACTATAAAATGCCTTACAGTTTTAACTCAACAAGCTTCTGGAGCCAGTGCCCGGGAACTTCTTTTCAACATCAGAATGGATTAGAATACTCTAAACTACGTTGTCATTTTTAATTTGGCTTTTCACATTTCCTTATCCTTATTTGGACCTGCTTGGCATAAATCTTACTTTATATGCACAAACGTAGTCAAGGGAATCAAAACCTTATTCCTTTTAACCCTGAGATCAAAGCGAATTCATGTAAGCAAAGTTGCAAAAGAAGGAAAAAGAAGACAGAAGTTGTGATGGCCGACAGAGAAAACAGGGTACTGCGAGCTTATGCACTGCCGCAAATGTGTAGTGTCACTTCATCTATTGGGAGCAAGTCAATCAAGGCCAACAACCTTGAGCTCAGTTGTTAATGAATGATTATGTAGTATAATCTTTGCATAATTTCTCTTATTGTTCGACAATTTGCTCTTTAATAGATGACTCGAATAATGATATTGTTAATGCTACTTCTCGTTATGCAGGCATTACCTTCTCACCATGCTGGCTGCGTGTGAGCTGACTCTGCTAATGGGTGTAAGGCTTACTTAAATTTTCAAGGGGAACAAAGTGACCATTTATTGTGAATATTATCTAGTTTTATGGTCTATGTTCATGGAGAATATAATCTCTGAAAATTATTTTCAATAATCATATCATAGGAGGGTTGATCAGTACCCCATAGACCTAGTATAATGCATTAAACTCCTCCTAATTCTATGGTTAACCCTTCTATTGCTTCATTGTGACTCATGATGCTATTATCTGTGGATTTTTAGCTCTTTTCCATATAAACTACGGAAATAATGATATTTTTCCAAAGCATACAGAACAACCACTGTCTATGTAGGCACACAACTCATATTTATTATATCTCTCTAAGCATATGTTTATTGGTATATAAATGCTATTAGGATTTGTGTTAGTGACTTCATAGCATGTCTCCGTAGCCATATTTTTTACTAATTCATCATCATAAATTGGCTCACTAACAGTTCTTATTTTATACCAAATGACTTTTGTTTCTAGACTCATACTTCAGTCTACACTATGTCTTGCTGGTTCAAAACTCATTTTATTCATTACACTAGTCATACTTACTGTACCATCTTCTTTAAACTCTTCTTTAGCCGATGAAGATCCATCTCCCCAGTCTGATCTAGCACTCATGCTTCTCAATAGTTGAGGTTTAATGGTAATTTTACCATTCTCATCAATTTTTATCACATTTTTCTTACTGATTTTTGTAAGGTTGGCAAAGCTAGATATCCATAAACGTTCAATCTTTATCTCGTGTGGATTAGATTTAATCCTCTGGATTTTTTGCATATAGGTAGGGCTTTTAAATTTTTCTGCCTTTATCATGGTGACCTTAGTCTTTGGATCTATAGCATTATCTAATTTGTAGATAATTTTTCAGAATATCCATAATGGATATCCTCCTCTTTTCATATTAATTCCAACTATTTTTATCTTAAGGAATAGTAAGTTTTTACCAAACTCATCCTTTAGACTCATATAATATCCAGGTCGATAATTGAATCCTACCGATCCAATACATAAGTTATTCTTTATCCTTGTGATAATTTGATTATTGAACTTGGTATGCCTAATATCACATAGCAAAGCATAAAGATCAATATCTATACCATAATATTGTAGTGGAGTGATTTGAACTTGGACACTTCCAACATGTATATATCTATACTTTCTATATTTGTTATGCTTAAGGATGTTTTCCCAATTAATGAGATTAACTTCCACTACATCATGCTCATAATCTTTAATTTCTAGATCTGCTTCCATCATCTCATATACATATTTGCTTTTTAATTGAAAGATGAATTTTTTATACATCATGTCTTTCTAGATTATGGGAAGAACCCAATCTCCTTTTACTTCTTTGTTATGATTGTCTACAACAAACTCTTCTCCTTTAAGATCACCAAGACTAATTGAGCCACTTTCCATCATATAACTTGTTTCTTCATAATCATTTTCTTCATATTCATTGTCCAATATAATCTCAACAATCCCTTTGTTGTTGCTTAGGGCCAGGTCTACTGCATCATCTTCACTAAGCTCAATATAATTTAGGCTACCCAAGGTTTCAATAAACTTGTTATTCTTCCTATTTTTACATGCATTAGCATAATTTCCTACTTCTCCGCATGTCTAGCATTTGCAATTGTCTGTCCCGGGAGGACAATAAGTTGCTTTCCTAAAAAATCTTTGTTTTTTAAGACTTGGTTTGTTATAATATTTTCTTTTATATTTGTCTATCGTCTACTTATTAAAGCTCTTTTTCTTATAAATTTTTTTTCCGTCTTCTTTTAGATTCTTTTCCCCATTGGTGAGGTGAATTCCAGCAAGTTAGGATTTGCTTATTAATTTTCATTTGCTTTTGGAGATCAAGACATTAATCATTGACCCATTTTCTTAAATAAGATATTCTTGAACCAAGGGTATCAATAACATCAGCACATTCAGGTCATGCAATGTATTTTTTATTAATTATGGAGTTTATTAGATATGATAATTTGTCGTAGAACATACCAAGATTAGTTTCATTATGCCCAATTTTGTAATAATATTGACTAAATTCAGCATTGTAATTTTTCAGATATCTCATATCCCATAGTTCTATGTTATTAATCTTTCTCTGCCATTCTCTCACCTTTTCCTCAGAATCAAGTTTAGCTTTGAAAAATTCGGTTTCAATTTCCTTACATACGTTTTTAAACATTGTAGCTGGGGTTTCCATAATTCTTAATGTATTTTTATCATCTTCATATAATGAATCATACCAGTCAGCTACAATACCAAAAAAACTATGTTCGATGTAATTCAGGAAATTTGTAGCAGTCCATGTAGTGTTTAGGTTTAAGACACTATTGATGCCTCTTTTCCAATGTTCAAATATGTCTTCTCTATTAGGAGCTCTATCTATGTTTAAAATGTAACCCATTTGACTAATTGGGGTAAGGCCAACTTCTTCAAAGGTTGTAGTTTTTCTTGGTATGAACCCGAAGAAAAAATTAGTTGAACATCCTGCTAGTACGTATCTAGGTCTTATAAAATGAGTGTTTCTTCGATAAGGTTCACCAAATTCTTCAGGTTTAGGAACAACATTGTTAACTAGATTAGTCTCTATCTCACTTAAGTCGAGTTCTTCTCCAATTTCATTAATCTCATCTTCAACAGCCATGTTACCATCTTTTGATCTAATTTTCTTCTGAAGGTAATACATTAAGATCTTCTAGTTTAATGAGGTTCATTTGCTGATATATTTTTTCTTCTAATAAGATATTACTATTTACTTTCTTATCATAAGATAAACCGTCATATTTATTACTAATTGCACCATGATCTTGTTTAATTCTTGTGGATTCTATTCTTTCTCAAACATATTTTGTAGTTGTTCAAGAGTATACTGCTTATACTCTATCTTCTTCTTCTTTTTCTGCTTTTTCAATCGATTTTTCACTTGATTTTTCTCATACGTTTTGGATTTTTATATCGTGCAAAGGAAATGGATTTTTTTTTGGGTTTTGGAAAGGGTATTTATGCTGAAATGGAGTATCAATACTAGAAGTGGATTTTCCACTATGCCTTTGTTAACAAGAGAGAGGTGAATTATTGATATTTGCTTCTTAAACTCCTTGACCTCGATCTTAATTTTGGCTAATTTTACTTTTAACTCTAAAGCTATATTAGTGATATACTTTAATTGAGGTGCTAGTGGAGAAAGATATTCCAGTGAGTGAACAATATGGGAATAACTTGGTCTAGGGCAAGCAGGTGATGATTTCAACATTAATCACAGTTAATTATAGTTAATTAGCTTAACTAATTATTAATTAGTATAATTATCTTAATTATTTTTGAACACGTGACTCTGATACCATTTTGAAGAGGCTATCAAGTAGTACTTATGAGCAAAAACCAGATGCAAAAAATTTTATTTTTTAAAAGTAAGTTTTTAAGGATTTGGGTTAGATGTGCAAATATAAAAAATTTAGGGTCCTTAGTGTAATTTTAAAAAAGATAAGTTTGGTCCCAAAAAATGTTTACCCAAAGTTGGATGAATTAATAAATATTTATTAGAAAATGTAGGTCTGCGAAATTATTTGCCCTAACCTCGATGGTCCAAAAGATAATTTTTTCTTAAGTTCAAGATGAGGACAAAAATTTTACTATGCCACCATCTGGATGTCAAGCGCACGAATTGCTTTATTCAAGCAGCCTTAGAAAAATAAAGTCAAAAACAAAATTGAAAAAATATTGTTAGTTTGAGCCCAAATTCGAACGGGGGACCACTAGTGCGCAAGACTAGCATGATAACCAACTACACTAGCTAGATAAAGATGTCATGGTTCAGACAGGAACTAGTTTTAACAAAAAGCCCTACTTTTATCACAAAAATGAGACTCAAGGAATAATTGATCCATAATGATTAGAAAAATTAAAATTAAGTTCAAGATGAGGACAAAAATTGTATTGTACCACTATCTACATGCCAATTGCATGACTTTCTTCATTTAATGAGCCTTAGAAAAAAAAAAGTCAAAAGCAAAATTGAAATATTGTCTGTCTGAGCCCAACCTCGAACTACGGACCTCTAGTGTGTGAAACTAACGTGATAACGAACTACACTACCCAGACAGAGATGTCTTGGTTTAGATAAGAACTAGTTTTAACAAAAAGCCCTGCTTTCATCGCAAAATCCAACTCAAGGAATAATTGATCCATAAGGTTCAACAAAATTAAAATTAAGTTCAAGATGAGGACAAAAATTGTATTGTGCCACTATCTGCATGCCAAGTACACGATTTGCTTCATTTAAAGAGCCTTAGAAAAACACAGTCAAACGCAAAATTGAAATATTGTCTGTCTAAGCCCTAGTCGGAGCTGTGGACCTCTACTGTGTAAGACTACTGTGATAACCAACTACACCACCTAGATAGAGATATCATGGTTTGGATAGGAACTAGTTTTAACAAGAAGCCATACTTTTACCACAAAAATTAGATTCAAGGAATAATTGATCCAAAACATTTAGGAAAATTAAGACTAGGTTCAAGATGAGTACAAAAATTGTACTTTTCTGGTATCTGCATGCCGAGTACATGATCTGCTTCATTTAAGGCACCTTAGAAAAATAAAGTCAAAAACAAACTTGAAATGTGTGAGCCCAAGTTTGAATTATGGACCTCTAGTTTGTTAGACTAGCACAATAACCAACTACATCACCCAGACAGAGATGTGGTTGTTTGCGCAAGAACAAGTTTTAACAAAAATCTCTACTTTTACCAAAAAAATGAGACCTAAGGAATAATTGATCCACAAGGCTTAGGAAAATTGAAATTAAGTTAAAGATGAGGATAAAAATTGCATTATTCCACCATCTGCATGCCAAGTACTTGATTTGCTTCACTTAAGGAGCCACGAAAAAAAAAGTCAAAAATAGAATTGAAATATTATTTGTTTGAGCCAGGTTCAAACTGGGGACCTCTAGTGTACGAGACTAGTGTGATAACCAAGTACACCACACAGACAAGGGTGTCATGGACTGGACAAGAAACAATTTTAACAAAAAGGCCAGCTTTTATAACCAAAACGAGACTCAATGGATAATTGATCAATAAGGTTTAGAAAATTAAATTAAGTTCAAGATGAGGACAAAAATTTTACTGTGTCGCTATCTAGAGGCCAAGTGCATGAATTGCTTCATTTAAGGAGCCTTAGAAAAATAAAGTCAAAAACAAAATTGAAATATTGTCAGTATGAGCCCAAATTTGAACTGGGGACCACCAGTGCGTGAGACTAGCATGATAACCAACTACACTACCCAGACAAAGATGTCATGGTTTGGGCAAGAACTAGTTTCAACAAAAAGCCCTACTTTTATCACAAAAACGAGACTCAAGGAACAATTGATCCTTAATGATTAGGAAAATTAAAATTAAGTTCAAGATGAGGAAAAAAATTGTATTGTACCACTATCAACATGCCAATTGCATGATTTCCTTCATTTAATGATCCTTAGAAAAATGAAGTCAAAAACAAAATTGAAATATTGTCTGCCAGAGCCCAAGTTGGAACTGGGGACCTTTAGTGTGTGAGATTAACATGATAACAAACGACAGTACCTAGACAGAGATGTCATGGTTTAGACAGGAACTAGTTTTAACAAAAAGCCATACTTTCACCACAAAAATAAGACTCAAGGAATAATTGATCCATAAGGTTCAGGAAAATTAAAATTAAGTTCAAGATGAGGATAAAAATTGTATTGTGCCACTATCTGCATGCCAAGTACACGATTTACTTCATTTAAGGAGCCTTAGAAAAATAAAGTCAAATACAAAATTGAAATATTGTCTGTCTAAGCCCAGGTTAGAACTATGGACCTCTAGTGTGTGAGACTAGTGTGATAACCAACTACACCACCTAGATAGAGATATCATGGTTTGGACAGGAATTAGTTTTAACAAAAAGCCTTGCTTTTACCACAAAGATGAGACTCAAGGAATAATTGATCCATAAGGTTTAGGAACGTTAAGACTAAGTTCAAGATGAGTACAAAAATTGTACATTGCCACTATCTGCATGTTGAGTACATGATTTGCTTTTTTTAAGGCACCTTAGAAAAATAAAGTGAAAAACAAAGTTGAAATATTGTTTGTGTGAGCCTAAGTTCGAATTAGGGACCTCTAGTTCGTTAGACTAACATGATAAACAACTACACCAATTAGATAGAGATGTGGTTGTTTGCACAAGAACAAGTTTTAAGAAAAAGATCTACTTTTACCCATAAAATGAGACTAAAGGAATAATTGATCCACAAGGCATAGGAAAATTGAAATTAAGCTGAAGATGAGTATAAAAATTACACTGTTCCACCAGCTGCATTTAAGGCTCCATGGAAAAACAAAGTCAAAAACAGAATTGAAATATTATTTGTCTGAGCCCAGGTTCGAACTAGGGACCTCTCGTGTGTGAGACTAGTGTGATAACCAACTACCCCACCCAAACAAATATGTCATGCATTGGACAAGAACCAGTTTTAACAAAAAGGCCAACTTTTACCATAAAAATGAGACTCAAGGGATAATTGACCCATAGGGTTTAGGAAAATCAAATTAAGTTCCAGATGAGGACAAAAATTTCACTATGCCGCTATCTACATACCTAGTGCATGAATTGCTTCATTTAAGGAGCCTTAGCAAAATGAAGTCAAAACCAAAATTGAAATATTGTTAGTTTGAGCCCAAATTCGAACTGGGGACCACTAGTATGTGAGACTAGCATGATGACCAACTATCATGGTTTGGGCAAGAACTGGTTTTAACCAAAAGCCCTACTCTTATTGCAAAAATGAGACTCAAGGAGTAACTGATCCATAATGGTTAGGAAAATTATAATCAAGCTCAAGATGAGGACAAAAATTGTATGTACCACTATCTACATGCCAATTGCATGTTTTGCTTCGTTTAATGAGCCTTAGAAAAATAAAGTCAAAAACAAAATTGAAATATTATCTGTTTGACCCCAAGTTCGAACTGGGGAACTCTAGTGTGTGAGACTAATGTGATAACGAACTACACGACCCAGACACAGATGTCACGGTCTAGACAAGAACTAGTTCTAGCAAAAAGCCCTACTTTCACCACAAAAATCAGACTCAAAGAATAATTGATCCATAAGGTTCAGGGAAATTAAAATTAAGCTCAAGATGAGGACAAAAATTCTATTGTGCCACTATCTGCATACCAAGGACATGATTTGCTTCATTTAAGACCCCTTGGAAAACTAAAATCAAAAACAAAGTTGAAGTATTGTTTGTGTGAGCCCTAGTTTGAATTAGGGACTCTAGTTTGTTAGACTAGCATGATAAACAACTACATCACCCAGACAGAGATGTGGTGATTTAGACAAGAACAAGTTTTAACAAAAAGCTCTACTTTTACCCATAAAATGAGACTCAAGGAATAATTGATCCACAAGGCATAAGGAAATTGAAATTAAGTTGAAGATGAGGATAAAAATTGCACCATTCCACTATTTGCATGCTAAGTACTTGATTTGCTTCATTTAAGGCACCATGGAAAAACAAAGTCAAAAACAGAATTGAAATATTATTTGTCTGAGCCCAGGTTCGAATTAGGGGCCCCTAGTGTGTGAGACTAGGGTGATAACCAACTACACCACCCAAACGAATATGTCATGAATTCGACAAGAACCAGTTTTAACAAAAACGCCAACTTTTACCACAAAAATGAGACTCAAGGGATAATTGATCCATAGGGTTTAGGAAAATCAAATTAAGTTCCAGATGAGGACAAAAATTTCACTATGCCACTATCTACATACCTAGTGCATGAATTGCTTCATTTAAGGAGCCTTAGCAAAATGAAGTCAAAACCAAAATTGAAATATTGTTAGTTTGAGCCCAAATTCGAACTGGGGACCACTAGTGCATGAGACTAGCATGATTACCAGCTACACCTCCCAGACAAAGATGTCATGGTTTGGATAAGAACTAGTTTTAACAAAAGGCCCTACTTTTGTCACAAAAATGAGGCTCAAGGAATAATTGATCCAGAATGACTAAGAAAATTAAAATTATGCTCAAGACGAGGGCAAAAATTGTATTGTACCACTATCTACATGCCAATTACATGATTTGCTTCATTTAATGAGCCTTAGAAAAATAAAGCCAAAATAAAATTTAAATATTGTCAGTCTGAGCCCAAGTTTGAACTGGCGACCTCTAGTGAGACTAACATGATAACGAACTACACTACCCAAACAGAGATGTCATGGTGTAGACAAGAACTAGTTTCAACAAAAAGTCTACTTTCACTACAAAAATTAGACTCATCAAATAATTGATCCAAATGGTTTAGAAAAATTAAAATTAAGCTTGAGATGAGGACAAAAATTGTACTGTGCCACAATCTACATGCCAAGCACATGATCTACTTCATTTAAGGAGCGTTAGAAAAATAAAGTCAAAACAAAATTGAAATATTGCCTGTCTAAGCCCAAGTTCAAACTGGGGACCTCTAGTGTGTGAGGCTAGGGTGATGACCAACTACACCACCCAGACAAAGATGTCATGGTTTAGACAAGAACTATTTTGAACAAAAAGTCGTACTTTTACCACAAAAACGAGACTAAAGGAATGAATAATTCATAAGGTTTAGGAAAATTAAAATTAAGTTTAAGATGAGGACAAAACTTGTAATGTGCCACCATCGCGTGCCAAGCACATGATTCGTTTCATTTAAGGAGCCTTAAAAAAACAAAGTTAAAAACCAAATTTAAATATTATCTATTCAAGCCTAGGTTCGATCTGGAGACCCACAGTGTGTGAGACAAGCATTATAACCAACTGCACCACCCAGATAGAGATGTGGTTGTTTGCACAAGAACAAGTTTTAAGAAAAAGCTCTATTTTTACCACAAAAATGAGACTCAAGGAATAATTGTTCTATAAGGCTTAGGAAAATTTAAATTAAGTTCATGATGAGGATAAAAATTCTATTGTTCCACCATCTGCATGGCAAGTACCCAATTTGCTTCATTTAAAAACAAAATTGAAATATTGTCTATCTGAGCCCAGGTATGAATTGAGGACCTCTAATGTGTGAGACTAGTGTGATAACCAACTACACCACCTAGACAAAAACTTCATGGATTGGACAAGAACCAATTTTAATGAAAGGGCCAACCTTTACCCACAAAAATTAGACTCAAGAGATAATTTATCCATCAGGTTCAGGAAAATTAAATTAAGTTCAAGATGAGGACAAAAATTTTATTGTGTCGCTATCTGGATGCCAAGTGTATGAATTGCTTCATTTAAGGAGCCTTAGAAAAATAAAGTCAAAAAAAAAATTAAAATATTGTCAGTTTGAGCTCAAATTCGAATTGGGGACCACCAGTGCGCGAGACTAGCATGATAACTAACTACACCACCCAGACAAAGATGTCATGGTTTGGGCAAGAACTAGTTTCAACAAAAAGCCCTACTTTTATCACAAATGTGAGATTCAAGGAATAATTGATACATAATGATTAGGAAAATTAAAACCAATTTCAAGATGAGGACAAAAATTGTATTGTACCACTATCTACGTGCCAATTACATGATTTGTTTTATTTAATGACCCTTGGAAAAATAAAGTCAAAGACAAAATTGAAGTATTGTCTGTTTGAGCCAAAGTTTGAACTGGGGACCTCTAATGTGTGAGACTAATGTGATAACGAGCTACACTGCATAGACGAAGATGTCATGGTTTCAACAAGAACTAGTTTTAACAAAAAGCCCTACTTTCACCACAAAAATCAGACTCAAGGAATAATTGATCCATAAGGTTTAGGAAAATTAAAATTAAGTTCAAGATGAGGACAACAATTGTATTGTGCCACTATCTGCATGCCAAGAACACGATTTGCTTCATTTAAGGAGCCTTAGAAAAATAAAGTCAAACGCAAAATTGAAATATTGTCTGTCTAAGCCCAGGTCGGAATTGTGGACCTCTAGTGTGTGAGACTAGTGTGATAACCAACTACACCACCTAGATAGAGATATCATGGTTTGGACAGGAACTAGTTTTAACAAAAAGCTCTACTTTTAATGCAAAAACGAGGCTCAAGGAATAATTTATCCATAAGGTTTAGGAAAATTAAGACTATGTTCAACATGAGGACAAAAATTGTACTGTGCCGCTATCTGCATGTCGAGCACATGATTTGCTTCATTTAAGGCACCTTGGGGAAATAAAGTCAAAAACAAAGTTGAAATATTGTCTGTCTGAGCCGAGGTTCGAATTAGAGGCATCTAGTTTGTCAGACTAGCACGCTAACCAACTACACCACCCAGACAGAGATGTGGTTGTTTGCACAAGAACAAGTTTAACCAAAGAGCTCTACTTTTACCACAAAAAAGAGACTCAAAGAATAATTGATCCACAAGGCTTAGGAAAATTGAAATCAAGTTGTAGGTTAGGATAAAAATTGTACTGTTCCACGATCTGCATACCAAGTACACGATTTGCTTCATCTAAGGTGCCTTAGAAAAACAAAGTCAAAAATAAAATTGAAATATTGTCTGTCTGAACCCTACTTCGAACTGGAGACCTCTAATGTATGAGACTAGCATGATAGCCGCCTACACCACCGAAGAAAAGATGTCATGGATTGAACAAGAACCAGTTTTAACAAAAGGGGCAACTTTTACAACAAAAATGAGACTCAAAGATAATTGATCCATAAGGTTTAGGAAAATTCAATTAACTTCAAGATGAGGACAAAAATTTTACTGTGCCACTATCCAGAAGCCAAGTGCATGAATTGCTTCATTTAAGGAGCCTTAGAAAAATAAAGTCAAAAACAAATTTGAAATATTGTCCGTTTGAGCCCAAATTCAAACTAGGGACCACTGGTGCATGAGACTAGGCACGATAACCAACTACACCAACCAGACAGAGACGTCATGGTTTGGACAAGAACTAGTTTTAAAAAAAGCCCTACTTTTATCACAAAAATGAAGCTCAAGGAATAATTGATCCATAACGATTAGGAAAATTAAAATTAAGTTCAAGATGACGACAAAAATTGTATTGTACCACTATCTACATGCCAATTACATGATTTGCTTCATTTAATGAGCCTTAGAAAAATGAAGTCAAAAACAAAATTGAAATATTTTTTGTTTGAGACGTAGTTCGAACTAGGCACGTCTGTGAGACTAACATGATAAGCAATTGCACAACCCAGACAGAGACGTCATGGTTTAGACAAGAACTAGTTTTAACAAAAGGCCCTACTTTCGCTACAAAAATCAGACACAAGGAAAAACTTATCCATAAGGTTTTGGAAAATTAAGACTAAGTTCAAGATGAGGATGAGAATTGTACTGTGCTGCTATCTACATGTCGAGTACATGATTTGTTTCATTTAAGGCACCTTGGAAAAATAAAGTCAAAAACAAAGTTGAAGTATTGTCTATCTGAGCCTAGGTTTGAATTGGGGATCTCTAGTTTGTTAGACTAACATGATAACCAACTACACAACCCAGACAAAAATGTAGTTGTTTGCACAAGAACTAGTTTTAACAAAAAGCTCTACTATTACCAAAAAAATGATGCTCAAGGAATAATTGATCCACAAGGCTTAGGAAAATTGAAATTAAGTTCAAGATTGAGGATAAAAATTGTACTGTTCCACCATCTACATGCCAAGTACATGGTTTGCTTCATTTAAGAAGCCTTAGAAAGACAAAGTCAAAAACAAAATTAAAGTATTGTCTGTCTGAGCCCAATTCAAACTGGGGACCTCTAGTGTGTAAGACTAGCATGATAACCAACTACACCACCCATGCAGAGATGTTATGGTTTGGACAAGAACTAGTTTTAACAAAAAGCTTTACTTTTACCACAAAAATGTGACTCAATGAATAACTAATCCATAAGGCTTAGCAAAATTGAAATTAAGTTCACGATGAGGTCAAAAATTATAGTGTGCCACTGTCTGAATGCCAAGTACATGATTTGCTTCATTTAAGGAGCCTTAGAAAAACAAAGGCAAGAACAAAATTGAAACATTGTCTGTCTAAGCCCAGTTTCGAACTGGGGACATCTAGTGTGTGATACTAGCGTGATAACCAATTACACCACCAAGACGAAGATGTCATGGTTTGGACAAGAACTAATTTAAAAAAAAGCCCTACTTTTACCACAAAAATGAGACTCAAGGAATAATTGATTCATAAAGTTTAGGAAAATTAAAATTAAGTCCAAGACAAGGACAACAATTGTACTATGCCACTATTTGCATGCCATGTATATGATTTGCTTCATTTAAGGAGCCTTAGAAAAATAAAGTTGATTATAAAAAATTTAAAATATTGTCTTTCTGAGCCCATGTTCGAACTAGGGACTTTTTGTGTGTGATAGTAGCTTCATAACCAACTACCCAAACAAAGATGTTGTGGTTTAGACAAGAGCTAGTTCTAACAAAAAACCCTACTTTCGCCACACAAGTGAGACTTAAGAAATAATTGATTCATAAGGTTTAGGAAAATTAAAATTAAGTGTGAGATGATGATAAATATTGGATTATGCCACTATCTGCATGCAAGTACGTGATTTGATACATTTAGGGAGCCTTAAAAAAATAAAGTCAAAAACAAAACTGAGATGTTGTCTATATAAGCCCATGTTCGAACTAGGGACCTCTAGTGTGTGAGACTAGCATGATAACCAACTGCACCACTCAGACAGAGATATCATGGTTTGGACAAGAGCTAGTTCTTACCAAACACCCTACTCTCACCACAAAAATGAGACTCAAGGAATAATTGATCCATAAGGTTTAGGAAAATTAAAAATTAAGTTCGAGATGTGGACAAAAATTGTACTTTGCCACTATCTGCATGCCAAGTACATGATTTGCTTCATTTAAGGAGCCTTAAAAAAATAAAGTTAGAATCAAAATTGAAATACTGTATGTCTGAGCCCAGGTTCAAACTGGGGAACTCTAGTGTGTGAGACTAGCGTGATAGCTAACTACACCACCCAGACAGAGATGTCATGGTTTGGACAAGAATTAGTTTTAACAGAATGCCCTACTTTTACCATAAAAATGAGACTAGGAATAATTGATACATAAGGTTCAGGAAAATTAAAATTAAGTTCAAGATGAGGACAAATATTTCACTGTTCCGCCATCTACACGCCAAGTACATGATTTGCTTCATTTAAGGAGCGTCAGAAAAGCAAATTCCTAAACAAAATTGAAATATCATCTGTCTGAGCCCAGGTTCGAATTAGGGGCCTCTAGTATGTGAGACTAGCATGATAACCAGCTACACCACCTTGACAGAGATGTCATGGTTTGGATAAGAACTAATTCTAACGAAAAACCGTACTTTTACAACAAAAATGTGACTCAAGGAATAATTGATCCATAAAGTCTAGGAAAATTAAAATTCAGTTCCAAATGATGGCAAAAATTGTATTGTGCCACTATCTGCATGCCAAATACATGATCTGCTTCATTTAAGGAGCCTTAGAAAAACAAAGTCCAAAACAAAATTGAAATATTGTCTGTTTGAGCCCAAGTTCGAACTAGGGATCTCTAGTGTGTAAGACTAGCATGACAACCAACTACACCACCCAAACAGAGATGTGGTTATTGACCTTTTAGTACCTTAACATAGGTGTTATTGATTTTTTGGGGTCTCACTTTTTTTGTTGACTTTTTGTAGTACCCTGAGCTATGATGTTCCCATTTTTTGTTGTCTTCTGAACACCTGTTTTAATTTTTCAATATCTCTCGTAATATTTCCCTCTCCACTTTCGACCAAAAATTTTTAGAAATTATAGAAAAACCCTCGAAATTGCGTTAAATATGCAAATAAGCTATTTTTAGGGCTTTTCAAGAAATATACTTGTTCTAAGCAATTAAACTTCTTATAATAACTTTACTGGTACTAGTTATTATATCCTACTACTTATGTCATAAATATTATACTTTCTATGGTTATAGGCCCACCATCCTTAGCAAAATAATTAAAACTTAATTAAAGAGTTCTGACCATTACTTGAACTAAGTCGACGTTGGACCCTAGCATTCCTCCAGCTTCCAACCTGCAGAGATTGCTAATCTTAGCCACACCTTCCTTAGATTAGATACAACATAGATCCATTTTATTTGTACCTCAGATCGTAGTCAATAATCAAGTTTTTGATATTTTAAATGATATTGGAACTTTAATCAAGAAATCATAATATTTAAGATATACGGTTCAATTAAATAACATTTCCTTCTGGAAAACTTATTTTATTGAAAGCTTCAAAGTGAAAATATTACAATAGAAAGATTTAAGAGGGCACAAACTACTAAAATTATCAGAGATGCTTGCTCATAGAGAAATGAAAAATCCTGACTTCTCTTTCACTTAAGTATGCTCAAATGATCGTGTCCCTTCTCAGTACTTAGCCTCTCCTTTTATGGAGGGGATGAGTGTGCATAGGATGCCCTAATGACTAGAGTGCACACTACTTTTAGACATGGTTACAGTTATATTCACATGGATAGAGGAGACTGCCTTATTTTACAAACCTAACACTTGTCAAAATAGTATAATAATAGAGCAATCACTTTGTAAAGATTTTTAATGCTGACAAGACTAGTCATTATTATTGAGATTCTGCATACCTTTATCTCCAATAATATCCTCCAGACCATCATTATCTTGATAATCATTAAAATCTTCGTCAAATGAAGATGCTCTGGATCCTAATTCTCAAATATTTCAAGAATATATTTTTTTCCTCTTTTTGATAAGAATTTTCTAGTGTCAAGAGATAATCAAAGACATCTTCTAAAGTCGCTCCCTCCATCTTAATATATTCGCTAAACTCATTGTGATATGCGAAAGTATTGTTTTCACAATGCATTAGTGTTTTTCCTCGTTCAATTAATGCCTAACTTTGATGATAAATGTTATAAAAACTGATAGCTCTTGCTAAAGCAGGATCAGTTACTAATTCTCATCATTCTGAAAATAATTCTTGTCATCTATCATTGCGGTTGTCGAAATAACCTATCTAGACAAGCTAATGAGTTGGTTTGGCTTTTCCATTTTCATACTCGATTAGTGTACAATGTACCTCCACATATAGGTATATATTATTTGGGATTTTGTTGGACCATCGGGTAATGTAAGAATCCAATGGATCATTCTGAGCATGCATTACTAAAATTTAGTTAATCTTGAGAAAAATGGGCACTTTGGATTTGGAAATTCCACAAAGTAAACTGTCGTCCCATATTCCCAGGTTTTAATGACGGGGTCATTTGGAGAGATTGAATTTGCTGGACAACTAACACCACCAACTCCAGATTTATTAGGAAAGTTGATTGTTGTACTCCCAGATTCCTAAATATCATGGCAATAATTATGATAATAGCTTATGCATGCTGTATACCACTCATTGAGCTATTTTTCTTAAATATGAGAACTTATTTTTTCTTGAATACCATAAGGACACTATAGTTAATTAACTTGTAACTCTTGAAGGGAAAAGCTTTTAGTTATTAGGCAAGCAAAAGATAGCAGACCAAAGCGTGATCTACTTTTTATATGGAATTTCAAATTATCTATAAGGACTTTACTAAAAGGAGTAACCCATTTTAGTAGTAACGACATTTCATATTGAATTTCCTCCTTTTCTGGCAGGAGTTCTACTCTTATGATCACTGTTGGCAAGTTCTTGAGTTAAATTGTCTGTCAGAGAGTTCTTCCCGATCCCTGTGTATGTTCAATAGAGAAGGAAAACTTGTTAAGCCATAGTTGCCAATGCAGGAGTCACCCTTGAGCTACATATTTGATAAATTCTTTTCTATAAAACCAAGTATTCCTTTGTAATCAATTCGAATAACAAAAGGTTTTGGGGCTAAAAAGATTAAGAGTTTTTCAATTCCCCTTAAAATTATAAGGATTTCTTTTTCCATCATGGGATAGTTACATTCTACTTTTTTAAAATCCCACTGCATCTGTCTCAAGAATTAAATCAACTCCTTCATTAGACAAATTAAGAACGGGTAGATTTTTACACATCTTTTTGAAGTTTTGAACAATCTTTGAATCAATAGAAGCCCATATCCAACTTACTTCTTTTTTGAGTTTCAGCTACAATGGCTTTCTCATCTTGGCTAAATCTTTAATGAAATCTAAAGCATAGGTAAAGCAACAAAAAACCTTTCTTACTGCTTTCTATCTTCAATCGCTTCAAGGAAATCTTCAATTTTTTTCAGAATATGCTTTTATTTGTCAACTTTTATCTCTAGACCCAAAAACTCAATTTCTTCTTCAGCTTAAATGCACTCATTCTTACCAAGTATAATATCATGATCGATGCATCTTTGGGTTGTATCCAACACATCATCTTTGTAATGTTCTATAGTTTTGGAAAAGACAAGGATATCAGCGATGTAAACTAAATAATAGTGATTAAGGTCTTTGAAGTTGTTATCCATTTGTCTTTGGAAAATTTGAGGTGCATTTTTAAGACCAAATGGCTTCACTATCCATTCATAATGTCCTTGAAGGGCACTAAAAGTGGTTAAAGGAATGCTTTCTTCATCCATTTTTATATTCCAGTATCCGCTTTTGCAATCCATTTTTGAAAACCAAGAGGCTCCTTGAATTCTATTGAAAAGGACTGTTTTGTTAGGAATGTAATAGCCATCAAAGGTGGCATTATCATTAAGCTTTTTATAATTAATTATCATTCTTGCCTTTCCTCTGTTTTTTTATCGGTATGATTTCTTACCATGAAAGCGGATCGGTGTGAGGACTCTTGCTATTCCTGATTAATCCTTTTTCCATAAGTTCTTTGATTTGTTTATCAAATTCTTGAATATCTTGGAGTGTATACACCATTTTTTTAACTCGAATAATAGTACTAGGATTTAACAAAGTAATCTTTGCAAATGTCTTATCTTTATCCCAAAATTTTAAAGGATTATCATAGTAGAGTTCTTAGCATAATTGTTCTTGTTGTTCGACGATATGTTCTTTAATAGACAATTCAAGTAATAAAATTCTTAATGCTACCTCACACTGTGCAAGCATTACTTTTTCCCCATGCTGGTTGCGTATAAACTCAATTTTCTAATGAGTGTAAGCCTTGCTTAATTTTTCAATAGGAATTGAGTGACCATTAATTGTGAATATTATTTGGTTTATGGTCTATGTGCGTGTGGAATATAATTTTTGAAAATTATTTCCAATAATCATATCATGAGAGGGTTGATTAGTAGCCCATAGAACTAGTATCATGCATTAAACTCCTCCTAATTCTATGGATAACCCTTCTATAGCTTCATTGTGGCTCATAATACTATTGTTAGATATCCTTACATGTAAAGGATTCTTGACTCTTTTCCATATAAGTTCTGGAAATAGCGATCTTTTTCCAAAGCATATAGAATAACTACTATCTATGTAGGCACACAATTCATATTTATTATATCCCTCCAAACATACATTTATTGGGATATAAATGCTATTAGGATTTGTATTGGTAACTTTATAGCATATCTTTATTGTCATATTTTTTTACTAAACCATCTTCATAGATTGACTCACTACCATTTCTTGTTTTGTACCCTATGACTTTTCTATTTAGGCTCATACTTCTGTCTACACTGTGTCTTGTGGGCTTGAAACTCATTCTACTAATTTTACTCGTCATACTAATTGCGTCATCTTCTTTAAGCTCTTCTTTAGCTGATGAAGACCCTTCTTTCCATTCTGATCTTGTACTCATACTTCTTAATAATTGGGGTTTTATAGTAATTTTACCAGTCTCATCAACATTTTTCTTATTGATTTTTGTAGGGTTGGAAAAGCTAGAAATCCATGACTTGTGAATTTTTATCTCCTGAGGATTGGATTTAATCCTCTGGATTTTTTGCATAAGAGTAGGACTTTCAAATTTTTTTGCTTTTGTTATTATTACCTTAATTTTTGGATCTATTGTATTATCTAACTTGTAGATAATTTTCCAAAATCCTCAATGGATATCCTGCTCTTTTTATTTCCATCCCAACTGTTTTTATCTTAAGGGATATGAAGTTTTTAGCAAAATTCATCATTTAGGCTTACATAATATCCAGACTGACAATTGACTCCTGCTGATCCATTATATAAATTGGTCTTAAACCCTGTGATAATTTAATTATTAAATTTGGTATGCCCAATATCACAGAGCAAAGCATAAAAATCAATGTCTTTGCCATAATATTATAATGAAATGATTTAAACTTGGACACTTCCAACATGGATATACCTGTGCTTTCTATCTTTATTATGCCTAAGGATGTTTTCCAAATTAATGAGATTAACTTATCCCACATCATATTCACAATCTTTTATCTCTAAATCTCCTTCCATCGTTTCACATACGTAGTTACTCTTCAATTGAAAGATGAATTTTTTATAGATCATGTCTTTTTGAATTATAGGAAGGACCTAATCTCCTTTGACTTCTTTGTTATCATTGTCTACGGCAAACTCTTCTCCTTGAAGATCATCAGGACTAATCACAAAGCTCATCATAATCTAGGCTACCCAAGGTTTCTTCATAATTGCTTCCTTCATATTCATTGTTCATTATAATTTCAGTAATTCCTTTGTTGTTATTTAGGGTTAGGTCTAATGACTCATCCTCACAAAGCTCAACATAATCTAGGCTACCCAAGGTTTCAATAAGCTTATTATTCTTCCTATTTTTGCATTTATTAGTATAACGTCCTACTTTGCTGCATGCCCAACATTTGTAGTTGTTTTTTCCTGTGGGACAATAAGTTGCTTTCGTAAAAGATCTTTGTTTTTTTAGGAATTGGTTTGTTATACTATTTTCTTTTATATTTCCCTCCCCTTTGCTTATTAAAGTTCTTTCTCATATAAATTTTTCTTTTTCTTCTTCTTTCAGGTTTCTTTTCCAATTGGTGAGGTGAATACCAACAAGTTAGAAATGGCTTCTTAATTTTCTTTTGCTTTTGGAGATCAAGATACTAATCATTGACCTGTTTTCTTAGATAAGAGATTCTTGAACCAAGGGTATCAATGACATCTGCTCTTTCAAACCATGCAATGTATTTTTTATTAATTATAAAGTTCATCGAATATGGCAATTTGTCATAGAATATACCAAGATTAGTTTCATTATGCCAAATTTTGTAATAATATTGACTAAATTTAGCAATATAATTCTCCATATATCTCACATCCCGTAATTCTATATTATGAATATTGCTTTGACATTCTCTTCTTTTTTTCTTTAGAATCAAGTTTAGTTCTAATAAACTCAATTTTGATTTTGATGTATATGCTCAAGGGATCAAGCTTACACTCAAACTGAATGTAAACTCAAAGAATACAAACTGAAATCAAGAGAGAGTTGAAGGGGGAATCCGAAAGCAAATACAAAGATAGGAGATAAACTAACACTACTCTTGGATACAGAAACACCACCAAGAATAATGTTAGGGCCCTTAACTAAGTTTAGGATACAAAATCACCACCTAAACAAGAGTTAAGACTCACTTGATCACCACCTTACTTGGCCCAAGTAAGGATAAGCAAGTAGAGAATTTGCAGTAACAGATACTGAGGAGTTAAACTCAACTTCAGATTTCAATTCAACTACACTGATTACAAAATGAGGATTCAAAGCTCTTATATACGACCATAGGTTTCCTCCCACATTAAAGAACCTCTTAGGGACGTTTCTTCATGCTTAAGAAACATCTAAGCTAGTTTAAGCTAATCTAGTTTACAAAGCATGTTTGCTTAAGCTAATTACAAAAGATGAGTCTAGTAATACAAATGTTTAACAACTAAATTCACTAGCTTAAGTTCTTATTAATCCATGGATGATCTTGTGCACATGTAAGAGAGAGAAAATGATGGCCAGCCAATTGGAACGTAGTGGGTGTCTTCCTTAATCTTGAAGCAAGATGGCATGTATCTTTCTTAGCTTTGAAGTATGCTGACATGTGTTAGGACACGTGGCACTTGCATGGTGGTTGCTAGGTGAGTCACCAACTTACTAAGCATCAAGCAAGCAAGGTAGAAGTGTAGGAAAACCCAACTAGGAAGGCTTACTTAGTGAAGAAGCATTCGCCTACCCGCCACTTGTGCATGCATTTCACCAAGCTTAGTGTATAGCCAGATGGCGTTTTCTAGTGTGGGGTTAATTTTAAGGTGTCAACAAACCCCCCACCCCCAATTAAGAAGCTATACGTAAACATCATTTAGATGCTTAATCAAAAAGATTAATCAAACCGGGCTACTTATGCGCTAAACCGTGTAGCTTTGGTTTGTGGGCTTGTTTTGGCTGTGTGGGCTATTTTTTGGGGCTTTCTTTTTATTCTTTGTTTGTGGACTTCCTAAACTAACTTACCAAAAAAAGAATTACATAATTTGGACATTGTTTGGGCTATGAAACTACAAAAATAAAACTAGGTATATGTGCTAAAATTAACCCGATAGTTTGCTCCGTTTGGTCTTGCCAAATCACATTTGTTCCTTGGACTTGGACTTGATTGCTTGAACTACCTTGACTTGGAGGACAAATGCAGATTACCTTGACTGACTTGGATGTCCAAAATAGGCTGGCAAGATGGATCTCCATCAGATTTCCTTACATAAATTTTTGAACATTGCAACTGGCATTTCCATCATTCTTAATTCATTTTTATCTCCTTCATTTAACGAATCATACCAATCAACTACAGTACCCGAAAAACTGTGCTCGATACAGTGCAAGAAGCTTCCAACAATCCATGTAGTATTTAGGTTCAGGACAGTATTCATGCATCTTTTCCAATGTTCAAATATTTCTTCTCCATTACGAACTCCATTTATGTTTAAGATGTATCCTATTCGGCTAATTGGAGTAACGCCAATTTCTTGTTGGGTTGTAGTTTTTCTTGGGATAAACCCAAAGGAAAAATTGGTTGTTCATTCTGCTTGAACATATCTAGGTCTCATAAAATGAGTATTTCTTTTAGAAAGTTCATCAAATTCTTCAGGTTTAGGAACAACATTGTTAACTAAATTGGACTTGATTTTCATCTATGTTGAGTTCTTCTCAAATCTCATTTTTCTTGCCATCGAATACCATTTTTTCGTATTTTATATCCAATTTCTTTCTAATTTCTTCCAAATGTACCACATTAAGATCTTCTAGCTTAATTATGTTCATTTGCTGATATATTTCTTCTTATAACTAGACATTATTTGTCACTTCATTATCATCAATTGATACATCTTGTTTATCAATAATTAGGCTCATGATTTTGTTTAATTCTTCTAGATTTTGTTCTTTCTTCAACATATCATGTAGTTAGTCAAAATTACTCCATTATTTTCTTCTTCTTTTGCCTTTCTAGATGATTTTTCAGCTGATTTTTCTCCTACTTCTTTTTGGATTTTTATATCATGTAAAGGAAATAGATTTTTGTTTTTCTATTTTTGGAAATGATATTTATGCTGAAAGGGAGTACCAATACTTAAAGTCAATTTTCCACTATGTCTGGTTCATTAACTAAAGAAAGATGGATTACAAATAATTCTTTCTAATCTCCTTAACTTCAGTCTTAGTCTTTGCTAATTCAGCTTTTAATTCTAGAACTATATTAGTGATATAGTTTAATTGAGGCGCTACATAAATGGTTTCTTTTGGTGAATGAACAATATGTGAATAATTGAGAGTTGGACAAGTAGGTGATGATTCAAGCATTAAACACCGTTAATTAGCTTCATTAATTAGCTTAATAATCTTAATTATATTCGATCATATGGCTCTGATGCCAAATGAAAGATGACCTCGAACACTACTAATGAGAGAAATTACACATGCACAAATGTAAAATTTTTGAAAGTAAGTTTTAAAGGATTAGGGTTAAAATGCAAATTTTAAAGGTTTAGGGGCTACTGAAAAACGGTGGTTACCTAAAAGTTCGGTCAGCAAACATCGAGGTACTAAAATATTTGCTCCAAAAACATAGGCCTTGAAAAATTAATGCCGTATATCTCGGGATACCTTAGGACTAACTCCCCTGTAAAATGTTTGCTTCTTTTAAATCTAATGTCCAAAATTTAGAACCGTCCTTTAAAATTATTATTTATCACGTAAATTAAGAAAACAAAATTTTAATTGTTAAGGTGGTTCAAACAATTGGGTGAATCATTAATAAAATATTTTCTTCTCATTTTTAAAAGGAAAAGGAAAAACTGAAAAGAAAAACTCTTTACCAAACACCCTAACTCAGATTATTGAGTAATCTATGACTCTAGCAGATCTATGTGACGGGTTAGGGTGTCTATGGCCACCCCTAGCAAAAAAAAGTTCTAATGAGCTATAATTTGAAGGGGTTAGATTGGTATATATGGACACTTCTAAAATGGATAGTTTAATAAATAACCGGATACATCTTTTCCATAGTCTAAATCCATTGTCTAGTGAGTAGGGCTTTGAAAGAATTGAGCCCAACTCTACAAGCCCTTGGGCTCACCTTGGTCAAAAGTCAACTCGAGCTCAGTTTCACCAAAGTTCTGCTCAGCTCTAATTCGAGCTTGATCCTAGTTATGCTCGACTCGTCGCAACTCAATCGACCTCGTTAGTTCTTTTTTGGTGAGGAATTGCCTATATTCCAATGGTATACATAGACTTTATATTGGGTTGGATGTCCATAGTTAATATTAAAGCATATATTTATTATTGTTCAAAAACCATCTCAACCTAAGCTTTTGGTTGAATTGGTTATTGAAGATTGTATTAGAGCCTTTCTGGTTGAGAGGTTTGAAGTTCAAATCTCAACAGTCCCATATTCATTTATTGCGCAGTGTAGGGGAAGCCTTTACAGCAGCCACGCTACAAGCCAAAAGGCACGTGAGGGGACTTGTTAGAGTTTTATCGGTGAAACCCATCTCAAACTCGATTTAACCAACCTCGACTTGAACTCATACTCAACTGGTTGCTTATCAAGTCTAGCTGAGTCGAGCCATGCCTAATAGAGCTCAAGCTTGGCACGACGCAACTCAACTTGACTACACCTACCTGTGAGTCGGCCAGTGACTCCATTGTACAAGAAAGAGGGGGAAAAAGGAACAAGGTGAAAACAAAGAAAGTAGCACTTCTCTGGTTATGTTCAAGGTGTGAACAATTATTAGGCTGGGTGGGTAGCTTTGTCGAGAATTTATTATACAATAAAGCAACACAGTTGTTGACCAAAGAATAACGGTCACATTTTTGCACCATAATCTCCCATTAGTACATCGGTTACAAAGCGATTAATTAAGTATGAATTAGCTAAATTAATTCTCCAATTATATTACAAGCTATGTGCTATTATATAAAGGGGGATAAACACATAAGGAGTGTGATAGCATAGAGGCCAACATTCCTAGATTAATATTCTCTCTGCCTTCTCCCTCTCACAACCTAGCCATCCAAGAGGTTCAGGTTTGGAGTGTGACATTCCTGGTGACTCTAATAGCCACCATGTTCATGGGCAGCACTCAACAGACAAGATCCAGGCAATATTTTCACAATGTTTTCACATCAAGGTAAGTCCTTATATTTCCAACAGTGGTATCAGAGCCTTGTCTGATTGATGTTAGCCCCAACTAGTTCGTGTTGGCCTAAATATGAGATTAATTAGTTTAATCAACCAATCACAACTGAACAGAGTGATTACTATTCTGTGTGAATGGAATAATGCCAGAATCGAGACCGATGCTATTATTCTAAAATTGACATGTCCCACAGTCTCAGATGAATATATTTCTTTATTTATGATATGAAGTCTGCAAAAACCAGTATACCATAATATCGTATTGAGATAAAGTCTTTTTTGTTCTGTGTGACATGAAAACAAGTAAAACCAGGGACGTATGTTCAACTGCTTAAACTTTATGCATCATGTTATTATACCTCAGTGACAATATTATGACATAATGCTAATGTATAGGGTTTTATATGTTAATAAGACTTAAGATCTAGTTAGCCTTATGATCATCAGACCCAATCCTGACTCCCATTCGACGCTAAGACATCTGGAATCAGGATCTCTAATCATTATGATTAATATCTAGTACCCGGACTCCAAATTTGTCCCTCCCCAAATCTGCGCACCCATGAATCCAGAGCACCCCAAATAAAAAAAAATATAATAAAGGGTAAATAGATATACCTAAACCCATCATAACTGCCACGACGGGTGGTGCATGTGAGTCACGCGCCACCAACAAAACTTTTTTTTGTCATTTTCTTCTTCCATAACCGTTGAATGCCTCCAATCTACTCATTCCCAGCGCCGAACCACACAAAAAATCACCCATGCAGTCACGCGTGTACACCACGCGCTGCCATAGAGGTGGAGCGTTGGGCAAGTGGACAGCCTCTGGCGGTGCGTCGGCGGCCGATCTACACGTTACTGATGGTGGTTATGCTGGAAGTTAAGTAGATGAAAGTTGTAGGCATGGTTGAGAAGGGATTATCAGATGTTATCATCACATGGGTTGATTTAGCGGTGAATTTCGAGGAACCGCGGTGGCCCTTGTCGAATGTGTCACTAGAAAAAGGACCTTGGTGTGGTAGTTGTCTCAACTGTGGGCTGAGAACAACCAAGAAGTCTGAGGGTCGGAGAGAGAGTGGCTGTCTCGGGGTGGCGATTTCAGAGAGAGAGAGAGAGGCCGGTTTAGCGAGAGAGTCAAAGAGATAAAGGCTGAGGGGTTGGAAGAAGAAAATGCCCCAACCAACTCAATCTGATGGGCTGGATAAAATAAAAAGGGGGGTGTCTTAGTTTTGTACTAGGCAACCCTTGGTCTGTTCAAATTATCTTTATTTTAGTTTTAAAATAATTATTAAGATTATTAGTTATCGCATAATTTCTGTGTAAATTGATGTGGTTCATGCAGTTAGTTCATTCATTAAATTAAGGTTTTGAATTAGTTTTAATTAAGAATGCATGAATTCGTGATAAAAACATTAATATGTTTAATGTTGTATGTAAATTTGTTTTATATATTTATCAACTTGATATTTTCGTGTCGAGTGACTAGTAAATAATCGATTTGATTGAAGTTGTATGAATGTGTTCCATATATAAAATTAGTACGATGTAAATTTGTTTTACACGAATTCAATAAATATCTATGTAATATTTAGACTAATGTTGATGCCCCTTGGTCTATAAATGAATATGTTTCATAGGTTACGTTTTATAACTTATATTATATAAATATATTTTATATGACATTCATTTACATGAATATGTTTCGTAATTTAATAATTTTATGCAAATAAATGAGTGGTTGTGAATCGGTTAATTATTCTGTCATCGTTCTAGTTAATAAAAATGATTAATTAAGCCTAACATGAATAATTTTCTTGCTATTATTTGGATATATAGGATATTTGTTCATTTTAAGCATTTGTTTCATGAAATCTAAATTTACAATATTATATGGATACGTTTTGTATAATTTGCGAGTTTTTTTTTGCTTGAATTCATTTCATTTTTAATTTGTAACATCTTATAGATGGGTTCTATATAATTTATTGTGATTAATAGTTGGATATATGTCATGTTACAAATTATGTTGCATTCGATTATATGAAGGTGTTTCATGTTAATCACCAATTAGTAATATGACGTAAATGTGTTTTATATATGCGAACTACATGAGTTGTAATAGATTTTTCAATTATTTTAGCACTTTTTCCTTGTCCAAATTAATGAATATTAATTTGCCTTATGTTTCCTATTAATTCTTGAATTTAACAGTATTTTATGAACTTGTTTCATAAAATCCAAATTTATAAAATTATGAATGTGTTTTATAATTTGCGAATGACAATTGAATAAATTTCATGTTATCTATGATTACATAAATATGTTTTATATAATGTTCCTTGGGCTTTAATGAATTTCTTTTGTAACATGCTATTATTCGAATATGTTTCACAATAAAGATTTATTTTATTATATCAATACGTTTTATATAATAATCTGAATTTTATGGTTGATATGTCATTGATAGAGTAGTTGTATAAATTCATTTTGTGTGATGAGATAACTTCATGTAAATTTGGTTAACATGATAAAATTAAATATCTTTGTGATATTTCTGATATGCTAATTAGTTTAACCATAAGTTCTCCATAAATTTTGTTTTATGGGAAAATGTCATAAATAAATTATAAAAACTTCTAATTCATGTTTGTATGTGATGATTATGATCCTAGAGAAATTTTCGATCATGCAACATGAATGATGGAGTTTTTGATAATTTAATTATTTGAAAATATACCTAATGTCCATCTTTTTAAAATATATACATCTAGATATGGCAATTAAAAATGTGGTTGGTAATTTGCTTACCAATGAATAGCTTGATAGCGCTGATTATGACACAAAGTGTCAGAAGATTTAGTTTCTTCTGAACGAGCATAAAGTGACACACATTAGGTTGTAGATCTCCTAGAATTGCAAAGATAGTACTACCAGTGAGCAATATCGAGAAAACTTAAAGGCATACCAAAAATGGTTCGAGAATGGATCAACATGTTGTACTTTGTCGTATCGCATCAATGATGATCTAGTGATGGAATTGAAAGTTATCCCACTGTTGAGTACACGTAGGATTAGTTTAGTATCAGGTTCGTCCAGATTCAGTTCCTCTTAAAGTTTCAAACCTAAGGGTGGTTTGGCCAAACGGAAAAAGGCTAAGGGAAAAAAAGAGACGCTTGTAGCACAAGTAAAGTGCTATAATTGTGAAAATAAAGGATCCTATGGTTGGGATTGTCCTGAGCCGATTAAGGTACCCTTTTTTCACAGTCGCTCCAGGATAATATGTGTGCTCCTAAGCCTCAGTTGCCAAATATCATCCTCAGTGGATTGTAGACACGAGAGCAACCAAGCGCATAGTTCAGGATTGAGTTATTTTGTGAACTTTCATCACCACCTGGTGAGTTCACAAGTTGTCATTTTAGGTAACGACGATGAAGAAGATGTCCTTGAATTAAGGACATATCATTTGAGGCTTCGTAAAGGGACTACATTTTTGTCTCTTTCATTATGCTCGCTATGCGCCTAGAGTGCAATATTCTCTTGTGTCTTTTGTTTCTGAGATTAGTTTTCTCTTTAGTTTTCATCCAAATGCCTTAGATATCGCTCGCCCCCATGCTTATCTCTTGCTTGTCCTCAAGCAAGATTACGCTATGAAAGACCAGGGAGGATGGTGGACCTCTAAACACACCCTCTTCAAGGGAAAGGATGGAGGATCAATGAATCACGCAAATCATGCATCGAAGGTGGTCGAGTCAAGGTGTGCCAGATAATCTCAATAAAAGCGCATGCAATGTCATCTATGAGTCACCTTACCCAAATGAAACACACCACACACCCCAGTGTTGGAACACATAGTAGGACATAACCTTCCTCAACAAATGGTGAGTAAGCAAGACTGGTAGGACCTCACTTTAGGGCAAAGTGGAACACTCCCCTCAACGTGTTTGAAATGTGTAACAAGGGTACGCTCAATACTCCAACCAATTAGGCAAACTACCATATGCTTGGTAATGTTCTCCACTCTCCACCGCAGGAATGCAATATGCAATGCGTCAATCAAGAGGACTTGCGATGAGGATGTAATGGGGCTAAGGTAAAGGGTGCGAAGCGGAAAAATTTGGGAATAGTGGAGCTATTAGGCAAAGACTAGGGAGCAAGAACACTTCCACAATCAACACTAAGATTACAACCTCACACAAACTTGCGAATCGAGCAACAATCTCGCAAAAACCTCGAAAGAGGAACCAAACAAGCTTATTGCAGAGAGCTTCCACGCTACCCATTTTATTTGCAACTTCTCTTTCTTTTCTCTTTTTTTTTCTTTCTTTTTTTTTTCTTTTTTTTTTTTTTGTGAGAAGCAAAAATGGACATATATAGATAGCGTTGGAAGTAACAAAAATCAATTCGCAGTTTCCCCAAATGAGCCACTAATCTTGTACCCGAAGTGATAGTCAAATGCCCTAAACATGCCCAACTACATTGTGGAAGTGTCGCCCCACTAGACCTTGACAAGGATGAAGGAAGTATGCACAGGTCAAGTGTGTGATTAATGTGGTGCAACAACAACGACCGAGGGAAAGGCTCAAAGGGCTAGCAAAGGGATAGCATGCAACAACGGGTGGCTTTCTGGCTAATGTGGCTACATGAACAAAGATCGCCTCAATCATGTCGACACATGCAATTGCTAAATGCAGTTTCAAGGAGAACAAGACCAAGTTCTAGAGATGCATCATGGAGGAGTCACACATGAAAGGAAATGGAGACTATATGTAATGAATAGTCGTTAGGCTCAAAATCTCACAGGTAGACCTACCACAGTCAAGTGACTTACTCCAAAGTATGTTCCATTCATCAAGGTCAATCAAGTCAAACCATATGAAACTCAGGGGTAGTTAGCATACAACACAGGGCAAAGAAACTACAGATGACAAAGACAAACACAAATTGCACAAGATCTCGCACCAAGACAAGTCACGCCTCAACACACAACCCAACATGATCAATCAATCAACACCCCTTTCAATCTCATCACAAGAGGGGTTTTCTCACACATTTATTAGAAAGCAATAAATCTAACTAAGAAAGCGGTAAAGGATAAAAGGGGAAACGAAGAGAAGGGCAAGAAGTAGTACCTGAAGATCTTAAGGAGGCCCAACTTGATCATTTCTCCTTTTGCGATGCAAAATCTAACCCTATATGCTCTAAACTACATGCTCTAAAAATGAAAAGATAAAAACAACCTAATGCAATTATATGAAGTCCTATCGAAATGATGTAAATGCGACATGCCAATCCACCAATATCCTAAAATCTACCATTTCACCCAGAAAGCAATAAGCTCACCCCCCCCCATGCTTGAGGTTTTCATGGTCCTCAATGAAAAGGGCGCAGAAAAAGGGCAAGGGAAGGGGGAAATGAGAGAGAGGAGTGACACGTTTTTTTTTTTGCTTTTTTTTTGTTTTTTTTTTGTTGTTTTTTTTTTTCGCGGTTTTTTTTCTTTTTTTTTTCTTTTTTCTTTTTTTCAAAGCTGTAAATGTCTTGGGTTGCCTCCCAAGAAGCGCTTGTTTAAGGTCCTTAGCTTGACCCTTACCTCCAAATGGTAGACGGTAATGATGCGGGAGGTGGCCTTGGGGAGGTGTAGAAATAGGAAGGAGGATCCTCGACCTCCCCAGGACGAGCACAGGCGGGCGCGAAGTAAGATGTGAGAGGGACGGCCCCAGAACAAGTGGTAGGGCTGGCAGACAGCATTGGAGATCCCCCATGTCCATCATATATGTCAACCTCAGGAGCAGCATCAAATGGGGAGTGTGGGATAGGCGCCTCTGAGGGTGGGGGAAAGACAGGCGCTAAAGGCGGTGTAGGGGGAGGGAAACTGAAGTCTACCTTCTCCCCACACACTTGGAATGATAGTGTGCCGGCCTGAACATCGATCACCGCCCCGGCAGTCGCAAGGAATGGGCGACCGAAGATGAGTGGGGCTGGAAAGTCCTCATCCATGTCAAGAACAATGATATCGCAGGGGATGAGGAACTGGCCCACCTGGATCGGGACATCCTCCAGAATGCCGACAGGTTGCCGGATGGAGCAGTCCGCTAGCTGAATGGTCATGCTGGTGGGCTTGAGGTCCCGTAGTTGCAGCTTCTGGCAGAGAGAGAGCGGCATGAGGCTCACACTGGCGCCCAGATCGCAAAGGGCTCTCTCGATCTGCGTATCCCCTATGCAGCATGGGATGGAGAAGCTGCCAGGATCCTGCAGCTTTGATGGGGATTGCCTCGGTAGAAGTGTGCGGCAGGATCCGAAAGTGGGGGTCACTGGAGTAACCCCGGGCTCTCCCTTCTTGGACAGGAGCTCTCGTAAAAACTTGAAGTGGGCAGGTGCATTCTTGAGAGTTTCCAAAAAGGGGCGACTGGCATAGATTCGGTGTAGGGTTTCCAAGAACTGCGCGAATCTAGGTTCAAGCTGATGTAGCTTGGACCATGCCAGTCGCTGAGGGTAAGGCACTGGGGGCTGGTATGGGCGGGCAGGAGGTTGATGGCGGGTTTCCTCAGTAGGGCTCAGACCCTCATTTTTCTCCTTTCCCTCACTTCCGGCAGAAGCAGAAACCGGAACGACCTCCTGGAGAACCATCACTGGGCTCTCTTCTAACCCCGCGCCCACAGTAGATATGGCATTGACTTGACGGCGGGGGTTGACCTCGGTCTGGCCCGGAAGTTGCCCCTGAGATCTGGACAGGTGGCTCACCTGCTGAGCAATTTGGGCAATCTGTGTGTCCATGGTTTTCTGATGGGCGGCCATGGAATCCACTCTGGAGGTCAGTGCCTGAATATTTTCTTTGAGAGTCTCATTTGTGGTGGTCTGGGTCGCTATGAAGCGCTCCATAAGGCTCTCCAGGTGAGATGTGGGTTCAGGAGGTGGAGGAGGTGGAGTGTAGGGGGCTCGGTTGTGGAAACCGGGTGGCTGGTTGGGGTTTGGAGGGTGAGGGTTGGGGTTTTTATAGAGGGGGTTCGGACGAGTATTCCAACCCTGGTTGTAGGAGGTGGGATGAGGGTTATTTTGAGCAGGTTGGGTGTAGGTATGATAGGCGTTGACGTGCTCAATGCTAGAGGGGGCATTGTAGCACTCAACGGCAGTATGGCCCTGTACACCGCAGGCCTCACAAATGGCATAGATCCCCATGGACGGCCCCACAGAAGTAGCTGATGAGGTGGTCACCTTCTCCAGGCGCTGTGCGAGGGCGTCCACCCTACTCGCTAGGAGTGTCACAGCATCAACCTGGTGCCTGCCACCTCCCCTCTGGGGGGCGGCCCTCTCATTAGACCAATGATAGTTGTTGGAAGCCATCTCTTCCAACAACGCCTTTGCCGCTTCGATCGATTTGCCCATAAGAGCACCCCCTGCTGCAGCATCAACTGAAATCTTCACCGACCGCTCTAATCCATTGTAGAAGGTTTGGATTAGAAGCCAGTCGGGAACTCCATGGTGGGGGCACTGGCGCTGGAGGTCCTTGAATCTCTCCCACGCCTCATATAATGACTCACCATCCTGCTGGGCAAAGGAGGTGATGTCTGTCCTCAGCTTGGCAGTCTTGCCAGGTGGGAAGTACTTGCTGAGGAATGCTTTGGAAAGTACTTCCCACGTGGTGAACGAGTTGGGCTCCTCGTTCTGAAGCCAGTCACTGGCTCTATCCCGCAGTGAGAATGGGAAGAGCCGCAGCCGGATTGCATCAGTGGACACCCCATTTAGCTTGATGGTATCACACTTCGCTAAGAACCTGCGAAGGTGCACGTTGGGGTTCTCCGAGGGGTGCCCGCTGAATTGCTCTCTCTCCACGAATGTGATCAGTGCGGGGCTGAGCTCGAAGTTGTTAGCCTCGATGGCGGGGCTAACGATGGAGGAGGTTACGCCCGATGCTTGTGGCAGGGCGTAGTCTCGCAGCACTCTTTGGCTTTGCTCGGCCATCTGTATTTGTGCTTGGTGCCTTCTCCTTTCACCGCTTTGCCTTCGAGCAGTGGCTTCGATTTCAGGGTCAAAAGGGGCAAGTGGTTGATCCCTTCGACTACGCCTGCGCATACAAAACCAACACTACCAGAGGCGTAAACAGTTTCAAGCACGATAAAGGGAGAGGGAAACAAGAAGGGATAAAAAGAAAAAGAAAGAGCCTAGTCTAGAGTACGCTAATCGGTTCTAATATTGAAAGGCGCAAGTTCCCCGGCAACGGCGCCAAAAACTTGTTAGCAGTTTTACTTACCGCAAGTGCACGGCGTAGCTGTAGCTAGCAACCGGCAAGTACGGGTCGAATCCACAGGGAACTTGGCTTCAACTACTAGAATTATTCAGACAACTCAAGCTAGGTAATCACAGTTTTGAGTTAAAGACTAAATTAAGGGAAATAATAACGACTAAAGGATGTAATGAACAGCAGAATAGAAAGCACCTAGGTTAGAATTAACAGCACAAATATGCTAGTGAATCAGTTACTAACCCAATCACATATTCCCAAGAATGCACCGCATATGGATAGATTGTCGATTAAGCCCATCTCCTCCCTCTCTCAAGGGTCGAAGACTAATCCTAGAGCTATAGTCGCCTATTTTCATGGGACTAAAGGTTGAAGGATTACAAGATTTACAATCTCTACTCCCAATTAGAACTTAACTATTTTCATGTTAAAATCCTAATTGTCTACTAAGACGCGCTAGGTAAAGGTTTCGTCTCTCAACGCTCCCCTAAACCCCAATAAAAACGATGAATGTTCTTTCGAGCATTTCATCGAACATGTGGCGTGCATAGCAGAATTCATAAATTGCAAAACTATGGGGGAACATGGATTGGGCCAATACAAAATTCAATTATACATATTTGGCATCAATCCCAACCTAAGTTGAGGGATTTAGCCTACAATCATATTTCTAGCGACAACCAAAGTGTTCGATTCAACAAACATCGCAAACAAAACTAAAATATTCAATAACAAGAGTAGAGAGAGAATTGAGAACCTTGAATTAATCGCATGAATTAATCGTAGAATGAACTTTCAATCCAATAACGAATTCAAAAGGTATGAAGAAAATAGAACTGTAAATTGAAACCTAAAATCGCCTCAAAGCGTTTTGGGAATAGAAAACTGAAATAAAAACTGAATCAAACTGAAACAGCCCCGAGAGAACTTTTAAGTCGCGACGCGGAACGGGGGTGGCACGGTCGTGCCCAGAGGCACGGGGTGACCGTGCTAAAAGTCTGCCCAAAACACCCCAGGACCGGCACAAGTGGCACGGGTGTGCCACTTGGCACGGCCCAACCGTGCCACATGGCACGGTCGTGCCACGTGGCACGGCCAGGCCGTGCCACTTGGCACCCCGACCAAGTGTGCCGGTTCTGGTTGGTTGGCCGTGCTCCATGGTTCCGATTTCGTGGGGTTTCCGTGCAACGCTTTTTTGCGGCTTTTCTCTCTTCTTTAGCACCTCCTTCTGCCAGATATTATTCATCTTTCCTATTCTTCAATCGAGTTCCTGAAAATATCGAAAGATGCTGCATAAATAAAAAGTATGCAAAAAGGAGGCCGATTTGACCCTTCCCTAACACGATAAAGCGTGAAAACGGGGGAGGAAATGGGTCAAGTAGGGGCTAAAAACAGTGTAAAATAGAGGTTCATCATCGCTCCAGGATAATATGTGTGCTCCTAAGCCTCAGTTGCCAAATATCATCCTCAGTGGATTGTAGACACGGGAGCAACCAAGCGCATAGTTCAGGATTGAGTTATTTTGTGAACTTTCATCACCACCTGGTGAGTTCACAAGTTGTCATTTTAGGTAACGACGATGAAGAAGATGTCCTTGAATTAAGGACATATCATTTGAGGCTTCGTAAAGGGACTACATTTTTGTCTCTTTCATTATGCTCGCTATGCGCCTAGAGTGCAATATTCTCTTGTGTCTTTTGTTTCTGAGATTAGTTTTCTCTTTAGTTTTCATCCAAATGCCTTAGATATCGTATACAATGGCAATTTATTTGGACATGTCATATTGAAAAGCGTTTTTAATGTTTTGGACGAAACAAGACATCTTCCATCTTTGCCTCATTTTTTATTCTGTTTTAGGCATGCTCCACTTTTCCATGAGGGTTAAGATAAAGTTATTAAACTAGCTAAATATAGTAGTTTAATCTGACTGATTAGGATTAAGTTACCCATGTGTAAGTCAAGTTTAGCTAGAAAAGCAATTATGAAGTCTTTTAGTAAGGCTTCAAGCCCATCGAATCTCTTAGTGTTCATTCACTCCAGACATCTGCGGGCCCATAAATGTGAAAGCACATCATAGAGCGATATATTCGTGATGTAGATATGTGGACCTATTATCTCACTAGTATTAGGTACTTGATGTGTTCATATACTTTATAGCGGAAGTAGCACTAAATTGGAATGAAATATTAGAACTTTTCGAACCAATCAAGGTCGTAAATATCTTCTTCATGAAATGAATTCCCTTAGCGTCGATTTTCTTAAGGATAAGTTCCCAAACTTTTGGTGGATTTAAAATGGACCTCAATTTGTATGAGTTACAACAAGACCTTCAACCATCTCTTGATGAGGGGGAGGATTTGAATTCTCACTAAGTCACCAAGGATGGTACACCTTCCTTATTCGATAGGAATGGTGAAGTTTTGTCTGTTTAGGAGAATAAGATTCATTTTCAATTTCCAAATGTTGAGGAGAGTCAGCCTGAGAATGAGGTTTATCCTCAATCCCTCATTCCGGAACATGTAGTTAATCCACACGTTCAGGATCCCACCTCTAACGGAAAGTGGGAGTAATTTTCTCTTCGTGCTTAGGATCCCATACCTCTTAGGGAAAGTGGAAGAGATTTATCAAATAACCAGACTAATAATGAAGGTTCCAAGATCCAAAGGAGTGGGTATGGAAGAATTCCTCGACGATATTTCTAAGTTGAAGAAGATGTATTCCTATACACTTTATTAGAAGTTGAGGAACCTACCTTTGATTAAGAGGTGATTGATTCACCAAATCACAAATAATGGATGTAAGCCATGAGGGATGAGATGGACTTAGTGGCAAAATGTTTTTTTTAAAACTTGTTAATCCTCCGTCCCGATGCAAGTCTATCAAAGGCAAATGCGCTTTTGAGATAAAACGTCCGGCAAATGGTTTAATCAATAAGTTCAGGCCTGACTACTACTGCTAGCCCTGGTTGCCCATTTGAACTTTGAGTTGTTCGAAGTGGACATAAGGACTGCTTTCTTCAATGGTAATCTTGAGGAAGAGATTTATATGGACTAATCCATTGGTTTTGTATCAACGGGACAAGAGAACAAGGTGTGTCATCTTAAAATAACCATATGTGATCTTAAGCAATCTTCCAAATTTTGGCACTTTAGATTCCATGGAGCCATAATTTAGTTTGGTTTATCTATGGTTTTAAAAGACCATCATGTGTATGTCAAAAGCTCAACATGGGGCATTATGTTTCTTACCCTGTGTCTTCGAGATGGGGCCAACTTGGAGTTGATCGAAGCTATTTAAAAGTGGTTGTCCTATGTCTTCGAGATGAAGGACATGGGTGAAACTAGGTATGTTTTAGGAGTGAAAATAATTCAAAACTGTCCCAAGGTACATATATAAAAAGGTCTTGGAACGATTTTGGATTTATAATTCTGAATCCCTAGGTACTCCAGTTGAGATGTGTATAGCCTTAAGTCTTAATCAATGGCCTAAAACAGATGATGAAATAAAGATAATGAATTAAGCTAGTGTCGTAGAAAGCTTAATGTAAGCCATGTTATGTACACAACCTGACATTTGCTTTGCGGTTAGTTTGGTATGTCGTTGTTAAAGTAACCCAAGTTTTGCTTAGTGGCAAGCCATCAAGAGAGGCAATCGGTACCTTCGTGGTACTGCCTGCTAATTTAGTCTTGTGCTATCAGTGGAGGACCTTAAATCGAAAGGATACTTAAAGATTGACTGGGATGGTGACCCGGATAAGTCTAGGTCAACCTCACGACATGCCTTCACTTTGGTGGAAGAGCCAAATTGTACAACATTAATATCAGCTACGGAGGCAGGTTGTGTGTCTTGACAGCATAGAGACAAAAGCATTGTCATTAGATATATATACACTAATAAGGTGATATGTTCTCTTGACTAAAACTATTCCTAGTGATTCGTTCAAAGCACGTTTGTTGAGTATAGGAAATCAAATGTGTTTTGCGATGGACATGTTTCCTTGCAAATGAGCAAAATGCTCATGATTTGTTATTGGATGTCAGGCATATTGAAATGTCACAGGCTTCTTATTGGCCTAGTCACACAGGCAATCACCCTAACACTTGAGTAGCAATTAGGATGAGATTGAATCATATTGACACTAGGTGTTCAATATTGATTACTCACATTGGAAGTGTATGAGTAAAATGAATATAGTCGCCTTAGTGAGTCTAACATGCAACTCAAAGGAGTCGTGTATGAAATAAGTTTTCATATTGAAGCCTTAAAAGCCGAATCTTGAGTGTCAAGATTAACATGCAGTATGTTGATCTAGTGACTCAGGTTAGATTTTTTGGTGAAAATCTAGACCAACGATTCGCATGGCATAAAAGTGACGATCCCAGCTGAGTGGGAGTTATGCCATGACACACATTTCATACTGTATGTGCTTATAAGACAACACAGACATTGCGTGACAAGTAACTTCCCTATCTCTTATCACTGTGTGCTCGTATGGATGATGACCCTTCGACTTAAAGCTATGATATGAAGTCGAAACTTGATGATGCTACCTTAATGTGTTTCTTAAGGGCCATGATGTGTACGGATTAGCGAGAATATGTAAGGAAAGCAGTTAAGCTGAGATGAAATTTCATGTGTTTAAGAAAAAATCTATCCATCATCACCATATCAGCCCGAGCGATTACATTAAGTATATAATCATATGATATATCATATGGCATAAAGGGACTATGTATGCCGCTGGTGATGCTGAGGATGATTTGGGGTATAGTATCTTATGAAAGTGTTATGTCAGTTAGTGTTGACCCTATCCTTATGTAATGTAAGGTTTTGATGATAACAAACACAAATGTAATATATACT
>JACYFF010031957.1:16005633-16021511 GCA_017589665.1 Selenicereus undatus | reverse complement strand
TATATATGTAAAGATATATATATGTATGTATGTATATATATATATATATATATATATATATATATATATATATGTATATATATATAATATATATTTATAAATATATATGTATGTATGTATGTGTGTGTGTGTGTGTCTATATATATAGATATATGTGTGTGTGTGTGTGTGTGTGTGTGTGCCTACATATATATATATACATATGTATATATATAAACATACATATATCTATATACATACATACATACATACATACATACATATATATATATATATATATATATATATATATATATATGTATGTGTGTGTGTGTGTATGTATATATGTATGTATGTATATATATACACACACACAAATTTATATATACATATATATATATATATAGACACACACACAGAGCTGCAAGGATCGAATTTCAGCACTGCGTATACACATCATGCATCACATTCTCTCTTTTCTTCCTCCTTACGATGCCATGATGAGGACCTTCCTTTCACGTGTATGACTTGTGGATTGGCGTCCCGATTTTGATCCTCGACAAAACCCTCTTCTATCCAACCCTAGAAAAGAATAAGGATGGCCCATTGTCTTTCGATATGAGATATGATCTCTATGAAAGTCTCAAGCTACAATTCTTGGAGCTCATCGATCGAACCCTTACAAAGTGGTCCAAGCTATCTATGTAGAAAATGTTATTTGAAAGCAAGGGAAAACCAAGCTTGTAGGCTTCGGTTCTTCTCTTTCATTCTATGTGGCCAAATACACACTACATATATGACAAATAAAGGAGGAATTTGTGCCAACCTTAGTCGACTACTTGATGGCTAACTAATACCAGCATCAGGCAAGAATATAATTCTACCAAAATAAGAACACTAGCATATTTACAACTTTATCACTTAAGGGATAAAAAATATTTACACAATATTGGTATTCCATCGCTCCCCCTCAAGTTGGAGTATGTGGACTAACAATGCCCAACTTGGATCATAGATACGTGAACTGGTGCTTGCCAAGAGCTTTAGTGAAGATGTCCGCGACTTGATTCTTGGAAGAAATGTAGCAAGTTACTAACTTACTTGAAGACGGTAGACTTTGGTGGAGCTTTTAGTCTTGAAACCAAGAGGAAGATTCATATAGACTTGCCCGTCTAAGTCGCCAAGTAGAAACGCATTATTTACTTGCCATTTTTGTAACTGGGGTAAATGTCTCGTTGTAATCAAAACCTTCTATCTGCTTGTCACCCCGAATCACCAAGCCTGCTTTATACTACTCAATACCGCCATCGGAGTTATGCGTGACCTTATACTCCCATTTACACTTTATGAGCTTACGTCCTAGAGGTAAATCAACGATGGACCAAGCCTGGTTCTGCTCCAAGGCTTCAATTTCTTGGGTCATTGCTTCCCGCCACTTAGAATCTTTTATAGCTTTATGAAAGAACCTGGCCTCCACAACTTTGGTAATAACAGCTAAATAATGTTGATGAGAATCAGAAAAATTATTGCACGTAACATAATTCGCAATCGGATACGATTTACCTGAAGATACTTTTTAGATTGGGCTTGCATGAGAAGGAGGGGTTGTAGACGGAGCAGTGTAACAAATGTAGTCTTGTAGGTGCGACGGTGCTTTCCGAACCTTCTTGCCGTTCTCCATAGTCGATGGTGCTGCTAGACCGGTTGAATTATGAAGATTGTTCCCCTTGTCGGCCGAAACACCCGGATTGGGTTGAGTTTGATAAGCAGTAGACTGGGGCCCATCAATGTTGGGCCCAATGACCTCTTCTGGCCCAGCAACCCCTGATTTGGAATGTTAACCGCTGTGAGGTTCCACCCGCCCAGTTGTGTTATCCGGCAGGACTGGGCTGGGGCGAGACAGTGCGTCTAGCCTGGGAGTAGGAGAAGCCGTGTCTAGCTAAGTGTTATAGCCCAAATTCGGTGTGCCGTTAGGGAGACAGGCAAGTAGATGGTGCTCATCATCCATGTGATCATCAAATGTCCAACCCAAATCATCTTTTAACTTGCTAAAATCATTTTCTGCATTTGCTTGAGATGCAAAAGGATAAGTCTCTTCATGGAAGATCACATCACAATGAACAAATATCTCACTGGTTTCAATATCATACAATGTACAACCCTTCTTACCATGTGGATATCCTACAAAGATGCAGCGCTTACTTCGTGACCCAAATTTGTCCTTTTGCCTTTGGTCATTGTATGCATAAGTCTAGACCTGGCAAATGGGTCATTTGGTTTGGGTACGGGTCGGGTCATTTTCGGGTCGGGTCATTTTTGGGTTAAGTGACATTTCGGGTCGTTTCGGTTTGGGTCGGGTATGGTTCGGGTCGAGTCAATTCGGGTTTCGAGTCCACTTTCGGGTGAGCATATTTCAGGTGTCAGGTCGGATATGGGTCCGGGTCATTCGGTTCGGGTTTCGGGTCTCGGTTCAGTTTTGTCAGGTCTATGCATAACACAAACACCTAAACACCGCAATATGGTCATAAGATGGCTTTGCCTTCAATAACTCTTCATAAGGAGCTTTTCCATGAAAGGTCCTAGTGGTTGTTCGATTAATAAGGTAGGCTACAGCTAACACACATTCTCCCCAAAATTCAATAGGTAAATGAGCCTCCAAACGAAGAGCCCTAGCATCATTCAAGACATGAAGATGTTTTCTCTCTACCCTTCCATTTTGTTGGGCCGTGTCAAAACAACTAGTTTCATGAATTATTTCCTACTCCTTATAAACCTTTTCCTAAGAATTGAAACAAACTCACTACCATTGTCACTCCTAATGGTCTTAACCATTGTATTAAATTGGGTTTGCACCATAGCACAAAATTCTTTAACTAATTGAGATGCTTCATTTTTACTCTTCATGAGTTATACCCAAACACAACGACTAGCATCATCCACGATAGAAAGAAAATAGTTTGCTCCACAGAAAGACTTAACAAAATAAGGCCCCCATATGTCGCAGTGAATAAGATCAAATGGTTTTGCGGCTTTATTTTCGCTAACATTAAATGATAGTCGAGTTTGTTTTGCTCTTAAGCACACATCACATAATTCCTTATGATTACTACTACCAACTACTTCTGAAATAATTGCAGATAAAGTGGATAATGCCTGATTTGATGGATGCCCTAGTCTTCTATGCCATAGCTCATGAGTTATCACTTTGTTTGCTTGTACTTGTGTCATCGCACCTTCCTTGTAGAAATAAACCCCTCTTCGATGCTCACCCGATCCAATCAGCATCTTCGTAGTAAGGTCCTGTATCATACATGGCTTGCGAGTGAACATTACAATACAACAAAGATCTTTAATTAATTGTGCAATTGATATCAAATTGCAATTTAGACTAGGCACAAATAATACATCATGTAGCACCAATTTATCATTTCGCCTTACAGATCGTCGTTTATTTGCATGGAAAATACCTCCATTGGGCATACCCACAAGCATGGGAACAATCATACGAATACTAGATAATAAATGTCAATCTCCTGTCATATGATATGAAGCCCCACTATCCAAGAGCCAGTCGCACTTACCCAACAAACGTTCATGATTGTCTTTTGGAGTCTCGATAAGGCTTAATAGCTTCTGCACCTGGTCATCTAAAATTCGAAAAAGGGATGCCCGGCATTCGTCACCTCGTGACACTTGAGAGTCCTCGGTGTTACTCACTGTTGTCCTGAACTTGCGTGGCATATGCTGCTTCCTTTCCGAAAATAGGTTCCACGACCTCTGCCGGCATTACTTCGTCCCCCTCCTCTTCCACCTCGTCCTCTTCCTCTATTGTTACGTCCTCCCCGTGTTCTCCAGCCAGCCGGATAGCCCACTATTTCGAAGCAATTAGCCTCCTCGCGACCCACCTTTCCGCAGTGTCGACAACTGGGCCTATCTCCACCTTGCTGCCCAGATCGAATGTTATGCGAAATAGCAAAGCCAGAAATATTTTCGGGCCTGTGATTACGGCTAATCATAACTTTCGTGTGGTTCTCCTCTTGTTGAACCATGCTAAAAATCTTATCAAAGGATGGGAGAGGATCCAAAGCGAGGATTTGAGAGTGAACATTTGAGTATATATTATCATTCAGTCCTATCAGGAACTGATGAATTTTGTCGTCCTCGACCATCATACTTCGTTGCTGCCTTACATGTACAAACCGACTGCTTGATGTAGTTTCCGAGTTCGTTCCAAAGGCCTATTAGCTTTGAAAAAAACTCAATGGCCTCGAGGTTTCCTTGCTTACACAAAGCGACTTCAAACTTCAATTGATGGATCTTTGATATTTTTGGAATGGCGTATCTTTTCTGGATATTTTCCTAGAGTGCTTGGGTTGAGTCGGCGTAAGCGATGGAAGCATGCAACTTTGGGTCAAGGACGCTTAAAATCCAGGACGTAATCATCGAGTTAACGATGATCCATGCATTTGCCTCTCCTGAGTACTCGCCTTTCTTAATCTCGGGCTTTTGAATAGTACCATCGACAAAAGTTATTTTGTTCTTTGCCGTGAATGCCGTAGTTACAGCCTTTTCCCATAACTCGTAGTTTTCCCCATCAAACCTGATAGCAATGATCATTGCACCTGGTGCGTCTGAAGGATGAAGGTAATATGGTGATCGATTATCGATCACGAATTCGATGGACTTCTCATACTCTTTACCCATCTCGACTCTTGACTAAATCTTCTTGATTTTGTGACATTGATTTTTTTAAGGGGTTAGTAAGGATCAATGCTCTGATACCATGTAGAAATATTATTTGAAAGCAAGGGGAAACTGGGCGTGAAAGCTTCAGTTCTTTTCATTCATTCTACATGGCCAAATACACGCTACATATATGACAAACAAAGGAGGAATTTGTGCTAACCCTAGTTGACTACTTGGCGGCTAAGTAATACCAACATTAGGCAAGAATACAATTCTACCAAAACAAGAACACTAGCATATTTACAACTGTATCACTTAAGGGATAAAAAATATTTACACAATATTGGTATCCCATCAGTCTACAACCAATGCAGCTTGTTTTAACCTCTTCATGCCCAACTCAAATTTAGCTCCCAGTTTGTCTGCTCGCTTGGATCGATGGATTGATCTTGCCATCAATGAGTTCAAGGCTATTGAGCTAATCTTTCACAATGAGCAATCAATGAAAATGCCTATGTATAATTTTGTCTTCAAAGTGAATGTTGCCACCCTACCATTGAAGCGGCTTGACTTACATCAGATGACATTATGCCCTAAAATGATTGAGTGCTTGTCTAGGCATTGTCCTTTTATGCATACTTGGTACACTTAGGGTTCTTGGCTTTTGGAAACTTCTTGATTTTGGGTTGTGGTTTCAGTATCATCCTTCCACGTTAGAGTCAGAGATTGATGCGCCAAGTCTTCGCTTCTTGGAGTACTACAATGATTGTTATGGTGAAATTGAAGCTAGTGGATGTGGTAGTTTGAAGGATTTACGATTACATGGAGTTGTTTTAAGGTCACAACTGCCTGTTTCTCTTATATCATATTTGCAACTTCTACATTGCAACTTAGATGGTGACAGCATTTCCATCTCAAGCAAACATTTGAAGACATTGTTCAGCATTTCCATCTCAAGCAAACATTTGAAGACATTGTTCATACAAGAATGTACTTACTCGGCTGGTATTAAGATTGAGATTGATGTTCCAAATCTTACATATTTTAACTTCTCATATTTACTTCCCCCATTTTTTGAATTAAGTCATTCAGGGCTGGAAAGGGCTAAGCTTTGTCTGAGAAGAAGTTCTTATTGTTCAAGAACCAACTTAACCAAAAGCTTAAACTTATGGTTGAAGGCCCAGCAATAGGTTTGTTCTCTAACATGCCCCCTCGCGCGAATGCCCATTGGCTTGAAGCGTGGATGCTGCAAGGGCTCCCCTACCTTGCACAATAAATCAATATGGGGGTTGCTGAGATTCAAACTTGAGACCTTTCGCTTAGACAGGCTCTGATACCATGTTCAAGAACCATCTCAACCAAAAGCTTAAACTGATAGTTGAAGGTCCAAGAATCAGTTTATCTCTAACACACCCCCTCACGTGAATTCCCTTTGGGCTTAAAGCGTGACTGTTGCAAAGGCTCCCCCTACCTTACGCAATAAGTCACGGCTCTGATTCCATGTTCAAGAACCATCTCAACCACAAGTTTAAGCTGATCGTTGAAGGCTCGAGGAATAGGTTTATACTCTAACACATCCCCTCACGCAAATGCCCTTTAGGCTTGAAGCGTGGATGCTCCAAAGACTCCCCATTCCTTACACAATAAATCAATATGGGGACTGCTAAGATTCGAACTCGAGACGTCCGACTCAGAAAGGCTCTTATACCATGTTCAAGAACCAACTCAACCAAAGCCTTAAACTTATGGTTGAAGGCACAGGAATATATTTATTCTTTAACACTTATCACTGGGGTTACCCTCCTGATCAGAAATATGTCAATTTTCTTGTTGTGATCAATCATTGTGAAGAATTGGAAATTAGGGAAACGTATCGTATTGATGCAGTATGGTATATATAATCTATTAAATTGTAGCATTTAATAGTTATTAATTGTGTTGAGTGTTCTAAATCAAAAGTTGTGTTGCCTTCTTGTATTTGTATTTTATTTTGGTAAAAAGGAAATTATATTCGAGCAAGAACAGTGAACACACTGGAATAGTCCGCTACCAGATGTCAAGCATTTGAAAGTAGGAATTCACATCTCTAGCTGGTTCGATGCAAGGCCTAGAATCAACAGTTTTCTTGACAGTGTACTTTGGCTTTGTCCTTGTGCATTGACGATCACATTGACACTCTTAAGGTTTCAGTCCCCGAATAATGATGAACCCAAGATTCTTGGTCCGTCCGTTCGACTAAAATCGGCTAATGTGTAGTCAAATCCGCTGTTCGACATCCCCTGTATCCGCTGTATTACCATGTAAATTAGAAAATAAGTTCCGTCTTGTCCAAATGCATGATTGATTTCGGCCAGACCAAATTGAGCAACGTGTTTATACCTTGACATTGAATCCACTAATTACCCAACAAAGATCAACCAACAAATCATTTGGACATAGCTTGATATCCATATCAAATATTCACCCAACTTATGCACAACCTGGTTCATATGGATGTAGCATACGTAACTGTGGCTGTGGTTTGTTGGAGTAACATTTCAGTTCGAATACTATGATGGAAGCCATGAAGGTGCAAAGAAATGCAGCCAATGCGAATTCCCTGGTGGGAGGTGCTGGCACCATTGCTTGGAAAAAGTTAGCATTGAGAATCATAGAGCACATGGAGATAAACTGACGTACGATTTGGTACGAAAAATGAGGGCTAAGGATGATAACAATATAAAAGCTTTCTTTGAGAATGCAAGAGAAGAGCAGAAAATTGTGGTTAATATTATCAGTTGAGCATCAGTGTGAGTAGTTAGGACATGTTCTTTTCGTGGGTCAATTTCAAAATTTCAATTTCAATCAATTTCAACCCACTTCTACTATTTTAATCAAGTTTGATTTATCACATAAAAAAAACTCAACCCACTTCAACCTATTTCAACCCACTTCACATTTTTACCCATCCTAATTTGCCCACGAAAAGAACAGACCCTAAGTGTTGTAGGCAGAGCTTATTACATTGTTGAATTGTTTAATGGCCAGGCATTCTTTACTTATTAAGCATAGTAGAAGTAGGGTTTTTCTCAATGACTGAATGGAATTTTGCAGGTATTGTCCTCGCCCACCCCCCACCCTTCCCGCAAACATAAGTAGATCGTCTTTCAAATTACTAAGTTATTAATAGTCACCCATCCATTATTTATGATCAAATAAGAGAATCCATCAGGGTACACCTTATCAATCAACCTTTGTGTTGAATTACGATAGCACGTGTAATCTTGTAATTAGACAATGTACATAATGCGGTGATCTTTCTTTTTCCGTTTTTCCTTAGAAGTTTAAATACCTAAGGTCCTGACTACCAGAGAATCCACAACTTTGCCAATGATCGCGAAGATGTTGAGATCACAGCCAAACTCCAATAGGCTAAGATCAATATCGGAGCTGCCAGAGCACAACCTGCACCATATGGCCTCTTTGCTTCCCATACTATAATTAGTCAAATACTTTATGGATTTTCTCATGGTCAACACCGGGCCCCCCCCCCCCCCCACCGCCACCAGGCCATTGTCAGAAGTAAAGTATATGTGACCCATTCTTTCTGTATTTCTTTTGGTTTGGTTGAGTTTGAACAAAAACTGCTACTAAAGCTGCTCTTCAGGTTAACAGCAATGTGTGGGAAGTGCTAGTGTTTAAAGGACCAATAATCACTGATTAATGCTTCCTTGATATAAGTTGGATCATAACTTGGAATTTCCTTTTACTAATTGCGGTCATCAACTATAAAATGTAGAAGAAAAACTAATTCCAGATGCTCAATATACTGCTTTTTATTGCTGAAAGCGGTTTTCCTCAAAAAAAGAAAAGAAAAGAAGTTCCAGTAAGAGTACGGATTGGCTCCTCTGCTACTGGGCGCAGGGCATCTGTTGAATATGCAGAGTCTCATCTTTATCGCGTTCATGCTATCTCTCCATCTGGATGGTCTAGCCTGTAAATGAGATGCAGAATCAATCTTAGAAACAACGAAGTTTGTGAATTGACCGTACCTGCTCGGTATGTCCCCTTATAGACTTCTAGAATTTGGAAGCATTCTGAAAACTCATTGTTCCATGAATTGATCAGGTTCATTATAATAGTAGGGATTATACATAGCCAAACAAGCATAAATAGGAAATCAAAGTGGTACTGGTATTAAGTCATATTTACCGAAATATAAAATTACATTGATCATTGATTTACAGATGCTTAATAAGTATGATATCCCCTTAGAACTATATACCTGTGTTATTACTGTATGAGTACTTGAGCTGAATGTTACTTTAGATTATAAAATTTGTCAATTACTACTGTATGAGTCGGGTTACAATATATGAGTTGGACGAGCATTTCACTAGTTGCATAGAGTCCACATCAAGGTGGTAACAAGTTGGCTCAATTGTGGTTAATATTATCATTTGAGCATTAGTGTGGGTAGTAAGGACCTATTCTTTTTGTGGGTCAATTCTAAAATACCAACCTGAATCCACTTCAACTCGCTTCAACCACTTCCACTATTTTAATCAAGTTCAATTTATCACATAAAAAAATTTCAACCCACCTCAACCTGCTTCAACTCACTTTAACATACCTTAACCTATTTTAACCCACTTCATGCTTTTACCCACCGTAATTTACCCACGAAAAGAATAGGCCCTAAGTGTTGTAGGCAGAGCTTATTACATTGTTGAATTGTTTAATGGCCAGGCATTCTTTGCTTATTAAGCATAGTAGAACTAGGATTTTTCTCAATGGCCGAATGGAATTTTCCAGATATTGTCCTCCCCCACCCCCCACCGTTCCCACAAAGATAAGTAGATCGTCTTTCAAATTACTAAGCTATTAATAGTCACCCATCCATTATTTATGATCAAATAAGAGAATCCATCAGGGTACAACTTATCAATGAACCTTTGTGTTGAATTACAATAGCACGTGTAATCTTGTAATTAGACAATGTACATAATGTGGTGATGTTTCTTTTTCCGTTTTTCCTTATAAGTGTAAATACCTAAGGTCTTGACTACCAGAGAATCCAAAACTTTGCCAATGATCGCGAAGAGGTTGAGATCACAGCCAAACTCCAATAGGCTAAGATCAATATCGGAGCTGCCAGAGCACAACCTGCATTATATGGCTTCTTTGCTTCCCATAGTATAATTAGTCAAATACTTCATGGATTTTCTCATGATCAGAAGTAAAGTATATGTGACCCGTTCTTTCTTTATGTCTTTTGGTTTGGTTGAGATTGAACAAAAACTGCTACTAAAGCTGCTCTTCAGGTTAACGGCTCTGTGTTGGAAGTGTTGCTGTTTAAAGGACCAATAATCACTGATTAACGCTTCCTTGATATAAATTGGATCATAACTTGGAATTTCCTTTTACTAATTGCGGTCATCAACTATAAAATGTAGAAGAAAAACTAATTCCAGATGCTCAATATACTGCTCTTTATTGCTGAAAGCGGTTTTCATCAACAACAAAAAAAGTTCCAGTAAGGGTACGGATTGGCTCCTCTGCTACTGGGAGCAGGGCATCTGTTGAATATGCACAGTCTCATCTTTATCCCGTTCATGCTATGCCTCCATCTGGATGGTCTAGCCTGTAAATGAGATGCAGAATCAATCTTAGAAACAACGAAGTTTTTGAATTGACTGTACCTGCTCGGTATGTCCCCTTATAGACTTCTAGAATTTGGAAGCATTCTGAAAACCCATTGTTCCATGAATTGATCAGGTTCGTCATAATAGCAGGGATTATACAAAGCCAAACATGCATAAATAGGGAATCAAAGTAGTACTGGTATTAAGTCATATTTGCCGAAATATAAAAATACATTGATCATTGATTTACAGACGCTGAATAAGTATGATATCCCACTTAGAACTATACACCTGTGTTCATTGAGTCCTATACTTAACTGACAATGTTAACTACTGTTAGACGGACCTAATCTCATTAGGCCCGACGGCCACTTAAGTCGCCTAGGGCGACAACCCTTGCTACCCCCTAACCTATATAAAGAGGTTTAAGGGGGTTAGCCTAGCGAGATGCTATGACGCGAATATTATATCTTTCAATATTCTCCTACTTCTCTCTCATGGTTGAACTACCATCTATCGAGTTCTCGGGTTTAGGACGTGAAACCTTAATGCGACTCTAATAGCCGCTTGGTATTCTGATTGGCAAAGACTGGTATTCTTATTATTGTGGACTATTACCGACAGTGTACTTCCCCATCGAGGTTAGTCCTAATTCTTCCTACAGTGGTGTCAGAGCCAGAACTATTCGGATTAGTCCCAATTAATAGATTAATAATCTGATTTGTTAAAGCATGCTCCTTTATATAATTAATTGCCTAATTTACGTAATTATGCAAATTCATAGCATGTTTCTGTGTATGCGTCCAGAACACACATTACACCATGTTTTTCCAACCGTTTGTAAATTCATGTAAATTATGGAATTATGTGTTAATTCTGCACAGATTATTATGCATGTTACATGATTAGTTGGTTAATCATCACATTATGCAATCAGAAAGCGTGTTTTTTTTTTATTATTATTACTGAGTGTAATCATAATGAATCAGATTCAAGAATACATATGCCAGTTTTGTTTGTGTGCAACTGAATCAATCTGGGCATGCTTTTATGTGTTCTGAAAGGCTTAATCCTATAATTAAGTACGGTTGTGCAAAAACTGGATCTATGACTTGCCTACAACCTACTAATTTTTCATGATTAGTCCATGACAACCCAGAAAGCATGTTTATTTATAGTCAAGAAGTTGTCTTTAATTATGCATCTGTAACACCGGTCTAAAGATTGAATATCTAGGCAAAATCTTGAAGACACAATTCTTGATATATCCAGTTAAATATGCAATGGTCAAGCCAAAACCCATAACCCTAAAGTCCCTCTGCCTGAAACTCGACCTCCCCTAAAACGAAAATCAAATCAACGAAAAACAGGGAGGAACTCGAACCATACCCATCAGAAAACACCGTGGAGGGGTGGCGTGTGACCGTCACGCGCCGCCAACGAAGGTCGTTTCACGATCTTCTTCATCCCATAGCCCCTTCTCATCGCCGATCTACGCAACCTTGAGAAAACGAAAGCCAAAGATACCGTTTTAAGAAGCACGTGGGCACCTTCCCCACAATGGTTTTCGGCCGATCTGCAAGGGGGGGTGATGGCTCTCGCCGGACTAGCGTAGATCGAGGCTTGTTGGCAATTTTTGGGTCGGCGGTGGTGTTTTCTTCACATCATTTGGGCACCGTTGAAACAAACCGAAAAAAGGGTCGTCGGGACTGCCGTGGTCACGACGGCCAGAGGCTAGAAAGGAGCTTCGTGCCCTTAGCCATGGTGTCGTGGAAGTCAACGGACAGAGGGGTCGAGGGAGGTGGAGAGAGTTCGAGGGCAGAGGGACACCGAGAAGGAGAGAGAGAGAGAGTGACTCAGCTTAGGGTTTGGGGGAGGAGATAAAGAATTCGACTCAATCAAAACCCCCCTGTTGCTTTGACCGGCCCTCATCTTTTTTGGACCAATTGTATTTTTGGAACCCAAAAATCTGTTTCATAAATACTAGCACTCTCCTAGCTTTTGGGCCCAAATTTTTTTTTTTCCGGTCATTACTGTTTAATTATTATCATTAGTCAAACCATGATTTTAATAAAACGCTCAAGTTGATAAAGTTTTGTGCATTTAATTCATTCGTTGAATTAAGGTTTCGAACTACTTTTAATCCTGAATGTGTGAATTCGTTACAAAACATTAATATGTTTAATGTCGTATATAAATTCGTTTTATATATGTATCGATTTGAAATTTTCATACTAAGTAACTTGTTATCAATCAATTGGGTTGAAGTTATATGAATTCGTTTCATATATATGATTAGTACGTAAGAGATAAATTTGTTTTACTCGAACTCGATAAATATCTATGTGATATGAGGATCCCCTTGGTCGATAAATGAATATGTTTCATAAGTTATATTATATAAATATGTTTTATATAATATCTCGTCACATGAATACGTTTTTTGATTTAATAATTTTATGCAAAACATGAACAATTATAAATCAGTTAATTGTTCTGTCATTGTTGTAGTTAACAAAAATAATTCATTGAGTCTTACATGAACAAGTTTCATGTTATTATTTGGATGTATAGGGTATTTAATTATTTTATGAATTTGTTTCATGAAATTTAAGTTTGCAACATTATATGAATACGTTTTATATAATTTGCGAGCCTTATTATGAGCTCGTTTCATCCAAATTCTTATATTATATGGATCGGTTCTATATATAATTAATTGCAATTATTATTTGGATATATAAGATATTTGATCTTCTTATGGATTTGTTTCATAAATTTTAAATTTGCAATATTATATGAATATGTTTTATATAATTTTGAGAGTCTTATTATGAATTCGTTTCATCCAAACTTTACTGTTATATAGATTTCTTCTATATATAATTAATTGCGATTATTATTTGAATATATTTCATGTTACAAAAATATGTTACATTCGATTACATGAATATGTTTCATACCAATCACCAATTAGTAGTATTATATAAATGTGTATTATATATACGAACTACATGAGTTGTAGTAAATTTGCTAATTATTTTAGCAATTTTTTTTTATCCTTGCCCAAATTAATGAATGTGGATTCGTTTCATGTTACCTGCTAATTATGTAATTTAGCGGTATTGTATGAATTGGTTTCATGAAATTTAAATTCGTAATATTATAGACGTATTTATAATTTGCGAGTAACATTTGAATAAGTTTCATTTTATATAATTATATAAATGTGTTTTATATAATGCTATTTGGGCCTTTTATGAACTTCTTTTACAACATGTTATATTTCAAATATGTTTTGCATTATAGATTCATTTTATTACATAAATGTGTTTTATATAATAATATAAATTTCATGTTTGTGATGTCATTGATAGAGTTCTAAATGACATATTAGAAGTTATATATAATGAGATAACTTCATATAAATTTGGTTACATAAAGTTGGATATCTTCGTGATATTTCTGGAATATTAATATGTTTAACCGTAATGTTCTCCATAAATTTTGTTTCATGAAAAATTGTGATAAATAAGTTATAAAAACTTCTAATTCATGCTTGTATGAGATGATTATGAGCTTAGCAAAATTTTTGATCATATGACATGGATAATGGAGTTTTTGATAATTTATTTATTTGAAGATATGCCTAATGTCGACTTTATAGAATATACACCTTTACATATGGCAATTAAAATAAGGTTGGTAATTTATTTACCAATAAAGAACTTGATAGCACTGACTATGATACATAATGTCAGAAGATTCAGTTTCTTCTGAATGAACGTGAAATGTTAGGACACTCACTAGGTTCTACCCCTCATAGGATGACAAAGATTGTATTGTAAGTGAACAGTATCTAGAAAACTTAAAAGCATACCAAAAGTGGTTCGGGAATAGATCGATCAAGATGTTATACTTTGTCCTATTGCATCAATGTCGATCTAGTGGGGGAATTAAACGTCACTGTTGAGTACGAGTGGGATTAGCTTAGCATCAGGTTGGTCCGAATCCATTCCCTTATAAGGTTCTGGACCTAAGAATGGTATTACGAAAGGAAAAAAAGGCTAAGGAAATAAAGAGAAGCATATAGCATGCGTGAGTGCTATGATTATGGAAATTAGGCATCTTATGCTTAGGATTGTCCTAAGTCGATGAAGGTACCTCCTTCCACAGCCCCCTCCTGGATAATGTGTGCACTCCCAAACATTTGTTGCTAACTGGGATCCTTAGTGGATCGCAGATACGGGAGCAACCAAACGCATAGTTCAGGAACGAGTTAATCCTTGTGAACTTTCGCCACAACACAGTGGGTTCACAAATTGTCATTTTGGGTAACGACAATAGAAAAGATGTCCTTGAATTAAGGACAAAATCATTCGAGGCACCTTGAAGGGACTACGTTGTCTCTTCCTGATGCTCTCTATGCACCTGGAATGCGATGTTTTCTTGTGTCTTCTGTCCCTAAGTTTAGTTTTCTTTAATTTTCATCTAGATGCCTTAGGCATCATATGGCATGGTGATTTGTTTGGCCATGTCACATTGAAAGGTGTTTTCAATGGACGAAATAGAACATCTCCCATCCTTGTCTTATTTTCGACTCTGTTTTAAACATGCTCGGCTTGACTATGAGGGTCAAGATAGAGTTAATAAACTAGCTAAAGGTAACCTTTTTAAGACCAACTCGTTAGGCTTAAGGTGCAAAATGTGAGTTATGTCTAGCTAGTAAAGTAATAGGAAATCCTTTTTGTAAGGTTTCAAGGGCATCAAATGTCTTAGCATTCGTTCACTTTAGACATCTGCGGATCCATGAATATGAAAGCATGTCATGGAGCCACATGTATTCATGATATAGGTATATGTATCTACTATCTCACCGTTATTAAGTACTTGATGTGATCATATACTTTATAGCGGTAGTAGGACTCAATTGGGACGAAATATTAAAACTCTTCGAACCAATCGAGATAATGAATATTTTATTCGTGAAACAAAATCCCGTAGTGTCGATTTTCTTAAGGATGAGTTCTCTAGTATTTGGTGAAATTTAAAATGACCTCAATTTGTATGCGTTACAACACGTTCAACCACCTCTCGGTGAGGGGGAGGATTTGAATCTCACTTAGGCCCTGTTCTTTTGGGTGGGAAATGCACTCAACCCACACCCACCCACTTTTTCCCCCTCTTCCCACTTTTTTCCACACTTAAAAAAAAAATACCACCCCTTCCCACATTTACCCACTTTTTCTCACACCTACATAAAACAACCATTTCCCATATTTGAAATTTTTCTATACATTACGTAATTGTGTGTGCGAATAATCTTATACCAATTATGAGCTGTTTTAATTTTTCGGGTGTTATGGAACAGTTGTATTTTTTTTCTTTTTCCTTAATTTTTTAATTTTTAATTTTTTTTAAAATTTTTTAATTATACTTTTTATTTTTTAATTTTTAAATTTTTTAATTTTTAATTTTTATTTATTTATTTTTAATTTTTAATTTTTTAATTTTTAATTTTTAATTTTTAAAATTTTTTAATTTTTAATTTTTCGGATGTTATGGAACAGTTTTTTTTTCATTAATTTT
>JACYFF010031957.1:15974721-16003685 GCA_017589665.1 Selenicereus undatus | reverse complement strand
AAAAGCAAAAAGTAAAAAATAAAAATAAAAAATAATAATAAATAAATAAAAAAAATAAAAAAATAAAAAAAAATAGAAAATAAAAAATAAAAAATAAAACATAAGAAAAATAATAAATAAACAATAAAAAATAAAAAATAAAAACAAATAAAAAAATAAAAAAAACAAAATAAAACAAAAAAATAAAAAAATAAAAAATAAAAAATAAAAAATAAAAAATACAAATACAAAAACACAAAAGTAAAAAATAAACAAAATAAAACAGAACAAAACAGAATAAACGAAACCAAAAAAATTTCATCATCAGTAATTACTATCACAATAAAATTATTATATTATAAAACAAAAAAATATTAATAACCAATACTTCAATTTCATTCAACTACATTCCACTTTCACCCACACTCACCCACTTTTTTCTACACTTAAAAAAAAAAAACCACACTCACCCGCTCCTTCCCCCCTATCCCACAATCACTCATTCAACACTCCTCATTTCCCACTGAAAAGAACAGGGCCTAAGTCACCGAGGATGGTACACATCCCTTACTTGATAAGAATGGTGAAGTTTTGTCTGTCAAAGAGAATGAGGTTCGTTCTCAATCTTCAAATGTTGAGGAGAGTCATTCCTGAACATGCATTTAGTCCACATGTTTAGGATCCCACCTCAAATGGATAGTGGGAGTAACTTTCTCTCCATACTCAGGGTTCTATACATCTTAGAGAAAGGGAGAGGAACTCCTGGTCCCATACCTCTTCAAGAAAGGGGGAGGAATTCTCACCTCGTCAGACAAATAATAAAGGTCCTAGAATCCGAAGGAGTTGGCATGGAAGAATTCTTCAACGATTTTTCTACATCGAAGAAGAAATATCCTCATGCACTCCATTGGGAGTTGAGAGATCTACCTCTTATCAAGAGGCGGTTGGTTCACCAAATTACAAAGAGTGATTGGATGCCATAAGGGATGAGATGGACTCACTGACAAGGTTTAAGAACCCCTTGGAACTCCACCCCGATGTAAGTCTTCAAGATAAAACACCGAGTGGATAGTTCAATTGATAGGTTCATACCCGAATATTCCTAGCCCTGGTTGCCCATTCGGACTTTGAAAGGTTCGAAATGGACGTAAAAAATTGCTTTTTTTGATGGCGATCTTGAGAAGGAGATTTATATGGACCAACCCATTGATTTTGTATCAAAGGGACAAGAGGACAATGTGGGTCATTCTAAAAGGTCCATATGTGATCTTAAGCGATCTTCTAGTTCTTGGTACTCTAGATTCCATAAAGCCATCTTGGCTTATCTATGGTTTCAGAAGACCATTGTGTATGTCAAAAGATCAACATATGGATTGCGTTCCTCACATTGATGACATACCGTTGACTAGGAAAAACTTGGAGATGATTAAAGCTACTAAAAGGTAACCATTTTATGTCTCTGAAACGAAGGACATGGGTGAAACCAGGAATGTCCTGGGAGTGGAAATAATCCAAAGCCATCCCAAGAAGCATACATCAAAAATGCCTTAGAATGATTTTGGGTTTATAACTCCTAACCCATAGATACTCCAGTTGAGAAGGGTTCAACCTTGAGTCTTGCTCAATACTCTAAAATAGATGACAAAATAGAGATAATGAATAATGTCCTTAACCCTAGTATCATAGTAAGCTTAATGAAAGCCATGTTATATACATGACCTAATATTGTTTTGCGGATAATTTGATAAGTTGTTATCAAAGTAACCCAAGACGTCCTGATTGACAAGTAATCAGGAGAATCAAATGCTACCTTCGTGGTATTGATAACTCAGCATTTTGCTATCAAGGAGGAGGCCTTAAGTTGAGAAGATGCTCAAATCTTGATTGGGGTGGTAACTCAAATGAGTTTAAGTTAACCTCAGGACATGTCTTCACCCTGAGTGGGAGAGCCATGTCATGGTGCAAAAAAGAAGCACAGCTGCACAACAATGTCGGCTATGGAGGTAGATTGTGTATCTTGTACCATAGAGAAAAAAAAGTATTGCCATTGGGTATATATATATAGACTAACAAGGTGATTATGTTCCCTTAACTAAACCCATTTCTAGTGATGTGTCCAAAACTCATTGGTTGAGTCTTGAATTTCATAAGGTTTGGTGTCTAGACATATTTTGTTACTTGATGGACACGTTTCTTTTATGGGCAAGATGCTCATTGTTATACGTTAGGCATATTGAAATGTCACGGGCTTCTGATTGGCCTAGTCACACAGGCAATCACCCTGGCGCTTGAGTATCGGATAGGATGAGACTGAATTATATTAGCACTAGGTGTGCAATATTGATTACTCACACTGGAAGTGTGAGTGGAATTAATATAGTCGCCTTAGTAAGACTAAGATGAGACTATGGGAGTCGAGTATGAAATAAGTTTTCATATTGAAGCCTTAAAAGCCGAATCTTGAGTGTCAAGATCAACATTCAGTATGTTGATCTAGTGGTTCAGGTTAGATTTTTGGGTGAAAATCTAGACGGACAATTCGCATGGCATAAAGAGTGATGAACCCAGCTAAGTGGGAGCTATGTCATGACACACATCTCATACTGTGTGTGCTTATAAGACGACCCATATGTGAGGTAACAATTGAATTCCCTATCACTTGTCACTGTGTGACCCTAAGGACGATAACCCTTTGACTTAAAGCTATGATATTATGTCGAAGCTTAATGATGCTACTTTAATGTGATTCTTAAAAACCACGATGTATACGGTTCAGCGAAACACGTTAGGAAAGCAATTAAGCTGACATGAGATTTCATGAGTGTTTAAGGAAAAATCTATCCACCATCACCATATCAGCCCGGGCGATTATGTTGAGAACATAATCATATGATATATCAGGCATAAGGGATTAGAAATGTCACTTGTGATGTCTTGGGATATTTTTGGGGTATCGCATTTCATGAAAGTGTTATGTTAGTTGGATGGTAACTTAATATAACACTACTTATTATTTCTGGTCGCACGTCCTATTCCTGGTATGAAGTGTGAGGAGTTGTGATACATGGAGAATACGTGCTTTACGACCTAAGTGGCCGAGTGGGAGTTGTTAGACGAGCCTAATGAGATTAGGCCTGACGGCCACTTAAGTTGCCTTGGGCGGTAACCCTTGCTACCCCATAACCTATATAGAGAGGTTTAAGGGGGTTAGCCTAGCGAGACGCTATGACGCGAATATTATATCTCCCAATATTCTCCTACTTCTCTCTCATGGCTGAACTACCATCTATCGAGTTTTCGGGTTTAGGACGTAAAACCCTGATGTGACTCTAGTAGCCGCTTGGTATTCTGATTGGCGAATACTGGTATTCTTATTATTGTGGACTATTACCAACAGTGTACTTCCGCATCCAGGTTAGTCATAATTCTTCCTACAACTACAATCTTTTCCCTCTGCCAACACCTTACTGGAAGAAAGTCATATTGTCATCCTCATTACTTATTTTTGTTTTACTCTTATATGCATGTTGAGTGCTCAGTGATTCTCAATGCTCACTTCCTCGAAGCGATGCTGCCAACACCTTGCTGGAAGAAACTCACATTTAGTGCAATTTTTTTGCACCTTCTTTTTCTTCCTTGAAGTACTTGAGCTGAATGTTACTTCAAATTATAAAATTTGTCAGTTACTACGGTATGAGTCGGGTTACAATATAGGAGTTGGACGAGCATTTCACTAGTTGCATATTGTCGACATCAAGGTGGGAACAAGTTGGCTCAATTTGGGTAAGGAGTGTTGGAGCTTATACTATTCAAGTCGTCACTACTTGAGCATAACTAACCTTTAGTCAATTAAAACATGTTGCATAACAAACCTTAGTTATACATTCTATTTAGATAATGGTTCTGGTACATCGGGTTAGTTGTATCAGCTTATAGAAGCATAAATCAATGTAGGAAGCCTGCACATTTTAGTTATGATAATTGTAAGGCTAATAATCATCACATCAACACTTTGTACATGTTTACTTTGGCCATACCCGAAGAATTACATCCACATCTGCCATGGCTTTTAGTAGTCTATGCACCCAATTCTTATTTCTCCCATGTAAATGACACCTATGCTCTTTTCCTAATCCCATCATAATTTTTTGTAAGTGATCTTATTTTCCCAGAAAAATTTTCCTGCTCCTTCCTTCTATATGCAAATTTTATACTGCAATTTCACTTCGGGACACTATAATCTACACAAAAACTTCTTATTTTTTTGGGCTCCCCAAACCTTTTCCGATTTTGCAGTCCCCATTCCACGAGAAGCACGCTTTGTTGCCACACATTCTGAGACTGTAGTCTTGAAGCTATGGTTTTATAAAGTGTTTCTTTTTTTTAATTGATATGATATATATAAGTTATCAGGTGTTTCTTTCTTCGAGTAATTGAGGGGGCCTGGAATAAATCCCATTACGAGTTGACCATTCTAGGCCAAGCTACACACATAAAGTCGTCGTTCAAAATCCTAGCTGAAAGGGGGAAAGCGGAAGAAAGACTGACACCGTCACACCGCGTGCCACTAACTAAACTAGCTCATTGATTTGCACGTCAGTCAGCTGCACGATTGGATTCTCGAAACGAATGCTGCGCATGAACAACCCAATCACTATCACTATGCTAAATTAAAGCCTTGCGATGATAGACGAGATGAAGATGAGGACAAGTTGTTGACAGCTCGTCATTTAGCCGCCCTTCCACTCGTCTGGAATCAACCATGCCATGAACACACCTAATCCCCTTATCATGAGCAAATTTCAATCCACCGCACTGAGCCTGGTCTCTACTGTAGGCAAAGTGCCAGTCGCACAGTGTTCCATAAAAGCACCAACCATAGCACCCTTATCAATAGCGAAGTTAGAAATTTCGGTAAGGGGTGTGAGAAATAACTAAACTCTCTATTTTAAAATATCTATAAACTTTAACTTAGAATTGAAATTAAATCCACAAATTGAACAAATTAAATGTTGGCGTATGAAAGTTAGTATTGTCTCACAACGATAAAAATTCAAAGAATATGATACTTGGTGTTGTCTCGTATTGAGAAAATTAAAGGGTTTGAGCATGTATATAAGCTTGTGAGTTACTCCACCCATTACCAATTGGTTTTAGAATAGAGCCTCATTTGACTTGTATGCATAATTCGTTTGTTGAAAGTCTAATTAATATAAAAAATTTAACATTAAACCCCAAATAAACTCAGTAATTAAACCTACCAATAAACTTGCAAATTAAACCCACAAATAAATTCACAAATTAAACAAATCAACACTCAAATAAACTTTCAAATTAAACCCACAAATAAATTCACAAATTAAACAAATCAACACTTAAATAAACTTTCAAATTAAACCCACAAACAAACAAACAAAGTAAACCTCAAATAAATCACAAAATAAACAAATAAACTCACAAGTTTGGAGGGAGAAACCAGAGACTCCAAGACTGACCACTTGGGAGAGCGTGAAGAGGCCATTGCACGTTACAAAAATGAAGAAAATAAAAAAAAAAGTAAAACAGGCAAAGTGAGGCTCGACCGCTCGAAGAGGCGATTGTGCGTTACAAAAATGAAGAAAATAAAAAACAATCAAAACAGGCAATTGTTGATTGCTCGAACCACGCCCTCTTAGCAATGACCCATGCATCACATACTAAGGCCTCTTCTTTCGGTGGGTAAATTAAATGAGTCAAAAGGATGAAGTATATTGAAGTAGATTGACGTGCATTGAGGTATGTTAAAGTTAGTATTTTTTTTATGTGAGTTGAAGTAGGTTGAAGTGGGTTGAAGTTGGTATGCTTTTTATGTGGTGTGTTGAAATGGGTTAAAATAATAACAATGTAATTAATGTGTGATAATTTACGAAAATATCGAAATTTTGTGAAATTTTTGTTTATTCTTTTTTATTTTTTATTTCTTTGATTTTTTATTTTTAATTTTTCATTTTTCATTTTTCATTTTTCATTTTTCATTTATTTTTTATTTTTTATGTTTTATGTTTTATTTTTTATTTTTATTTTTTTCACCTTTTACATTTCATTTTTTTATTTTTTTATTTTTTTATTTTTTATGATCATATTTTTTTTATATTTTTATATTTTTTTAATTTCTTATTTTTTTACTTTTTTATTTTATTTTTTCTTTCTTATTTTTTATGTTTTATTTTTTTTTCATTTTTCCATTTTTTTATTTTTCATTTTTTATTTTTAAATTTTTAATTTTTAATTTTTAATTTGATTTTTTCTTTCTAATTTTTTATGTTTATTTTTTTTCTTTTTTCTTTTCTTATTTTTTATTTTTCATTTTTTATTTTTTTCCTTTTTCTTTTTAATTTTTTTATTTTTTTAATGTTTTTTTTTCTTTGTAATGTTTACTTTTGTTTTTTTAGTTCCTTATTTTTTATTTTTTACTTATTAATTTTCTATGATTTTATTTTTTTTATGTTTTTTTATGTTTTTATTTTTCTATTTCTTATTTCTTATTGTTTATTTCTTTGTTTCTTATTGTTTATTCTTTATTCTTTATTCTTTATTTTTCATGTTTTTATATTTTATTTTTTATTTCTCACTTTTTCTGTTTTTATGTTTTTATTTTTTTTATTTTTTTTTAATTTTTATTTCTAATTTTTTATTTTTTATTTTTTATTTTTTACATTTTAATTTTAATTTTTTAATTTTATTTTTTATTTATTATTTCTTATTTTTTGATCTATTGATTTCCTTTTTTTTAATTTATTTTTTATATTTCATTTTTTATTTTTTTATTTTTTTAGTTTTTGTTTGTTTTAAATTTCAAAAAAATTAAAAATTAAAAATTAAAAAAAAGACAAAAGAAATAAAAATCAAAACATAAAAAAATCAAAAAATAAGAAATAAGAAAATTAAAAATTGAAAATTAAAATTAAAATGTCAAAAATAAAAAATAAAAAATGAGAAATAAGAAATAAAAATATAAAAATATAAACAACATAAACAATAAAAAAAATAAAAAAATAAAAAAATGAAATATAAAAATTAAACATTAAAGATAAAAAATAAAAAATAAAAAATAAAAAATAAAAGTAAGAAGTGAAAAAATAAAAACATAAAAAACATAAAATCATAGGAAAATAAAAAAATAAAATAAAATAAAAAATTAAAAAATAAAAAGTAAAAAGTAAAAAATTAAAAATTAAAAATTAAAAAATTAAAAACAAAAAATAAAAAATAAATAAAAAAAATAAAAAAAATAAATATTTAAAACTAAAAATAAAAAATAAAAAACAAAAAAACATAATAAGAAACTAACAAAATTAAAAAAAAATTTAAAAAGTAAAAATTAAAAATTAAAAATTAAAAGTAAAAAATATAAAATATAAAAAATATAAAAACTGAAAAATAAGAAAGAATAAACAAAAATTCCACAAAATTTCGATAACTTCATAAATTTTCACACATGAGTTACATTCTCATTATTTTAGCCTAATTCAACCCACCATATAAAAAATATACCAATTTCAACGCAGTTCAATCTACATCAACCCACTTCAATCTATTTCGACCTATTTCAACTCACCTCAAAAAAAAAAAATCAGTTTCAACCTACCTCAACTCACCTCAACCTACTTCAACTTACTTCACCCTTTTCCCCACCCAATTTACCCATGAAAACAACAGGACTTAAATCTCACATGATACTTTACAAATTATTAAAATTATGAAGAGGGTGGGTTGAAGGTAGTTGAAGTGGGTTGAAGTAGGTTGAGATAGGTTAAAGTTGGTTAAAGTTGGTATTTTTTTTTCAAATGGATTGAAGTAGGTTGAAGTAAGTTGAAATAGATTGAAGTGGGTAAATATAAATTGACCCACAAAAAGAACAGGCCCTAACTCTAACCACTGAACTAAGCACCTCTTGTTGTATTACTTCCCTTCAGCTTTTAGTTATATTAACTATTGCTATTGTTTAAAAAAATTTCAGCGTATGTAATTTTTTTTTAGGAGGGTGTCACTTGACCGCACTGCACACATGCTGCCTTCGCCACTAAGTCCCTTACAGTCACGCAAAATGGCTCTACTACCAGCCCGACCCAGGTTCCTTTTGAAGTCCCAGCTGTGTTCATTGACACCCATCCTTCACAACTTTGGGTCCAGTTTATGAACTTCTCAAATTTCAAATGCCTCGAATCTCCAAAAGGATTTCATCCGGCATTTCGGCTACATGGTGCATTTGCATGGAATTGTTCCAATAGAAACAGAATTGGGTTCAATAGAACCATCTCATCCTTCCCAAACACTCTACCGTTTCTCTAACTTCATAATCAGCAGATGTATAATTTGAATTTGTATTTAGGACCACTGAGATACCAGTAATCAATTGGCTTCGTGATCAAAGTTCGAGTAACCGTTTACTTAAGGTATACTCTTTTTTAATGCTATGGAAAAGAAAACTTTTTAAATATTTCTAAGGCAGAAAATTCTTTATGCTATGAATAAAAAATACAACAGAGAAAACGTAAATCTTATTTTTATTTTTCAAGGGAAATGGTAAGTCCATTTCATAGTCCAGATTTACGCACAAAGGAACGACCCTTAAACTACAAGATACATAGGCCCCAACAAAATTGGGGGATGGTTGAGTACGACACTCGCAACCACTCAACAAGTTAATTTTTATTTGCATTTAAGCATGCGGCTTATTTAGTCTTATTTTACAACATAGTGATACAGCATTACCTCTTACTATAGTAAAAGGATTTCATTTCATGCTTTCAGCGTGCTCTCTTTCACGCAGAATCCCCATGGTCGCATAGGAGTGCAAGTATAACCTTCGCAACAAACAGGCACTCCTGTTCCAAAATAATTGCAAATTTCACCATTTTGGGCACATTCATCAGCTTGACTAGTCATGGTATTTTTTACCACCACCACTTTTGGTACCACACTGACTTTTTCCCGTCCAGTCACCATTTTGGGCTTCTCAACAATCACTTCTTCTATCACCAATTGACTTTCTCCAAATATCGGAACTACAAACACAGAGTATTAATACAAGTATGCAACTCATGAATATGCCCCCACGTACATTGGATCAACGTTTAAAGGTAGTTAAGAACTTGAGAACAAATAATTTGGATCACACAAAAGAGTTGTCTACACATGAAATGGAAAAAAGTAATAAGTTGTGTAGTAGGGGTGTGTATAATAATTTGCCGTAATTGTGAAAGTCATTAAAAACTATTACTAGAAAGTTGAATTTAATTTTCGTATATATCAATTTTAATGCCTCATTTTCAAGCGGGTAAAAGAAAGGTTAGATAGCACAAAAATAATTATCAAGCGAGCGACGATTGAAAATCATTTCTTCCAATTTTTTCTTTCTTCTAAGATAAACGAGGGAGTTGAGGGGGAACGGGTTATGTGGTGCAAAAAACTTCCCCCAACTTGGCTATGTGCATGGTCTGGGCTGGGTGAGAAAGCCTAGTTTCTTGTGTTCGTTTGGCATTAATAGACACTGCCACGTCGGTCGTCCCACAGTCAAATTTGCCTCAGTCTGATATTTTTTGGGGGGGGGGGTCAATGTCTACTTAATGTATAATTAGTGATGGAAGTAATAACAACCAATTTGGGCCTTTGTTTTTCTTCGGTTTTCAATACCACTGGCGACAAAAAATAAAAAGATTTTAAATAGCGGTAATTTTAGTTGAACTTGCTCCACGTAACACGTGGCCTTTTCGTAGACTTGTAATCTTCTTAATAATTTCTCAAATGAAAACCTTTTTTCACAGTTACTATTTTATTAGGCATGCTTCCAAAAAAAAAATAATTCAATAAAATGGACTTGAATTAAGCCAATATAGGGATAAAATTGATGTTTTTGCAATTTTTTTAAAATTTATTTATAAATTTTAAATGTAATGAAATACATCATAAAATTGCTCATGTGAACAATTGGATCATATCAATGCAGCATTCATCAATGGTCAATCAATCTAAAATTAGTTCCATAGGTTAATCTGTTGACTGAATTTTTTAATTTGGTTGATCACACCGAATTAACACTGAAAAAAATAAAAGATCTTTTTTATTTTTTAATTCCTATTTTTTCTTCAATTGTTTTTATATAAAATTGCTTACATCTAAACATAGCTTCAGCATATATGTATATAAAAAACCTAATGTTTTTCTCAAATTATTTTTATGTGGCCTTCAATTATTTTTACATAAAACCTAATTATTATAAATAATATAACTATTTAATAAAACACAAAAGAAAATATGAGTGTCTTAATATTTGCACAGGCGGTTCATAGTAGTCTTTGATAGAATTCAACCATCCCTTTGGGAAGTAGATCATTAACACTAATATGTATATTAAACTCTTGCGAACACATATTTTTAAGAGTCACATTAAGAAATATATATTAAAAAATTAGTATATGACAAATATATGAATAAAAACTATATACACATTGACAAGGAGAATATGTGCTCCTCAGAGCTCATAAGAAATTGCCCATCCACACGCACATATATGTTAAAAAAATCAACAATTTACTAATATCCCTTCCAGTTATTACATGTAATATTTATATCTCATCTTATTACTTATATCATTTGAACCAAAGGTATCAGATTCAAATCTCAAGAATCGACTATTTAATATTATATAAAGGTAAGAAAAAGTCTTTCTAGTATACACGCTTTCAAGTTCCAATCTCAAAAATATCCATGTGAGTGGGCATGTTCACATATAAAATCTTCTTCTGAACTTTCAAATATCAATTTAAACTTTCAATCGATATGATTTTTGAACATTAAATCAGAGCCTTCCAATTACTCTTACACATTTTGCAATCTTCATGTCCTATAGTTCATAATATATCTGTTCTTAAATCAACTAATAATGTAGATGAAAATGAAATATTTTCATCAACGATGTCCACAATTATTATTATGCACATATAAACTAAAACTATGAACTTACGCAAACAAGGTTAGGCGTATTACCGATTATACCTAGCAGAAGCACAAAGATAGCAAGCTTGGGGACGTTAAATGAAGCCTTCTCCATTTTTCCTCACCTTTAAGTTGGGCAAATAATTCTAACACTTCAAAGATGTGTGATTCATGCATACAAATGCCTCTATTTATAATAAAATGGAGTGGCGCCCTAGCTTGCTTCATTGTCGTATCCCATCAACCATTCAGATTTTGCCACCTTCACAAATTCTGCACTCATTGCATCTTATCCATAGAAAATTGACCCATTGAGGGTATGTTCTTTAAAATTTTATTTTTATTGTTTTAACCAATTTTAAAAAATATATCAACTTCAATCAACTTCAACAAAAAACATTAATTTTAACTTACTTTAACTTACGTCAACTAACTTCACATTTTTACTAACCTTAACTTATGAATGAAAAGAACAGGCCCTAAGCTATAAATGTGTTCTATCTTTGGTAATGTTACGAAATTCAAACAAAAAGCCTTAACCGATAACTAAAATCTAAACCCATGATTAATTTGAAATTTGAGTGATGTTTTCCAACTTTTACAATAAAAATTGAATCCTGCACTCAAATCAATAAGTTTTCCAAATAATTAATTTGGATATATATTCAATTTTTTAATGTCTGAAGTATCGAAATATTGAGTACGTTTTTTGGTTTTTAAATATGTAGTAAAGCTCAAAATATCAAAAAAAACACCGTCAAGTGCGTCAACATTTCACGAGTAAAGGCTTTCATTTGAGGGGGAAGAGTTTTTGAAGAATTCCTTAAGGTCACGTTAGCAAAAAATTATAGATCTATATACTTTGGAATATAACAGCCTTAAATTTATTGCTGAAACAAAGTTTCATTTTAAAAAATAACATCTTGAATTTTATATTAAACAATTTTACATTTTAACAAAATTGTTCAATTACATAAGGTCTAAGGAAAGTTTCGTCTTTTAACAAAATTATCTTTCCTAGATAGTTTTTTATCTTTTAATAATTTTATCTTTTAAAAAATTACTTAAGACCTAAACAATTTTACCTTTTAACAAAATTACCTTTTCTAGACAGTTTTTTACAGCCTAACTAGCAGCAACAAAAGTGTATAAGAGCTCAAGGTCTAAGAAAAGTTTCCTCTTTTTTTTTTTTTCTTCTTGAATTAGTTCAGATGAGCTAAAGGCTGCAAAGCCATACAATTATTACAAAGAGTTGGCTTAATCGATGTGACATAAAGTATACTACCCGACAAATTCAACATCATTCTTTGTCTAGACACTTGACCAACACTGGCACAAACATCAGGCCCATCCAGCAAAGGAAAACACTTGGCAGAGACTTATCCATGTGAGCTTTGGACATCGACAAATATTTCAATAGATTTTCACTTGGATCTTATTGTTTTTATAATAAGATGCAGTTATGAATTATAAAAAATATAAAAAATATTAGAAGTTATATAGAGATGTAAAAAAATATAAAAAAATATAAAAAGATGCAAAAATTTGTAAGCGGACATAAAGAGCTATAAGAAACAGTAAGGATAGATTTAAGAAGTTGTTGAATAGTTAAAGAGTTGTATAGTATAACTTCTAGACATGTATACATATTATTGATGTTTAATATATGATTTATAAAATAATGTGTAATATATTAGTCATATTTACGAAATAAACTTGATACCATCAGTAAACAAATTATTTCTTAATATTATTGAAACAAAATTTGTTTCTTTTACAAGGAACGTATTAGATGAGAAACAATAATATTAAAATAATATACTTATTAAAAATAAATCTTTAACTAAGTAAATTAAACAACAATAAAATATACTAAATCCCACAAATTTTTTCAATCAAAATTTCCTACACTTGAGGTGATTTCTTATATTTACATTAGTTTTATCTTCCAATAACCAAAATATAACCAAAAAAAAAAAATATTTTCTCACAAAATTCAATACAATTCTTCAAAATGAAATCCTATTTTAAGTAAACAATTTTAAATGTAAATGTCCGATCCATATACTATTACCAAAGAATTTTATAAGAATAATTTACTTTTTGATACACTGAGGTTCGGTATAATGATTTTCGAAACCCACTTTTTTAGATAAATATTTCTCGGTATATGCAAGTTTACGTAATTAATTTTTGGGGGACAAATATTTCTATTTCCAGTCCTCAACTTTCTGAAATTGCAAATTGGTCCCTAATATCCAAATATGACTATTTTTAGTGTTTTTCCTTCTTATAATGACTTTACCGGCACTAATTATCACAATCTACTACTTATATCTTAAATATTATATTTTATGTTATTAGCGGCCTACCATGCTTAGCAAAATAATTAAAACTTAATTAGAGAGTTTTGCCTGTTACCTGAACTTAGTCGGCGATGGACTCCAGCATTCCTCTAACTTCCAGTTTACAGAGATTGCTAATTTCAACCCTACCTTCCTTAGATCAGGTATAGCACAGATCCGTTTCATTTCCTACCTTAGATCGTAGTTACTAATCAAGTTTTTAATCTTTTTCAAGGATAGTGGAATTTTAACCAAGAAATTATAACATTTAAGACATAAGACTTGATTGAATGACGTTCCTATTGGGAAACTTCTTTTATTGAAAGTTTAAAGGTGGAAATATCACAACGGAAAGCTTTAAAGAGGGTTTTAAGTTAAGATCATTAGAAATGCTTCCTCATAGAGAAATAGAGAATTATGACTTCTCTTGTGCTCAAGAATGCTCAAATGATCGTTTTCCCTATCAGCACTCGACTTCCCCTTTTATAGAGAATTGGGGGTGCACAGGATGCCCTAATGGCTATAGTAAATACTGATCTTTCACATAACTACAGTACACACTTACTGCTACAGTACACTACTTTATTTTTCAAACCAGACACTTGTCAAAATAGTGCAATAATGGGGTAGCTTCTTTTCATAACCTTTAATGATGACAAGACTAGTTATCATTATTGAGATTCTACATGCCTTTATTTCAAATTATATCTTCCAGACCATCATTATTTGCATAATTATCAAAATCTTCATCAAGTTGCTTAAGATGCTCTGGTTCTCATTTCTTAAATAATTCAAGAAGATATTTCTTTTTTTTTGCTGATAGGAATTTTCCAACTCCAATGTCAAAGAGATAATCAAAGATATCTTATGAGACTACTCATTCTACCTTCATGTACTCTTTAAACTCACTGTCATAGGCGAAAGTAGTATTTTCACAATGCATTAATGTTTTTCCCTTTTTAATTAATGCCCAACACTGATGATAAATATTGAAAAATCTAATGGCTTTTGCTTAAGCAGGATCAGTAGCTAGATGCACTGGTAGTTCAGAAACACATTCTTGTCATTGATCCTTGAGATCGTCGCAATCAATGATCTGTATGAGAGAATGAGCTAGCTTGGCTTTTCCATTTTCATATTCGGTTAATGCGCTATATACTTCAAAATTTAGGCATCTTCGAACTGGAATTTTTGTTAGACCATCAAGAGATGTAAGAATCCAATGGATCCTTATGAACATGCATTGCTGAAATTTTGATAGTTTTAAGAAAAATGGAATTTCTATGAAGTAAAGTACAATCCCGTATTCTCGGGCTTTAAAGTTAGGGTCATTTGGAGATAATGAATTTGTTAGGAAACTAACACGATCAACTCCAGATTTGTCGGGGAAATAGATCATTGTACCCCAAGACTACTAAATCTCATAGGATAATGATGATAAAAGTCGATACATGCTACATACCACTCATTGAACCATTTTTCTTAAACATGAGATCTTATTTTTTATTGGATATCATAAGGTCATTGTAGGTAATTAGCTTGTAACTCTAAAAGGAAAAATCTTTGGGCTATTAGGTAGACAGTAGATAGTAGTCCAAAATGTGATCTTCTTTTTATATGGAATTTCAGATTATCGATATGGAATTTACTAGAAGGCGTAACTCGTTCTAGTAGAAATGGCATTTCATTAAGGATTTCCTCCTTTTCTGACAAGAGGTCGGCTTTGATGATCACCATTGGTAAGTTCTCGAGTTAGACTGTCTGCTAGAGAGTTCTTTGATCCCTGTATATGTTCAATGGAGAAGGAAAATTGGTTAAGCCATAATTGCTAACGCATGAGTTGCCCTTGTGTTTACATATTTGATAAATTCTTTTTCACAAAACCAAGCATTCCTTTGCAATTAGTTCAAATAAGAAAAGGTTTTGGGGTTAAGAAGATTAAGAACTTCTTAATTCCCTTTATAAATATAAGGATTTCTTTTTTGTTCGTGGGATGGTTACATTCAGCTTTATTAAAGCGTCCACTACAATATTTGCAAAGTTTTTCTCCTTCTCTGATTTTGAATATTGTGCTCCAATGCTCATTGCTGGCATCTGTTTCAAGAACTAAGTAATCTCCTTCTTTAGACAAGTTAAGAACGGGAAGATTTTTACACTTTTTTTTGAAATTCTGAACAATCTTTGTATCGTTAGTGGTTTAGGTCCAACTTACTTCTTTCTTGAGTTTCTGCTGCAATGACTTTCTTATTTTAGCTAACTTTAATGAAATCTGAAGCGTAGGTTAGGCATCCAAGAAACCTTTATAGTTGCTTCATATCTTCGATTTTTTCAAGAAAATTTTCTATTTTTTCCAAAATATGTTTTTGTAGGATGATTTATCTAGCTTTTATCTCTAAGCCTAAAAACTCAATTTCTTGTTCAGCATAAATGCATTTGTTTTTACCAAGTATGATACTATGATCAATGCATCTCTAGGTGACTGCTAAAACATCATCTTTGTCCTGTTCTATGGTTTTGAAAAAGATAAGGTTATCATCAATATAAACTAAACAATAATAATTAAGATCTTTGAAGATGTTATCCATTCTTATTTGAAATATTTGAAGTACATTTTTAAGATCAAATGACATTACTATTCATTCATAATATCCTTGTGCTGCACTAAATGTAGTTAAAGGAATACTTTCCACATCCATTTTAATATACCAATAACCAATTTTGCAATCCATTTTCGAGAATCAAGAGGCTCATTGAATGCTGTTAAAAAGGATTGTTTTGTTAGGAATATAATAACCATCAAAGATAGTATTATCGTTAAGCTTTTTATAATTGATCACCATTCTTACTTTTCCTCTTTTTTCTTCTGCATGATTTCTTACCATGAAAGCAGGACTAGTATGAGGACCCTTGTTATTCCTGATTAATCCTTTATCTAGAAGTTCTTTGATTTCTTTATCAAATTCCTGGATATCCTGGTGTGTACACCAATTGTTTTGACTCGGATAATAGTATTGGGATTTAATAAAGTGATTTTAGTAAATATTTTATCTTTATCCCAAAATTTTAGAGGATTATCAGAATAGAGTTCTTTACATAATTTTTCTTATTGTTCAACAATCTGTTCTTTAATAGATAACTCAAGCAATGAGATTATCAGTGCTACGTCTCGTTGTACAAGCATTATCTTCTCACCTCACTGGCTGCATGTAAAATCAATTCTCTGAAGAGTGTAAGTCTTACTTAATTTTTCAATAAGAACTGAGTGACTATTAATTGTGAATATTATCTGGTTTATGGTCTGTGCACATGGAGAATATAGTCTCTGAAAATTATTTCTAATAATCATGTCATGATAGAGTTGATCAGTAGCCTATAGAACAAGTATAATACATTTGACTCCTCTTAATTCTATAGATAACTCTTTTATTACTTTATTATGACTCATAATGCTATTATCAGCTATCCTTACTTGTAAAGGATTTTTGGCTTTTTTCCACATAAATTCTAGAAATAATGTTCTTTTTCCAAAGCATACAGAACAGTCACTAACAGTTCATATTAGGATTTGTATTGGAAGTATCATGGCAAATCTCCATAGTCATATTTTTGACTAATTCATCCTCATAAATCGGCTCACTAACAGTTCATGTTTTATATCTAATGACCTTTCTATCTAGACTGGGTCTTACTGATTCAAAATCCATTCTACTCATTTCACTCGACATACCAATTGCATCATCGTCTTTAAGCTCTTCCTTGGTAGATGAAGATCCTTCTTCCCAATCTGATCTTGTACTCGTGCTTTTTAATAATTGGGGTCTAATGGTGATTTTACCTTCCTCATCAATTTTTATTACATTTTTCTTATTGATCTTTGTAAGGTTAGCAAAGTTAGATATCCATGAAAGATCGATTTTTATCTCCTGAGGGTTTGATTTAATCATTTGAATCTTTTGCATCGGGGTAGGACTTTCAAATTTTTCCGCCTCTATCATTGTTACCTTAGTCTTTGGGTCTATGGTATTATCTAATTTGTAGATAATTTTTTAGAATATCCTTAATGGATACCGACCTCTTTTCATGTTCATTCCAACTGTTTTTATCTTAACGGGTAATAAGTTTTTAGCAAACTCATCTTTTAAACTCACGTAATATCCTAAGGCGGCAGTTGAATCCTACTGACCCATTACATAAATTGCCTTCTATGCCTATTATAATTTGATTATTACATTTGGTATGCCTAATATCACAGAGTAAAACATATAGATCAATATCTTTGCCAAAATATTGTAATGAAGTGATTTGAACTTGGACACTTTCGACATGGATAAACTTGTACTTTCTATCTTTATTATGCTTAAGGATATTTTTTCAATTAATGAGATTAACTTCTCCAATGTCATACTCGCAGTTCTTCAATCATTTCACATACGTATTTACCTTTTATTTGAAAGATTGACTTTTTATAAGTCATGTCTTTTTGGATTATAGGAATGACCCAATCTCCTTTGACATCTTCATTTTTATTGTCTAACAAATTCTTCTCCTTGAAGATCACTAAGACTAATTGAACTACTTTCCATCATATGACTTGTTTCTCATAATCGCTTTCTTCATATTCATTAGCCAATATAATTTCAACCAAGACCTTTGTTGTTACTTAGCGCTAGATCTAATGCCTCATCTTCACTAAGCTCAACATAATTTAGGCTACCTAAGGTTTCAATAAGCTTGTTATTCTTTCTATTTTTTGATTCATCAGGACAATGTCCTATCTTTTCGCATGTCCAGTATTTGCAGTTCTTTCTCTCTACAGGACAATAAGCAGCTTTTCTAAAAAATATTCGCTTTTTAGAGCTTGGTTTGTTATAATATTTTCTTATATATTTCTCTCCTCTTTGCTTGTTTAAACACTTTTTCCTATAGAATTTTCTTTTTCTTCTCCTTTCAGGGTCTTTTCCCCATTGATGAGGTGAATCCTAGTAAGTTAGAAATCATTTCTTAATTTTCTTTTGCTTTTAGAGATCAAGACATTGCTCATTGACCCATTTTCATAAATAAGAGATTCTTGAACCCAGGTTGTCAATGACATCTGCTTGTTCCAGATATATAATGTATTTTTCATTAATTATGAAATTGATAGGATATTGAAATTTTTCATAGAACATACCAATATTGATTTCATTATGCTCAATTTTGTAATAATATTGACTAAATTCAGCAATATAATTTTTTAGATATCTCATATCCCATAATTCTATGTTATTGATTTTTCTTTGTCATTTTCTCGCTTTTTCTTCTAAATCAAGTTGAGCTTCGATAAATTTGGTTTCAATTTCCTTGCTTAAATTTTTAAACATTGCAGCTGGTGTTTTCATCATTCTTAAAGTATTTTTACCATCTTCACTTAATGAATCATATCAGTCAGTTATAGTGTCAAAAAGGTTATGTTCGATATAGTCTAGGAAGTTTGCTGCAATTCATGTAGTATTCAGATTTAAGACACTATTCATGCCTCCTTTTTAGTGTTCAAATATTTCTTCTCTATTACGGGCTACATCAATGTTTAAGATATATCCAATGTGGCTAATTGGGATAAAGTCAATTTCTTCATAGGTCGTGGTCCTCCTTGGGATAAACCCAAAGGAAAAATTGCTTGTACGTCATGCTAGAACGCACCTAAGTCTTAAGAGAATGAGTATTTCTTCTAGAAGGTTCACCGAATTCCTTAGGCTTAGGAATGACATTGTTAACTAGATTAGTTTCTGTTTTATATAAGTCGAGTTCTTCCCCAATTTCATTAATCTCATTTTCAACAGTTATTTTACCATATTTTTTATCCAGTTTTCTCCTAACTTCTTCTAATGGTAATACACTGAGATCTTCTAATTTAATCAGATTCATCTACTGATATGTTTGTTCTTCTAATTGGATATTATTGGTCTCTTCATTATCATCAAATAAAATGTCATGTTTATTGGTAATTGCGCCCATGCTCTTGTTTAATTCTTCTGAATTCTGTTCTTTTTTGAACATATTCTGTAGTTGTTCAAGAGTATGTTGCTTATACTCCATCTTCTTCTTCTTTTTCTGTTTTTTCAACCGATTTTTCATCTGATTTTTCTCCTACTTCTTTTTGAATTCTTATCTCGTGCAAAGAAAATGGAATCTTATTTTCGGGTTTTAGAAATGATATTTATGTTGAAAAGGGATACTAATATTGGAAGTAGATTTTTCGTTACATCTAACTTCGTTAACCAGAGAAAGGTGAATTACAGATATTTATTTCTTAAACTCCTTGACTTTAGTCTTGATTTTAGCTAATTCGGCTTTTAATTCTAAAACTATATCAGTAATATAGTTTAATTGAGGTGCTAATGGAGAAAGATCTTCCGGTGAGTGAATAACATGTGAACAATTTGGTCCAGGACAAGCAATTGTTGATTCTAGCATTAATCATAGTTAATTAGCTCAATTAATCATTAATTAGTTTAATTATCTTAATTATTTTTGGTCACGTAGCTCTGATACCATTTGGCAGAGGGCATCGAGTAGTACTTATGAGCAAAAAATTACATGCACAAATTTTGATTTTTCGAAAGTAAGTTTTTAATGATTTGGATTAGATGTGCAAATATAAGAAACTTAGGATCCTTGGTGCAATTTTAATAAAAGATAAGTTTGGCCGACTTCGGTCCCAAAAAATATTGACCCAAAGTTGCAGAGACTAGAAAATATTTATCAAAAAATATGGGTCTGAAAAATTATTTACCATAACCTCGATGGTCCAAAACATAATTTTTTCAATTTTATAAAGCTCTGTATTATAATTTTGAAAGCATATTCGCTTATTTCATCTATAATAATATATATTGTTCATATCGAAGTTCAAATATAATTTACGTCGTTAAATTCTGTTTTTATGTTTATATGAATGTTGTGTCCATAATATATTCATAAATTCTGTATATTGGTAGTATAATTTAAAAAATGTATATATATATATATATATATATATATATATATTTATGTAATTACTAGAACAAAATAAATGATTGTCATGCAAAAATCTATATGAAATCTAAGAAGATATAAGGAGATGTAAAAAGATGTAAAGAGATGTAAGAATTATATTAAAGATGTAAAAATTTATAAGAAAATATAAAAAGGTATAAAAAATTATGAACTATTAGCTAAATCTTCCTAAATACAAAAAATAAAAATAAAAATATAGGGCCATGGCCTTGGTTGCCAGCAACTTGCAAACATTAAAGTTCGTGTGAAAGTTGAATCCAATAAGTCACGGTTCCTTTAGTTATATGGGTACTCAATTGGTGTAGAAGGACATTTGCAGTTGTCGACATTTTATTTGCATATATTAGTTAGGATATGATTTATGGGCAATGATTTTTTGTGAAGGTTTCCAATTGCACCGTCTAGTTTGCGCAATCAAGTACATAATAGTTTTTTGACTTATTTCTTCACCGTAAATGTCAAATTACATTTGTCTTTTCAGATTATTGCCTACAATTACTAAATTGACTAAAGAAATAATAAAAATAGATAATTCATCTAAAACTCACAAAATTCACTGGATCCATAGGGTGTAGATTTGCATCCTCTTTTCGAAGACACGAAAGATTTGATCATACCAGGGTCCATATACAAAAAATCTAAATGGATACAAATTTAAATGAAATCGATTCGTTGTCATCTTTAATTTAGCCTTATCTCGGAAGATTTTGAGCCAAAAAAATAAGCTTGGCAATGGATGGGTGAACTGTCATTTACATCCATCGCTCGGTTTCATCCACTTTATGCAACCCATCTATATTTTATGCAAAAATATGATCCAATCCATCCATCTGTCATTCGTAGGTGAAAACAGGTGGATCACATTGTAAGTAGGTGATGAAAGTTTATGTATAATATGTTAGCAAATTTATAAGATTAAATAAGCTTTGCCCATTGAAAAGTTAAAAACAAAGATATTTTAGGTATAAGAAATGAATAAATATCATATTTATCATATTAATTTTAGCAAAAATTATGAATTAACAATATAATTATAAAAATAGGTAAATTTAAAGGACAAAATGAACAAGTGAATTAATAATTATAAATAGAGGATAAATAAGTGAATAATTAATTATAGATAGATGATGGATCAAATATAACATCATTTAGATCCAGTTTAATCTATTAAACCATTACCTATCATCCATATTATTTTGGATCTTCATCCACTTGTTTAATCAGGTAAAGCTTGGATAAGTGGATAGTACAGTTCTTAATTTAGGGTCTGTTTAGTCCTTAGAAAATTTGGTAGAAAGAAAAGTTGAAGGAAAAAAAATATGAAGGAAAAAAAATAGGGAGAAAATGAGTTTTTTTTTTTTTTCTCTTGTTTGGATTGAGAAAAAAATACGAGAATTTGAATGAAAAATTTGAATGTTGATGAACTACTTAAATCATGTTGATATCATTTAAGCAATGCAAGGTTAGAGGAGGTTGAGAACTTTCCTTAAACTTTCATCATAATTTTATGAGGAAAATTTTATCACTTGTTTCTAATAATTTTTCTACCTAACTTTCCTCAATATTTTTTTTTTGTGATTTTCTTTAAACCAAACACAAAAAAAAGTAACTTTTCTAAAAAAATTTCTTTTCACCAAACTTTCCTATGTCCAAACAAAACCTTAATTATCAACTCGTTACTCCATCGTGTCCATATATTGCTCGCAAAAATATAACATCGTGCAATAGGGGGAAAAAAAAGAGTACAGTTTGGAAGCTTGTGCAATTATTGTCGGTACCTACTGTTGATACCTGTGTCCATTACAACTCTTAGAATATTTTCAATGATTAGTTATTTTTTTGTTCCCTAATAAAAATTTATTTATGTTATATTAATTTATAAATTAATTTTTTGACTCATAATTCTCATTCTTTAATACAAAGATTAGAATTTTAACTTATTAAATAAAATAATATATATAAAATTATTTTATAACACAACTTTTTTTAAGCAATCCAAAAAAACAATCAATACAAATTTAAAAAAAACAGGGGAAAACTCTCATGAGTTGGCTCAAGGGCAGAGTCTCCTCATCCGGTACGAGCCACGAGGCATTTACTGTAGTCGATTCCTCAACTCACGCATTTTCTCTCTCTTCCGTTTTACCTCGCATGCCAACTGCTGCACTGAAGTTAGTATAATTGTCAATGGCTCACCACAATAAAACAAGGTGCCCAAAGAAAAAAAAGAGCACAGTTTCAAGCCTGCACAATTATTGCGAGTAGGTGGGCAATGGATAGGTTGGATCGGATTAGGATCGATTTATTTATAAAGTAGATTAGATCAAATTATGATCGGTCTATTAATCATTTGGGCGTGATCATATCTTTTGTATAAATAAACCAATCGGGTTGGCTATGTTTATGAATGACTAGTTTTTGGCTCATTTTAAAATGAAATAAACTTACACAAAAAAATTGTGTATGATAATTATTGTTATATACGAAACGTTGATAATATGCTAATAATTGAAACATGTAAATTAGTGTGTCAAATAGGTTGAATAAATAATGGATTACTAAACGAGTCATCAATGGACCAACCTAGTTCAGCCCGATCCATTAACATGACTTAGTTAGCTGGTCCACTATTGGCTCAATTCATTATTAACCTGACACTTTATTGGTCCTATTTTAAATGGGTCAATCTACTTGATCCAATGAATACTTGTTTTATTGTTCAACCTTGTGAGCACCGAGGTGTCTATCATGCATTCACGTGACACCCTTAAAAAAATCTCATTATTTGATTGAAAACATTTATCATTTTAAAAAAAAGTTCAAACTTGCTACTAAAGGTGCATTAAATATGCTTGAAGGGTCCGCTATCTAGATCATAAAATTCTCAGCTTAGAATTAGTAGTACATCAAGTAGAGACTAAGATATCACTCACTTAAATGTACAAGCACTATGTTAAAATACAAAACTTATTTATGAGCTTTTAACTACTAGTTTAAAATTTTAGTTAAGTTATTTTTTAAACAAGGTACTAAAATTATTAGAATACAACTCATTTTAGAAAAAAATTTTATCATATATGATAAAACTATTCCTTTGAAAATCGATTGATTATCTGTAAACACAAGAAAAACCAATTAAAATTGTGAAAAATTTCAATATAAATTCGTTTACAAGCTTCAATATGTAGAGTACAGAAGTCATTTGAGAAGGTTCATCACATAAATGTTTACTTGCAAATCTAATGTCCAAAATTTAAAATTCGTCATTTTTAAAAATTTACTAAGTAAATACAGAAAAGAAAAAAATTAATTATTAAAGTAGTTTAAACACAAAAAGAAAAAAGGACTTGAATCATAATATCATATATATGAAAATATAAGCAATAACATTTTAGAAAAACTAGGATTTGTTTTGGGCTTAGGTGAATCAATTGTTTAAAAAAAGGTTGCTTCACTTTTTTTTATGAGAAAAAGAAAAAACTGAGAAGAAAACTTTCCAGACACCCGAACCTATTGTCCGGAGTGCCAATCATAATAAAGCGGGCAACGTGTGAGTCCGTGACAGCAAAAGAGAACCCCCCCAAAAAGGTGAAAATAAAGAGAGAAATATTATATGAAGAATCATTAGTGGGTTGGTGGTGGGATTTTACTCACTTAAATTGAGTTGTCGATATTCAATAAGGCTGGTAAAAATTCGGATTTGAATAAATAGGACATTCAGACAAAAATTTTATATCTGAATCTTATTCGGATTACAAATCGGACACTTTGACCAAATCTGGACCTGGACCTGAATATCCGACGTCCAGATCCGATTGTCCGAATGTTCGAATTTGTGATACGATTTTAGGACATTCTAACCAAAATGTTGTGTGACCGAACTTGAACCCGATTTTTTAATGTCCGAACGCGGTTGTCCGAATTTGTTTTTATAAAATTTTCTAACGAATTTGGACTAAAATTACATATAAACATAGTTGTCCGATGTCTGAACCCGGTTGTACGATTGTCCGAATTTATTCGAGCCCGAAATGGTTCAAAAATTCGGATAACCCGAACCCGAATATCCAAACCTGGACTCGACCCGGATTTAAATACAAACATGTCCGGTTGTCCGAATTTTAAATTCGGACATAAGTTTGGTGACTGTACCCGATTTTTTCTACTCCGATAAATTCAGGTAATCGGGTCGGACAGATTTTTGCCAACCCTAATATTCAATGATAATGGGCGATGGGTAGGGTGATGTAATGATGTTCATCTGTAAGTACCGTGGGTATTAAGTTATTGAATAGTGAATATTCATATATCTATCAATAGTAAATTTGGTAAAAATTGACATGATCTAAAAATTCATTCTGAATCCCCCTGAAAGTTTTGGATTTTGAACACGCTTTCCTTGACTCATACCCAAAATAAACCGAACCTGCAAAACCCGCAAATTTTTGGGTCAAACCTGATCCAAACCCGAACCTGCTCACTCAATCTGAATATTATGTTCTCATTTTTTATTTTTCTTTAATTTTTTCCCTTAACGATAATAGTTTTTCATTATAGTGAATCGTTTAGTAAGACGTTTTATAACTATTGCATCTCTTTGCAAATTAGACCATCATACCCTTTATTTTCCAAATTCATTCTCACAAATAATGTCATATACAACTTGTAAGTGGAACAATTTTAGAAATGGACATGAAATGTTTAGCCTTGAGAAAATCAATTCATAATAACACAATTATTAAAAATGTGCAAGTCCTACCATTATATTCCTAGTGAATTAAATACGTCTCATTGCGTTTTAAATAACATTACTCTATAATAATCTAAAATTTTGAATTTATAATTAATAAATAATTGCAATATCATGTGCGTTTGTAATATTCTTCATATGTCTTCCTTCTAATTGGTCTCAAAGTTGATGTCAGTATTGAACAATTGACCAATTTGTGTTTGTGTTAGTATTGACCCACTAATAAAGCATATATGATTAGATAATAGGAGGTTAATTAGAAAAATATCGAATCATTAATTAGGTTATTAACGGGCCGAACCGCTCGAACGCGTTATAATGCTTTAGATGGGTCGGCCCATGAATGACGAGACTTATTATTAATATTTAATATACGGAGCAACTCACCCAAACGTGACTTAATGTCCACTGGTACATGTCATTCATATATCACATTGAATAGTTTAAATGGTTTATATTCTTTTAAGAAATTATTAGAATGCTTGTTCATTACATATAGACAATTTTAAGTAATAAATATGTCAAGATTTTGATTTTTATGAAAAAGAGAAATGACTCATTAAAAGGCGTTGCAAACCCGTTGGGTTGGCCCGAAACCGTAAAATCGAAATACAGCCGCCCGTATTTTTACCCGAACCCAAAATACACCCGACTTATATTTTACCCGAATCCGAATACACTCGACTTGTATTTAAACCGTCTGCCCAAACTGACAGGTCTAATAAGTAGTATTAAAAATGACCATATCTCTAAATAACAATAGAATTACAATGAGCTGTCCTTTCCATTTCTCCCTTGACAATAAAGTTGGGCATTATTTAAGAACCAAATTCAATTTTAACAGTTTGAATTAAAATTTAACTATCTGATGAAAAATATTAATATAAGCTCAAATCTAAACTTTAAGCTTAGAATGTTTGCATTTAGTTGACATATATCTCGCCTATAGTAGTAATTCAATTAACATTTATCTCAACTACAATAATTACGTAGTGACTGAAAATGTTAACCAAACGGAAGGATTTAAACCTCAAAATCCATGTTTGAGTTTCTTTTAATCTTTCCTATCATATGATCAAGTGTTGATCCTAACTGCTGAAATTATTCTAATGGCAAAAAAATGGCAATTGAATTGTTTTAGTAGCAAAAAATGTTAACTGAAATTGCTGCAGTGTAGATAGATGTCCAACTGAAAGAATTTGGAATTCAAAATTTAGATTGGAGCTTCCTTTTATCTTGCCCATCGAATAGTCAAGTTTTAGTCTAGATCATTGAAGTTGAATGTTTTGTTCTTAAAATTATGACTGACATCTCATCTCTCTCTTAATCGTAGTTCTAAGAATCAGGTAGTAAATATATAAGCTCATGGATATGCTTGGATAATTCCTATATGAGTACTACCCATGTGGATATCGAAGATTACAGGTTGGTGATAAGTTAGGTAATGACATTTCTGGGTGAAAAATGAGTATGAATATATCCTACGCAAATCCTTCCAATACCCACCCTTAAGGTAAAGGGTGGCCTGAACTCTAAAGCGACAACATTTTGACCATCATGAGTAGAATGTTAATGTCAACTCACATGATTTATTTGGAGATGACTTTTTAGCCCTTACTTTTAAAATAATTTTTGCCTCCTTAACAATGGGATGTAATATTATTTCATTTTCCTAATATTGAAGTACAGACAAGTGCACAGCTGACCGCCAACTGATCATTAGGGGAAGAAAGATATTACATCCGGTTTGGAACGGGTACAAATAATTTGAAAGTGTGATGATTGAAAAAATCCTTCTGAAATTAAGTAGGTGTAAATGATTAATATCGCAATTTATTTCATAACATAGGGAAAAATATTTAGATTTTTTTATTTAGTAATTTCATGACCTTGTAACTCACTTAATATCTATAGATAATATGATCATTCACTTTTTTTATCATCATCATTTGCATGTGATAAATATATTATCATATTATCACATTCTCAAATTCTAGGGATATTTATTTTGTGCATATGAACATCGAGTCATACTTCTACTCCTTAATTTATAAGGTTGCAGCTTACTTATTATACATGATAGTAGACCTGACAAAAATTGAACTGACACGAAAATCCGACCCGAATTCGCCCGAAAGTTTTGGGTTTTGAACACGATTTTCTCGTCCCGAATCCGAAATAAACCGAACCCGAAAAACTCACAAATTTTTGGGTGAAATTCGACCCGAACCCGAACCCGAACCCGCCCGCTCGACTTGAACATTATATACTTAGTTTTTGTTTTCTTTAATTTTTTTTTCTCTTAACAATAATTGTTTTTTATTATAATGAATCGTTTAGAGAGACATTGTACAATTACCACATCCCTTCGCAAATTAGACAATGTTTTCCTTTTTTTTTTTCCCATAAGACAACGTCATATGTAACTTATAAATGATACCATTTTAGAAAATGCCCATGAAATACCTCTAATATTAAGAAAAAAAATTTAGAATTAGATAATTATTGAAAACGGCGAGTCATACCATTATAGTGTTGGTAAAATGAATACGTCTCATCACATTTTAAATAAGATTATTCTATAATAATCTAAAATTTTGATTTTATACTTAACAGATAATTATAATATCCTGCACGTATATAATATTCTTTCGTTTGGATTCCTTCTAATTGGTCTTGAATCTGATGCAATGTTGGGCAATGGACCAACTTATGTTCGTGTCAGGATCGACGTACTAATAAAGAATGCATGATTAGGTAATGTAGGTTAATTAATGAAACATCAAATTATTAAACGAGCTATTAATGGGTCGAACTGCTCCGACTTGTTAACATGCTTTAGATGGGCTGACCAATGAATGACCTACCCAATTATTAATACTTTAATATATGGGTCAACCCATCTAAACGTGACTCATTGCCCACTCGCACATGAATTTCATATATTATGTTGAAAAGTTTGAATATTTTTGGTATTCTTTGAAGAAATTACAATTGCAATGCTTGTTCATTAAATACAAACAACTTTAAGCAATAAATATTCCGAATTTTTGATTTTGACAAAAAAAGAAATAATTTAATAAAAAGACGCTTCAAACCCGTTGGGTTAATCCGAAACCCGTAAAACCGAAATACACCCGACTTGTATTTTACTTGAACCCGAATACACCCTACCCGCATTTTACCCACCCTCCCGAATTGACAGGTTTACGTGATAGTGTATTTCTTTCATATATTTTTTTATAATGCCAATGTTCATGTGGATAAATAAGCTAATGGGTCATTAAGTCACTTAGGTAAAGTATGTTGCACTCATTGGATGTGAACATATGCAAAATACATATACCTTCAAAGTACAGAGCGTTGATCAATCATATTGATTAAAGACGAATACTTTTAAAGGTGTGTAAGCGCAAATTTCGAGCCTGTAATAAATTAGACAAGAAATTGAGCAACAAAGTGAATTTTTATATTTATATCAAAGAATGGGTTCAATCTCTGTATAATTGTTCCAAGAACAAGTATAATAAATCCTCTGATTCAATCTCCTTGGGTAGTCTTGAATGAATTTGATCTTGAGAGAGGGCCTAAGAGGCTTAATCTCTATCAAGATATGAATGTAATATCTGCGCGTAGACGACACGTGTTTGGAGTGCTTGTTGTCTTCTGTTAGAGAAAAATCTTGAGCTCTTGAGAGTTCTTCTAAAAAATGCCGACTCTTGAATGAGGTGGTTCACTCCCTTTTTGTAGAGAAGTCGGAGTTGGGGTTTTCCTTCTCGTCTCTATTAAAAGGAATAATCATTTATTTTCTGCATCATTTATGCCACGTGACACTTTTTAATTGGCCACAATACATTTCCGTTAAATATTTAATTTAA
>JACYFF010031957.1:15891741-15927474 GCA_017589665.1 Selenicereus undatus | reverse complement strand
ACAAAGTCAAAAATAGAATTGAAATATTATTTGTTTGAGCCAGGTTCAAACTGGGGACCTCTAGTGTGTGAGACTAGTGCAGTAACCAACTACACCACACAGACAAGGATGTTATGGATTAGACAAGAACCAATTTTAACAAAAAGGCCAACTTTTACCACAAAAATAAGACTCAAGGGATAATTGATCCGTAGGGTTTAGGAAAATTAAATTAAGTTCCAGATGAGAACAAAAATTTCACGATGCCACTATCTAGATACCTAGTGCATGAATTGCTTCCTTTAAGGAGCCTTAGAAAAATAAAGTCAAAAACACAATTGAAATATTGTTGGTTTGACCCAAACTTCGAACTGGGGACCACTAGTGTGTGAGACTAGCATGATTACAAACTACACCTCCCAGACATAGATGTCACGGTTTGGATACGAAATAGTTTTAACGAAAAGCCCTACTTTTATCACAAAAATGAGACTCAAGGAATAATTGATCCAGAATAACTAGGAAAATTAAAATTAAGCTCAAGACGAGGATAAAAATTGTATTGTACCACTATCTACATGCCAATTACATGATTTGCTTCATTTAATGAGCCTTAGAAAAATAAAGCCAAAATAAAATTGAAATATTGTCAGTTTGAACCCAAGTTGAACGTGATAACGAACTACACTACCCAGACAGAGATGTCATGGTTTAGACAAGAACTAGTTTCAACAAAAAGCCTACTTTCACCACAAAAATTAGACTCATCGAACAATTGATCCAAAAGGTTTAGGAAAATTAAAATTAAGCTTGAGTTGAGGACAAAAATTGTACTGTGCCACAATCTGCATGCCAAGCACATGATTTGCTTCATTTAAGGAGTGTTAGAAAAATAAAGTCATAACAAAATTGAAATATTGTCTGTCTAAGCCCAAGTTCAAACTGGGAACCTCTAGTGTGTGAGGCTAGAGTGATAACCAACTACACCGCCCTGACAAAGATGTCATGGTTTGGACAAGAACTAGTTTTAACAAAAAGCCCTACTTTTACCACAAAAACAAGACTAAAGGAATGAATGATTCATAAGGTTTAGGAAAATTAAAACTAAGTACAAGATGAGGACAAAAATTGTAATGTGCCACCATCGCGTGCCAAGCATATGATTTGCTTCATGTAAGGAGCCTTAGAGAAACAAAGTTAAAAATGAAATTTAAATATTATCTATTCAAGCCTAGGTTCGAACTGGAGACCTACAGTGTGTGAAACTAGCATTATAACCAAATGCACCACCCAGATAGAGATGTGGTTGTTTGCACAAGAACAAGTTGTACGAAAAAGCTCTATTTTTACCACAAAAATGAGCCTCAAGGAATAATTGTTCCATAAGGTTTAGAAAAAATGAAATTAAGTTCATGATGAGGATAAAAATTCTATTGTTCCACCATCTGCATGGCAAGTACACGATTTGCTTCATTTAAAAACAAAATTGAAATATTGTCTATCTGAGTCCAGGTTTGAATTGAGGACCTCTAATGTGTGAGACTAGCATGATAACCAACTACATCACCCAGACAAAAATTTCATGGATTGGACAAGAACCAATTTTAACAAAAGGGCCAACCTTTACCAACAAAAAAGAGACTCAAGAGATAATTTATCCATCAGGTTTAGGAAAATTAAATTAAGTTCAAGATGAGGACAAAAAATTTACTGTGTCTCTGTCTGGATGCCAAGTGCATGAGTTGCTTCATTTAAGGAGCCTTAGAAAAATAAAGTCAAAAACAAAATTGAAATATTGTCAGTTTGAGCCCAAATGCGAATTGGGGACCACCAGTGCGTGAGACTAGCATGATAACCAACTTCACCACCCAGACAGAGATGTCATGGTTTGGACAAGAACTAGTTTTAACAAAAAGCCCGACTTTTATCACAAATATGAGATTCAAGGAATAATTTATACATAATGATTAGGAAAATTAAAACTAATTTCAGGATGAGGACAAAAATTGTAGTGTACCACTATCTACGTGCCAATTACATAATTTGCTTAATTTAATGAGCCTTGGAAAAACAAAGTCAAAAACAAAATTGAAATATTGTCTGTTTGATCCCAAGTTCCAACTGGGGACCTCTAGTGTGTGAGACTAATGTGATAACGAACTACACTGCCTAGACGGAGATGTCATGGTTTAGACAAGAACTAGTTTTAACAAAAAGCCCTACTTTCATCACAAAAATCAGACTCAAGGAATAATTGATCCATAAGGTTTAGGAAAATTAAAATTAAGCTCAAGATGAGGACAAAAATTGTATTGTGCCACTATCTGCATGCCAAGTACACGATTTGCTTCATTTAAGGAGCCTTAGAAAAATAAAGTCAAATGCAAATTCAAATATTGTCCGTCTAAGCCCAGGTCGAAACTATGGACCTCTAGTGTGTGCGACTAGTGTGATAACCAACTACACCACCTAGATAGAGATATCATGGTTTGGACAAGAACTAGTTTTAACAAAAAGCTCTACTTTTAACGCAAAACCGAGACTCAAGGAATAATTTATCCATAAGGTTTAGTAAAATTAAGACTATGTTCAAGATGAGGACAAAAATTGTACTGTGCCGCTATCTGCATGTTGAGTACATGATTTACTTCATTTAAGGCACCTTGGGAAAATAAAGTGAAAAACAATGTTTAAATATTGTATGTCTGAGCCCAGGTTCGAATTAGGGGCCTCCAGTTTGTTAGACTAGCATGCTAACCAACTACACCCACCCAGATAGAGATGTGGTTGTTTGCATAAGAACAAGTTTAACCAAAAAGCTCTACTTTTACCACAAAAAAGAGACTCAAGGAATAATTGAGCCACAAGGCTTAGGAAGATTGAAATCAAGTTGTAGGTTAGAATAAATATTGTACTGTTCCACGATCTGCATACCAAGTACACGATGTGCTTCATTTAAGGTGCCTTAGAAAAACAAAGTCAAAAATAAAATTAAAATGTTGTCTATCTGAGCCCAAGTTCAAACTGGAGACCTCTAATGTATGAGACTAGCGTGATAACTACCTACACCACCCAAGAAAAGATGTCATGGATTGGACAAGAGCCAGTTTTAACAAAAGTGCCAACTTTTACAACAAAAATGAGACTCAAAGGATGATTGACTCATAGGGTTTAGGAAAATTAAATTAACTTCAAGATGAGGACAAAAATTTTACTGTGCCACTATCCAAATTCCAAGTGCATGAATTGCTTCATTTAAGGAGCCTTAGAAAAATAAAGTCAAAAACAAATTTGAAATATTGTCCGTTTGAGCCCAAATTCGAACTAGGGACCACTGGTGCATGAGACTAGGCACGATAACCAACTACACCAACCAGATAGAGATGTCATGGTTTGGACAAGAACTAGTTTAAAAAAAGAGCACTACTTTTATCACAAAAATGAAGCTCAAGGAATAATTGATCCATAACGATTAGGAAAATTAAAATTAAGTTCAAGACGAGGACGAAAATTGTATTGTACCACTATCTACATGCCAATTACATGATTTGCTTCATTTAATGAGCCTTAGAAAAATGAAGTCAAAAACAAAATTGAAATATTGTCTGTGAGACTGTAGAGCCTGTCGAGGGCTACAAATTTAACCACTACTTCGGTTATTATACAATTTTTATAGCGTAGGGAAGTAGGGATCGATCCACGAGGAAAGATTGTTGTAAATCGCTAGCTTAATCCTAAGTGATTTTACTAATCCAATTTATTAAACCTACTCTTAATAATTCTAAAACAATTGAAATCTAATGAATAAAATCTAAAAAAATACCCAATGATGTTCCTAAATATTTTGAATCATATTCTGGAAATAAAACAGTAAAAAATATTTCCTAACTAATCCAGAAAAAATAAAATCAGAATATTAACTGAAATATTGATAAAAACTCAAAACAGCAACTAATAATCAGAAAAATAAATATTACAATTATCAAACAGTAACCTAAACTAATATTATACAACCTTATAAGCATATATCTTCAGAATAATTTCAGATTTAATTCAGGAAAATTAAATCAGCCAATTACTGCAGAATAATCAAACAGAATATTAAATCTTAAATTGGAAATAAAATATTCTGCATAAATAAAAATACGAAAATAATAAATAAAATTACCCTAATCCCAGGACACAAATTTCTGGACCTAAAAATACTTAATAATCGTAAATTAAAATTACAAATCGAAATATTCAGAATTAATAAACAAAAAACCTGCACATATCAATTTCGAAAAATAACTCTGAAAAATTATCAAATAATTTCCAAAAATCACGAAACTGAATATGAACAGACTAGGACACTTTATAAACCCTAGGAATTTATTGAAACCAAAAAATAATGAAAATAACTATTTTTAGTCTAAATTCAAACAAACCGGTAATTAATTACTAAGACTCAATCTAAAATTATAACCACTCCAAAAAATCAAACTCTAAGTTATCTAAAAATACCTAGACACTCCTAAAGATTATACTTTTGGGGGGGTTTGATTGAAATTATATTGAATCAAATAAAAATAGAACAAAAATTAACAACTAGCCAAATTAACGCTAAGTAACAAATAATAATCGAAAGTTATCAAATTTATGAAGAATACTTAGTATAATCTCAATCCACCATGCAAATTAATATTTATCATTAACACATAAGTTAATTTCATTCATGAGTTAAACTGTAGAAGATATCCACCAGCGGTTCTTCCCCGTTTTTCCTTAGATTCTAGTTTACTTAGGTCCAGCCCTAATATAAACCCTACTAATTTGATAACCTTTACACCAGCGCAAAAATTTAACCAAATTAGAGCATTAAGAATTAGAAAAACATCATTTAACACTTTGTAACCAATTTACCAGCAAATCGATTTAACAAAGATCTAAAGCGATTACCTAATTAAAAGAGATGGGTTTGAGCCATCCATGATTAATTAGGGTAATACCTAGGTCTAAAGACTATAACTTTTACGTATTATAATCTTATAAACTATCAATCGAAATTGTATTTAATCAACTAGCATGCATTCTAATCGATTTAACACAAATTTCATAAACGATAAACACTAATCGCTAAAGAGTCACGAATAGAAATCAACTAGGCATTAAAGCACAAGACTTGTTTCAAAATTATCAATTTAGCATGGCTTCAAGAAGATTATACTAAGCACAAAAAATTACTCACTCATGTAAAAATTAAAATTACAATCATAACTCAAATATTTCATGTCTAATCAATAAACTAAACACAAAAATAAATAAACAAAGTAAAAATAATAATACTACTAATAATAAAAAAATAAATCCCTACTTTGATGATGTTGATGATGGTCGTGAAGGAGAACAGGTGGCTGCGTGGAGTTCTGCGTGTGGGTTTCTGTGCGTGAAGAGAAGGAGAAGAAGAGGTGGAGATGAGATGGGCTGTGTGCGTATGATGGATGAAGATGATGGAAGAGAGGGCTATAGGAGCAGAAGATAGATGGAAGGGGTTATGCGTGGGGGTAGCTGAAGACTGCGTGGGGCTTGATGGAGAGGAAGAGTGATGAAGATTTATGCTGTTCGTGGAGGCTTATGCGTGAGAAGCAGAGAAGGATAGGGGCTGATGGATAGTATATGAATGGGGGAGCTGCTGATGTAGCGTGGGGTGTGATGATAGAAGAAGAAAAAGAGGGGATGTACGTGTATGAGAAGAAGAGGAAGGGGGATAGGGCTGATGCTGTCGTGAAGGAAGATGAAATATGAATGCTGCGTTTGCTGTGAAGAGGGGAGGTATGGGGCTGGAGATTTTGCCGTGGAGGAGAAGGAGGAGAATAGGAGGGCTGAGGCTTATGGCTGTGCGTGGGGAAGAAACAAGAGGAGATGGTGCTGTGCTGCGTGAAGGAGAAGCGTGGGTTGGCTGGCTTGGAGGCTTGCCGTGAGGATGATGGAGCGTGTGAGGGAAAGAAGAAAGGGGCTGGGCGTGAGGTTAGAAAAGAGGGAGATGGTGGTGATGGCAGCTCCTGGTGTGATGCGTGAGGGGTGTTTATGAAGGAGAAGAAGAAAGATGCTGATGGTGAGGTCTGCGTGAAGTTGGAGGCTTTTTTTTATTTTTTTATTTTTTTAATAAGATTATTATTTCTATCCTTCATAGAAGAAGCTGCCGTGGGTTTTTAATAGGGAGATTAGGGTTTGTGATGTTTAGGTTTTCCTTCATCTCTTCCTTAGATTTCTTCTCCCTCAAGACTTCTAGCTCTTCTTTAGTTCTTGAAGCCCTAGCCCAAATAAATAATTATGGAATAATATTTTTCATAATTATTTTTGGACCGTCTTGTAGCCAAGTGTGTAAACCCGAGCTTCTACGTCCTCTCTTCTCCTTTTTACTAAATTGATACTAACCCTGAAAAATATATAAAACAAAACAATTTAGATGAAATAATATATATAATATACTCAAATAATTAAAAAAAATAATGCATGAATTATGACTTAACAGAGACTAACGTGATAAGCAATTGCACAAGCCAGACAGAGACGTCATGGTTTAAACAAGAACTAGTTTTAACAAAAAGTCCTACTGTCACTACAAAAATTAGACACAAGGAATAACTCCATAAGGTTTAGGAAAATTAAGATTACGTTCAAGATCAGGACAAAAATTGTACTGTGCCGCTATCTGCATGCCGAGTACTTGATTTGTTTCATTTAAGGCACCTTGAAAAAATAAAGTCAAAAACAAAGTTGAAGTATTGTCTCTCTGAGCCTAAGTTTGAATAGGGGACATCTAGTTTGTTAGACTAGCATGATAACCAACTACACCTCCCAGACCGAAACGTAATTGTTTGCAAAAGAACTAGTTTTAACAAAAGGCTCTACTATTACTAAAAAAATGATGCTCAAGGAATAATTGATCCACAAGGCTTAGGAAAATTGAAATTAAGTTCAAGATGAGGATAAAAATTGTAATGTTCCACCATCTGCATGCCAAGTACATGGTTTGCTTCATTTAAGGAGCCTTAGAAAGACAAAGTCAAAAACAAAATTAAAATATTGTCTGTCTGAGCCCAGTTCAAATTGGGGACCTCTAGTGTGTGAAACTAGCATGATAACCAACTACACCACCCATATAGAGACGTTATGGTTTGGACAAGAGCTAGTTTTAACAAAAAGCTCTACTTTTACCACAAAAATGAGTCTCAATGAATAACTAATCCATAAGGGGTAGCAAAATTGATATTAAGTTCACGATGAGGTCAAAAATTGTAGTGCGCCATTATCTAAATGCCAAGTATATGATTTGCTTCATTTAAGGAGCCTTAGCAAAACAAAGGCAAAAACAAAATTGAAACATTGTCTATCTAAGCCCAGTTTCAAACTAGGGACATCTAGTGTGTGATACTAGCATGATAACCAACAACACCACCAAGACGGAGATGTCATGGTTTGGACAAGAACTAATTTCAAGAAAAAGCCCTACTTTTACCACAAAAATGAGACTCAAGGAATAATTGATTCATGAAGTTCAGGAAAATTAAACTTAAGTCCAAGACAAGGACAAAAATTGTACTATGCCACTATCTGCATGCCATGTATATGATTTGCTTCACTTAAGGAGCCTTAGAAAAATAAAGTCGATTACAGAAAATTTAAAATATTGTCTTTTTGAGCCCAGGTTCGAACTGGGGACTTCTAGTGTGTGATAGTAGCTTCATAACCAACTACCCAAACAAAGATGTTGTGGTCTAGACAAGAGCTAGTTCTAACAAAAAGCCCTACTTTCACCACAAAAGTGAAACTTAAGAAATAATTGATTCATAAGGTTTAGGAAAATTAAAATTAAGTTTGAGATGACGACAAATATTAGACTGTGCCACTATCTGCATGCAAGTACGTGATTTGCTGCATTTAGGGAGCCTTAGAAAAATAAACTCAAAAACAAAAATGAGGATATTGTCTGTCTAAGCCCATGTTCGAACTAGGGACCTCTAGTGTGTGAGACTAGCATGATAACCAACTACACCACTCAGACAAAGATATCATGGTTTGGACAAGAACTAGTTCTTACAAAACACCCTACTTTCACCACAAAAACGAGACTCAAGGAATAATTGATCCATAAGGTTTTGGAAAATTAAAATTAAGTTCGAGATGCAGACAAAAATTGTACTTAGCAACTATCTCCATGCCAACCACATGATTCGCTTCATTTAAGGAGCCTTAGAAAAACAGAGTTAGAATCAAAATTGAAATATTGTCTGTCTGAGCCCAGGTTCAAACTGGGGAACTCTAGTGTGTGAGACCAGCGTGATAGCCAACTACACCACCCAGACAGAGATGTCATGGTTTGGACAAGAACTAGTTTTAATAGAAAGCCCTAATTTTACCATAAAAATGAGACTCAAGGAATAACTGATACATAAGGTTTGGGAAAATTAAAATTAAGTTCAAGATGAGGACAAATATTGCACTGTTCCACCATCTGCATGCCAAGTACATGATTTGCTTCATTTAAGGAGCGTTAGAAAAGCAAATTCCAAAACAAAATTGAAATATCATCTGTCTGAGCCCAGGTTTGAATTGGGCGCCTCTAGTGTGTGAGACTAGTGTGATAACTAGCTACACCACCTAGACAGAGATGTCACGGTTTGGATAAGAACTAATTCTAACAAAAAAAACCCTACTTTTACCACAAAAATGTGATTCAAGGAATAATTGATCCGTAAAGTGTAGGAAAATTAAAATTAAGTTCAAAATGACGGCAAAAATTGTATTGTGCCACTATCTGCATGCCAAATACATGATCTGCTTCATTTAAGGAGCCCTAGAAAAACAAAGTTCAAAACAAAATTGAAATATTGTCTGTTTAAGCCCAAGTTTGTACTAGGGAACTCTTGTGTGTGAGACTAGTGTGACAACCAACTACACCACCCAAACAGAGATGTGGTTATTGACCTTTTAGTACCTTAACATAGGTGTTATTGATTTTTTGGGGTCTCACTTTTTTTGCTTAATTTTTGTAGTACCCTGAGCTATGATGTTCCCATTTTTTGTTGTCTTCCGAACGCTTGTTTTAATTTTTCAATATCTCCCATAGTATTTCCCTTTCCACTTTCGACCAAAAACTTTTAGAAATTATAGAAAAACCCTCGAAATTGGGTTAAATATGCAAATAAGTTATTTTTAGGGCTTTTCAGGAAATATACTTGTTCTAAGCAATTAAACTTCTTATAATAACTTTACTAGTACTAGTTATTACAATCTACTAATTATATCATAAATGTTATACTTTCTATGGTTATAGGCCCACCATCCTTAGCAAAATAATTAAAACTTAATTAAAGAGTTCTGACCATTACTTGAACTAAGTCGATGTTGGACCCTGACATTCCTCTAGCTTCCAATATGTAGAGATTGCTAATCTTAACCACACATTCCTTAGATTAGATACAACATCGATCTGTTTCATTTTCTACCTTGGATCGTAGTCAATAATCAAGTTTTTGATATTTTAAATGATATTGGAACTTTAATCAAGAAATCATAATATTTAAGATATAAGGTTCAATTAAATAACATTTCGCACTGGGAAACTTATTTTATTGAAAGCTTGAAAGTGAAAATATTACAATGGAAAGATTTAAGAGGGACACAAACTACTAAGATTATCAGAGATGCTTGCTCATAGAGAAATGGAGAATCCTGACTTCTCTTTCGCTTAAGTATGCTCAAATGATTGTGTCCCTTCTTAACACTTAGCCTCTCCTTTTATGGAGGGGATGGGTGTGCATAGGATTCCCTAACGACCACAGTACACACTAGTTTTAGACATGGCTACAGTTATATTCACATGGCTATAGTAGACTGCCTTATTTTACAAACCTGACACTTATCAAAATAGTACAATAATAGAGCAATCACTTTGCAAAGCTTTTTAATGCTGACAAGACTAGTCATCATTATTCAGATTCTGCATACCTTCATCTCCAATAACATCTTCCAGACCATCATTATCCTAATAACCATTAAAATCTTCGTCAAATGAAGATGCTCTAGATCCTAATTCTCAAATATTTCAAGAAGATATTTCTTTCCTCTTTTTGATAAGAATTTTCCAGCGTCAAGAGATAATCAAAGACATCTTCTGAAGTCACTCCGTCCATCTTCATATATTTGCTAAACTCATTGTGATAGGCGAAATTATTGTTTTCGCAATGCATTAGTGCTTTTCCTCGTCCAATTAATGCCTAACTTTGATGATAAATGTTATAAAAACTGATAACTTTTGCTAAAGCAGGATCGGTAACTAATTCTCATCATCCCGAAAATCATTCTTGTCGTCAATCATTGGGGTTGTCGAAATAACCTATCTAGACAAGCTAATGAGTTGGTTTGGCTTTTCCATTTTCATACTCGATCAGTGCACAATGTACCTCCACATATAGGTATATATTATTTGGGATTTTTGTTGGACCATTGGGTAATGTAAGAATCCAATGGATCCTTCTGAGCGTGCATTGCTAAAACTTAGTTAATTTTGAGAAAAACGGGCACTTTGGATTTGGAAATTCCACAAAATAAACTACCGTCCCATATTCCCAGGTTTCACTGACGGGGTCATTTGGAGAGATTGAATTTGCTGGGAAACTAACACCACAAACTCCAGATTTATTAGGAAAGTAGTTTGTCGTACTCCAAGATTCCTAAATATCACTGCAAGAATTATGATAATAGCCGATGCAGGTTGTATACCACTCATTGAGCTATTTATCTTAAATATGAGAACTTATTTTTTCTTAAATACCATAAGAATACCATAGGTAATTAACTTGTAACTCTTGAAGGGAAAAGATTTTGGTTATTGGGCAGGTAGAAGATAGCAGACCAAAGCATGATCTATTTTTTATATGGAATTTCAAATTATCTATAATGACTTTACTAGAAGGAGTAACCCGTTTTAGTGGTAACGACATTTCATGTTAGATTTCCTCCTTTTCTGGCAGGAATTCTACTATGATGATCACCGTTGGCAAGTTCTTGAGTTAAATTGTCTTCCAGAGAGTTCTTCGATCCCTGTGTATGTTCAATAGAGAAGGAAAACTTGTTAAGCCATAGCTGCCAACGCAGGAGTCACCCAGCGCTGCATATTTGATAAATTCTTTTCCACAAAACCAAGTATTCCTTTGTAATCAATTCAAATAAGAAAAGGTTTTGGGCCTAAAAAGATTAAGAGCTTTTCAATTCCCCTTAAAATTATAAGGATTTCTTTTGCCATCGTGGGATAGTTGCATTCTACTTTATTAAAAGTCCCATTGCAATATTTGTAGAGTTTTTCCCCTTCTTTGATTTTGAGTACCTCACTATAGTGCTCATCGCTAGCATCTATCTCAAGAATTAAATCAACTCCTTGATTAGACAAATTAAGGATAGGTAGATTTTTACACATCTTTTTGAAGTTTTGAACAATCTTTGAATCACTGGAAGCCAATATCTAACTTACTTCTTTTTTGAGTTTGTACTACAATGGCTTTCTCATCTTTGCTAAATCTTTAATGAAATCTAAAGCATAGGTAAAGCAATCAAGAAACATTTCTTACTGCTTTCTATCTTCAATCTCTTCAAGGAAATCTTCTATTTTTTGCAGAATATGCTTTTATTTGTCATCTTTTATCCCTAGACCCAAAAACTCAATTTCTTCTTCAGCTTAAATGCACTTGTTCTTACCAAGTATAATATCATGATCGATGCATCTTTGGATTGTAGCTAAGACATCATCTTTGTAATGTTCTATAGTTTCGGAAAAGACAGGGATATCAGGGATGTAAACTAAACAATAGTGATTAAGGTCTTTGAAGTTGTTATCCATTCTTCTTTGGAAAATTTGAGGTGCATATCCATTCATAATGTCCTTGAGGGACACTAAAAGTGGTTAAAGGAATGCTTTCTTCATCCATTTTTATATGCCAGTATCCGCTTTTGTAATCCATTTTTGAGAACCAAGAGGCTCCTTAAATTCTATTGAAAAGGACTGTTTTGTTATGAATGTAATAGCCATCAAAGATAGTATTATCATTAAGCTTTTTATAATTGATTATCATTTTTGCATTTCCTCTTTTTTCTTCGGCATGATTTCTTACCATAAAAGAGGGATTGGTGTGAGGACTCTTGCTATTCTTGATTAATCCTTTTTTTATAAGTTCTTTGATTTGTTTATCAAATTCTTGAATGTCTTAGAGTGTATACACCATTTGTTTTACTCAAATAATAGCATTAGGATTTAGCAAAGTAATCTTTGCAAATGTCTTACCTTTATCCCAAAATTTTAAAGGATTATCAAAGTAGAGTTATTTGGATAATTATTCTTGTTGTTCGACGATATGTTCTTTAATAGATAATTCAAGTAATAAAATTCTTAATGCTACCTCACATTGTGCAAGCATTACTTTTTCACCATGTTGGCTGCGTATGAACTCAATTTTCTAATGAGTGTAAGTCTTGCTTAATTTTTCAATAGGAATTGAGTGACCATTAATTGTGAATATTATTTGGTTTATGGTCTGTGTGCGTGTAAAATATAATTTTTGAAAATTATTTCCAATAATCATATCATGAGAGGGTTGATCAGTAGCCCATAGAACTAGTATAATGCATTGAACTCCTCCTAATTCTATGAATAACCCTTCTATAGCTTCATTGTGGCTCATAATACTATTGTTAGCTATCCTTACATGTAAAGAATTCTTGACTCATTTCCACATAAGTTCTGGAAATAACGCTCTTTTTCCAAAGCATATAGAATAACCACTATCTATGTGGGCACACAATTCATATTTATTATATTTCTCCAAACATACATTTATTAGGATATAAATGCTCTTAGGATTTGTATTGGTAACTTCATAGCATATCTTCGTTGTCATATTTTTTTACTTAACCATCTTTATAGATTGACTCACTACCATTTCTTGTTTTGTACCCTATGAATTTTCTATTTAGGCTCATACTTCTGTCTACACCGTGTCTTGTGGGTTTGAAACTCATTCTACTAATTTTACTGGTCATACTAATCGCGTCATCTTCTTTAAGCTTTTCTTTAGCTGATGAAGACCCTTCTTTCCATTCTGATCTTGTACTCATACTTCTTAATAATTGGGGTTTTATGGTAGTTTTACCAGTCTTATCAACATTTTTCTTTTAAATATTTGTAGGGTTGGAAAAGCTAGAAATCCATGACATGTGAGTTTTTATCTCTTGAGGATTGGATTTAATCATCTGGATTTTTTGCATAGGAGTAGGACTTTCAAATTTTTTTTGCTTCTATTCTTGTTACCTTAATTTTTGGATCTATTATATTATCCAATTTGTAGATAATTTTCCAAAATCCTCAATGGATATCCTGTTCTTTTTATTTCCATCCCAACTATTTTTATCTTAAGGGATAAGAAGTTTTTAGCAAAATTCATCATTTAGGCTTACATAATATCCAGGCCGACAATTGACTCCTACTGATCCATTATATAAATTGGTCTTAAATCCTGTGATAAATTAATTATTAAATTTGGTATGCCTAATATCACAGAGCAAAGCATAAAAATCAATGTCTTTGCCATAATATTATAATGAAATGATTCAAACTTGAACACTTTCAACATGAATATACCTGTACTTTCTATCTTTATTATGCCTAATGTTGTTTTCCAAATTAATGAGATTGACTTATCCCACATCATATTCACAACATTTTATCTCTAAATCCCCTTCCATCGTTTCACATACGTAGTTACTCTTCAATTGAAAGATGAGTTTTTTATAGATCATATCTTTCTGAATTATGAGAAGGACCCAATCTCCTTTGACTTCTTTGTTCTCATTGTCTACGGCAAACTCGTCTCCTTGAAGATCATCAAGACTAATCACAAAGCTCAACATAATCTAGGCTGCCCAAGGTTTCTTCATAATCACTTCCTTCATATTTATTGTCCATTATAATTTCAACAATTCCTTTGTTGTTATTTAGGGTTAGGTTTAATGACTCATCCTCACAGACTCAACATAATCTAGGCTACCTAAGGTTTCAATAAGCTTATTATTCTTCCTATTTTTGCATTTATTAGTATAAAGTCCTACTTCGCTGCATGGCCAACATTTATAGTTGTTTTTTCCTATGGGATAATAAGTTGTTTTCCTAAAAGATCTTTGTTTTTTTATGGCTTGGTTTGTTATAATATTTTCTTTTATGTTTCTCTCCCTTTTGCTTATTAAACCTCTTTTTCTTATAAATTTTTCTTTTTCTTCTTCTTTCAGGTTTCTTTCCCCATTGGTGAGATGAATCCCAATAAGTTAGAAATTGCTTCTTAATTTTCTTTCGCTTTTGGAGATCAAGATACTGATCATTGACCCGTTTTCTTAGATAAGAGATTCTTGAACCAATGGTATCAATGACATATGCTCTTTCAAACCATGCAATGTATTTTTTATTAATTATGGAATTTATCGAATATGACAATTTGTCATAGAATATACCAAGATTAGTTTCATTATTCCAAATTTTGTAATAATATTGACTAAATTTAGCAATATAATTCTCCATATATCTCATATCCCGTAATTCTATATTATGAATATTTCTTTAACATTCTCTTCTTTTTTTCTTCAGAATCAAGTTTAGCTCTAATAAACTCAATTTCAATTTTGATGTATATGCTCAAGGGATCAAACTTTCACTCAAATAGAATGTAACCTCAAAGAATACAAACTGGAATCAAGAGAGAGTTGAAGGGGGAATCCGAAAACAAATACAAAGATAGGAGATAAACTAACACTACTCTTGGATACAGAAACACCACCAAGAATAATGTTAGGGCCCTTAACCAAGTTTAGGATACAAAATCACCACCTAAACAAGAGTTAAGACTCACTTGATCACCACCTTACTTGGCCTAAGTAAGAATAAGCGAGTAGAGAATTTGCAGTAACAGATACTGAGGAGTTAAACTCAAATTCAGATTTCAATTCAACAACGTTGATTACAAAATGAGGAGTTGAAGCTCTTATATACGGCCATAGGTTTCCTCCCACATTAAAGAACCTCTTAGGGAGGTTTCTTCATGCTTAAGAAATGTCTAAGCTAGTTTAAGCTAATCTAGTTTACAAAGCATGTTTGCTTAAGCTAATTACAAAAGACGAGTTTAGTAATACAAATGTTTAACAACTAAACTCACTAGCTTAAGTTCTTATTAATCCATGGCTGATCTTGTGTACATGTAAGAGAAAGAAAATGACGGCCAACCAATGAGAACGTCATGGGTGTTTTCCTTAACCTTGAAGCAAGATGGCATGTATCTTTCTTAGCTTTGAAGTATGGTGACATGTGTCAGGACATGTTGCACTTGCATGGTGTTTGCTAGGTGAGTCACCAGCTTACTAAGCATTAAGCAAGCAAGGTACAAGTGTAGGAAAACCCAACTAGGAAGGTTTACTTAGTGAAGAAGCATTCATCTGCCCCCCACTTGTGCCTGCATTTCACCAAGCTTAGTGTATAGCTAGATGGCGTTTTCTAGTGTGGGGTTAACTTTAAGGTCTCAAACCCCCCCAATTAAGAAACTAGATGTAAAACATCATTTAGATGCTTAATAAAAAAGATTAATCAAACTGGGCTACTTATGCGCTAAACCGGGTAGCTTTGGTTTGTGGGCTTGTTTTGGCTGTGTGGGCTATTTTTGGGGGATTTCTTTTTATTCTTTGTTTGTGGACTTCCTAAACTAACCTACAAAAAAAAGAATTACATAATTTGGACATCATTTGGGCTATGAAACTGCAAAAATAAAACTGTGTGTATGTGCTGAAATTAACTCGATAGTTTGCTTCGTTTGGTCCTGCCAAATCACATTTGTTCCTTGGACTTGGACTTGATTACTTGAACTACCTCGACATGGAGGACAAATGTGGATTACCTTGACTGACTTGGATGTCCAAAATAGGCTGGCAAGATGGATCTCCATCAAATTTCCTTACATAAATTTTTGAACATTGCAACTGGCATTTCCATCATTCTTAATTCATTTTTACCGTCTTCATTTAATGAATCATACGTATCAGCTACAGTACTCGGAAAACTATGCTCAATATAGTACAGGAAACTTGCAACAATCCATGTAGTATTTAGGTTTAGGACAGTATTCATGCCTCTTTTCCAATGTTCAAATATTTCTTCCCCATTGCGAACTCCATTTATGTTTGAGATGTATCCTGTTTTGCTAATTGGAGTAAGACCAATTTCTTATTGGGTTGTAGTTTTTCTTGGGATAAACCCAAAGAAAAAATTGGTTGTTCGTTCTGCTTGAACATATCTAGGTCTCATAAAATGAGTATTTCTTTTAGAAGGTTCATCAAATTCTTCAGGTTTAGGAACAACATTGTTAACTAAATTGGACTCAATTTTCATCTACGTTGAGTTCCTTTCAAATCTCATTTATCTCGCCATCGAATACCATTTTTCCATATTTTATATCCAATTTCTTTCTAATTTCTTCCTAATGTACCACCTTAAGATCTTCTTAATTATGTTCATCTGCTGATACATTTCTTCTTATAACTAGACATTATTTGTCACTTCATTATCATCACTTGATACATCTTGTTTATCAATAATTACGCCTTTGATTTTGTTTAATTTTTCCGAATTTTTTTCTTTCTTAAACATATCCTGTAGTTAGTTAAAATTATACTACTTATACTCCATTATTTTCTTCTTTTTTTGCATTTCTAGATGATTTTTCAGCTGATTTTTCTCCTACTTCTTTTTGAATTTTTATATCATGTAAAGGAAATAGATTTTTGTTTTTTTTTATTTTTAGAAAGGATATTTATACTGAAAGGGAGTAGCAATACTTAAAGTCAATTTTTCACTATGTCTGATTTCGTTAACTAAAGAAAGATGGATTACAAATAATTCTTTCTAATCTCCTTAACTTCAGTCTTAGTCTTTTCTAATTCAGTTTTTAATTCTAAAACTATATTAGTAATATAGTATAATTGAGGTGGTACTGAAATAGTTTCTTCTGGTGAATGAACAATATGTGAATAATTGGGAGTTAGACTAGTAGGTGATGATTCAGGCATTAAACACCGTTAATTAGCTCCATTTATTAGCTTAATAATCTTAATTATTTTCGGTCACATGGCTCTGATACCAAATGAAAGAGGACCTCGAACACTACTAATGAGAGAAATTAGGCATGCACAAATGTAAAATTTTTGAAAGTAAGTTTTAAAGGATTGAGATTAAAATGCAAATTTTAAATGTTTAGGGGCTATAGAAAAACGGAGGGTATATAAAAGTTCAGTCAGCAAACATCGAGGTACTAAAATATTTGCTCCAGAAACGTAGGCCTTGAAAAATTAATGTCGTATATCTCGGGATACCTTAGGATTAACTCCCTATAAAATGTTTGCCTCTTTTAAATCTAATGTCCAAAATTTAGAACTGTCCTTTAAAATTATTATTTATCACGTAAATCAAGAAAAAAAAATTTTAATTATTAAGGTGGTTCAAACACTTGGGTGAATCATTAATAAAATATTTTCTTCTCATTTTTAAGAGGAAAAGGAAAAACTGAAAAGAAAAACTCTTTACCAAACACCCTAACTTAGATTATTGAGTAATCTGTGACACTGGCAGATCTGTGTGAAGGGTTGGGGTGTCTATGGCCGGCGCCAGCAAAAAAATTTCTAATGAGCTACAATTTGAAGGGGTTAGATTGGTACATATGAACACTTCTAAAATGGATAGTTTAATATATATCTGCATACATCTTTTCCATAGTCTAAATCCATTGTCTAGTGAGTAGGGCTTTGAAAGAATTGAGCCTAACTCTTCAAACCCTTGGGCTCACCTTGGTCAAAAGTCAACTCGAGCTCAGTTTCACCAAAGTTCGGCTTAGCTCTAGTTTGAGCTTGATCCTAGTTAGGCTCGACTCGTCGCAACTCAATCGACCTTGTTAGTTATTTTTGGGTGAGGAATTGCCTATATTCCAATAGTATACATAGACTTTATATTGGGTTGGATGTCCATAGTTAATATTAAAGCATATAGTTGTTATTGTTCAACAACCATCTCAAGCTAAGCTTTTGGTTGAATTGGTTATTGAACATGGTATCAGAGCCTTTCTGGTTGAGAGGTCTCAAGTTCAAATCTCAGCAGTCCCATATTCACTTATTGCGTGTAAGGGGAGCCTTTGCAACAACCACGCTGCAAGCCTTAAAGGCATTTGCGTGAGGGGACTTGTTAGAGTATCAATCTATTCCTGAGCCTTCAACCAGGGGCCTTCAACCATCAGCTTAAGCTTGTGGTTGAATTGGTTTTTGAACAAATATTTTTTTCTGTGAGTAGGTGTAGTAATAGCTAAAAGGAAAGAATTTTTCAATAGTTTTCAAGTTCAATTGTGCAAAGATTTAAATTATAAAATAAAAAAGGTCTATTGTGAAAGCTTGGATTTTATCGGTGAAACCCGTCTCAAACTCGATTTAACCAACCTCGACTCGAACTCATACTCAGCTGGTTGCTTATCAAGTCTAGCTGAGTCGAGCCATGCCTAATAGAGCTCAAGCTTGACACGACTCAACTCAACTTGACTACACCTACCTGTGAGTTGGCCAGTGACTCCATTGCACAAGAAAGAGGGAAAAAAAGGAACAAGGTGAAAACAAAGAGAGCAACACTTCTCTAGTTACGTTCAAGGTGTGAACAATTATTAGGCTGGGTGGGTAGCTTTGTCGAGAATTTATTATACAATAAAGCAATATAGTTGTTGACCAAAGAATAACAGTCACATTTTTGCACCATAATCTCCCATTAGTACATCGGCTACAAAGCAATTAGTTAAGTATTAATTAGCTAAATTAATTCTCCAATTATATTACAAGCTATGTGCTATTATATAAAGGGGGATAAAAACGTAAGGAGTGTGATAACATAAAGGCCAACATTCCTAGATTAATATTCTCTCTGCCTTCTCCCTCTCACAACCTAGCCATCCAAGAGGTTCAGGTTTGGAGTGTCACATTCCTGGTGACTCTAATAGCCACCATGTTCATGGGCAGCACTCAACAGACAAGATCTAGGCAATATTTCTGCAATGTTTTCACATCAAGGTAAGTCCTTATATTTCCAACAGTGGTATCAGAGCCTTGTCTGATTGATGCTAGCCTCAACTAGTTTGTGTTGGCCTAAATATGAGATTAATTAGTTTAATCAACCAATCACAACTGAACAAAGTGATTACTATTCTGTGTGAATGGAATAATGCCAGAATCGAGACTGGTGCTATTATTCTAAAATTGACATGTCTCACAGTCTCAGATTAATATATTTCTTTATTTATGATATGAAGTCTGCAAAAACCAGTATACCATAATATCGTATTGAGGTAAAGTCCTTTTTGTTCTGTGTGACATGAAAACAAGCAAAACTAGGGACATATGTTCAACTGCTTAAACTTTATGCTTCGTGTTATTATACCTCAGTGATAATATTATGACATAATGCTAATGTATAGGGTTTTATATGTTAATAAGACTAAGATCTAGTTAGCATTATGATCGTCAGACCCAATCCTGACTCCCCTTCGACGCTAAGACATTTGGAATCAAGATCTCTAATCTTTATGATTAATATCTAGTACCCGGACTCCAAATTTTTCCCTCCCCAAATCCGCGCACCCACGGATCCAGAGCACCCCAAATAAAAAAAATATAATAAAGGGTAAATAGATATACCTAAACCCATCAGAACTACCACGAGGGGTGGCACATGTGAGTCACCCGCCACCAACGAAAACTTTTTTTGTCATTTTCTACCTCCATAACCCTTGAATGCCTCCGATCTACTCATTCCCGGCACCGAATCACACAAAAAATTGCCCATGCAGCCGCGCATGTACGTCACGCTTCGCCATAGGGGTGGCGTGTTGGGCAAGTGGACAGCCTCTGGCGGTGCGTCGGCGGCCGATCTACACGTTGCTGATGGTGGTTATGCCGGAAGTTAAGTAGATGAAAGCTGTAGGCATGGTTGAGAAGGGATTATCAGCGATTGTCATCACGTGGGTTGATTTAGCGGTGAATTTCGCGGAACCGCGGTGGCCCTTGTCGGATGTGTCAGCGGAAAAAGGGTCTTGGTGTGGTGGTTGTCTCATCTGTGGGCTGAGAACAACCAACAAGTCTGATGGTCGGAGAGAGAGTGTCTGTCTCGCGGTGGCAATTTCAGAGAAAGAGGTGGGTCGATTTAGCGAAAGAGTTAGAGAGATAAAGTCTGAGGGGTTAGAAGAAGAAAATGTCCCAACCAACTCAATATGATGGGCTGGATAAAATAAAAGGGGGAGGGGGTGTCTCAGTTTTGTACTGGGAAACCCTTGGTTTGCTCAAATTATCTTTATTTTAGTTTTAAAATAATTATTAAGATTATTAGTCATCGCATAATTTCTGTATAAATTGATGTGGTTCATGCAGTTAGTTCATTCGTTGAATTAAGGTTTTGAATTAGTTTTAATTAAGAATGCATGAATTCGTTATAAAAACATTAATATGTTTAATGTTGTATGTAAACTTGTTTTATATATGTATCAACTTGATATTTTCGTGTCGAGTGACTAGTAAATAATCAATTTGATTGAAGTTGTATGAATGTGTTTCATATATAAAATTAGTATGATGTAAATTTGTTTTAAACGAATTCAATAAAAATATATATGTAATATTTAGACTAATGTTGATCCCCCTTGGTCTATAAATGAATATCTTTCATATGTTATGTTTTATAACTTCTATTATATAAATATGTTTTATATAATATTCATTTACATGAATATGTTTCGTAATTTAATAATTTTATGCAAATAAATGAGCAGTTCTGAATTGGTTAATTATTCTATCATCGTTCTAGTTAATAAAAATGATTAATTAAGCCTAACATGAATAATTTTCTTAGTATTATTTGGATATATAGGATATTTGTTCATTTTATGCATTTGTTTCATGAAATCTAAATTTGCAATATTATATCGATACGTTTTGTATAATTTGCGAGTTTTTTTTGCTTGAATTCATTTCATTTTTAATTTGTAATATCTTATAGATGTGTTCTATATAATTTATTGCGATTAATATTTGGATATATGTCATGTTACAAATTATGTTGCATTCAATTACATGAAGGTGTTTCATGTCAATCACCAATTAGTAATATGTCTTAAATGTGTTTTATATATACAAACTACATGAGTTGTAACAGATTTGCTAATGATTTTAGCACTTTTTCCTTGCCCAAATTAATGAATATGAATTTGTCTCATGTTTCCTATTAATTCTTGAATTTAGCAGTGTTTTATGAACTTGTTTCACAAAATCCAAATTTATAAAATTATCAATGTGTTTTATAATTTGCGAGTGACAATTGAATAAGTTTCATGCTATCTATGAGTATATAAATATGTTTTATATAATGTTCCTTGGGCATTAATGAATTTCTTTGTAACATGTTATTATTCGAATATGTTTCGCAATAAAGATTCATTTTATTATATAAATACGTTTTATATAATAATCTGAATTTTATGGTTGATATGTCATTGATAGAGTAGTTGTATAAATTCATTTTTTGTAATGAGATAACTTCATGTAAATTTGGTTAACATGATAAAGTTAAATGTCTTTGTGATATTTCTGATATGTTAATTAGTTTAACCATAATGTTCTCCATAAATTTTGTTTTATGGAAAAATGTCATAATTAAATTATAAAAACTTATAATTCATGTTTGTATGTGATGATTATGATCTTAGCAAAATTTTCGATCATGCGACATGAATGATGGAGTTTTTGATAATTTAATTATTTAAAAATATGCCTAATGTCCATCTTTTTAAAATATATACATCTAGATATGGAAATTAAAAATGTGGTTGGTAATTTGCTTACCAATGAATAGCTTGATAGCGCTGACTATGACACAAAGTGTCAGAAGATTCAGTTTCTTCTGAACAACCCTAAAGTGACACTCATTAGGTTCTAGGTCTCCTAGAATTGCAAAGATGGTACTACTAGTGAGTAGTATCGAGAAAACTTAAAGGCATACCAAAAATTGTTCGAGAATGGATTAACATGTTGTACTTTGTCGTATTGCATCAATGTCGATCTAGTGATGGAATTGAAAGTTATCCCACTGTTGAGTACACGTCGGATTAGTTTAGTATCGGGTTCATCTAGATTCATTTCGTCTTAAAGTTTCGGACCTAAGGCTAGTTTGGCCAAACGGAAAAAGGCTAAGGGAAGTAAAGAGACGCTTGTAGCACGAGTAAAGTGCTATAACTATGAAAATAAAGGATCCTATGGTTGGGATTGTCCTTAGCCGATTAAGGTGCCTTTTTTTTTCACAGTTGCTCCAGGATAATATGTGTGCTCCTAAGCATCAGTTGCCAAATGTCGTTCTTAGTGGATTGCAGACAAGGGAGCAACCAAGCACATAGTTCAGGATTGAGTTAATTTTGTGAACTTTCATCGCCACCTGGTGGGTTCACAAGTTGTCATTTTAGGTAACGACGATGAAGAAGATGTCCTTGAATTAAGGACATATCATTTGAGGCTCCGTAAAGGTACTACATTTTTCTCTTTCATGATGCTCGCTATGCACCTAGAGTGCAATATTCTCTTGTGTCTTTTGTTTCTGAGACTAGTTTTGTCTTTAGTTTTCATCCAAATGCCTTAGATATCGTATACAATGGCAATTTATTTGGCCATGTCACATTGAAAAGTGTTTTTAATGTTTTGGACAAAGCAAGACATCTTCCATCTTTGCCTCATTTTTTATTCTGTTTTAGGCAAGCTCCACTTGGCCGTGAGGGTCAAGATAAAGTTATTAAACTAGCTAAATATAGTATTTTAATCCAACTGATTAGGATTAAGTTGCCCATGTGTGAGTCAAGTCCAGCTAGAAAAGCAACTATGAGGTCTTTTCGTAAGGCTTCGAGCCCATCGAATCTCTTAGTGTTCATTAACTTCAGACATCTGCGGGCCCATGAATGTGAAAGCATATCATGGAGTGATATATTCGTGATGTAGATATGTGGACCTATTATCTCACCACTATTAGGTACTTGATGTGTTCATATACTTTATAGCGGAAGTAGCACTCAATTGGAATGAAATATTAGAACTTTTCGAACAAATCAAGGTCGTAAATATCTTCTTCATGAAATGAATTCCCGTAGTGTCGATTTTCTTAAACATAAGTTCCCAAGCGTTTGGTGGAATTTAAAATGGACCTCAATTTGTATGCGTTACAACAAGACCTTCAACCATCTCTTGATGACGGGGAGGATTTGAATTCTCACTAAGTCACCGAGGATGGTACACCTTCCTTATTCGATAGGAATGGTGAAGTTTTGTCTGTTTAGGAGAATGAGATTCATTTTCAATTTCCAAATGTTGAGGAGAGTCAGCCTGAGAATGAGGTTTATCCTCAATCTCTCATTCCGGAACATGTAGTTAATCCACACGTTCAGGATCCCACCTCCAACGAAAAGTGGGAGTAATTTTCTCCTCGTGCTTAGGATCCCATACCTCTTAGAGAAAGTGGGAGAGACTTATCACATGGGTAGACTAATAATGAAGGTCCCAGGATCCAAATGAGTGGGTATGGAAGAATTCCTCGACGGTATTTTTAAGTTGAAGAGGATGTATTCCTATGCACTTCATTGGAAGTTGAGGAACCCACCTTTGATGAAGAGGTGATTGATTCACCAAATCACAAATAATGGATGTAAGCCATGAGGGATGAGATGGACTCAGAGGCAAGAAAAATGTTTTAGAACATGTCGATCCTCTGTTCCGATGCCAGTCTATCATAGACAAATGAGTTTTCGAGATAAAACGTCGGGCAAATGGTTTAATCGATAAGTTCAGGCCCAACTACAACTGCTAGCCCTAGTTGCCCATTTGAACTTTGAGTTGTTTGAAAAGGACGTAAAGACTGCTTTCTTCAACGGTAATCTTGAGGAAGAGATTTATATGGACTAATCCATTGGTTTTGTATCAAAGGGACAAGAGAACAAGGTGTGTCGTCTTAAAATAACCATATGTGATCTTAAGCAATCTTCCAAATTTTGGCACTTTAGATTCCATGGAGCTATAATTTAGTTTGGTTTATCTATGGTTTTAGAAGACCATCATGTGTATGTCAAAAGCTCAACATGGGGGATTATGTTTCTTGTCCTGTATGCTAATGATATATTGCTGGATGGGACCAACTTGGAGTTGATCGAAGCTACTTAAAAGTGGTTGTCCTATGTCTTCGAGATGAAGGACATGGGTGACACTAGGTATGTTTTAGGAGTCGAAATAATTAAAAACCATCCCAAGATGCATATACAAAAAGGTCTTGGAACGATTTTGGATTTGTAATTCTGAATCCCTAGGTACTCCAGTTGAGATGTGTATAGCCTTATGTCTTGATCAATGGCCCAAAACAGATGATGAAATAGAGACAATGAATTATGCTAGTGTCGTAGGAAGCTTAATGTAAGCCATGTTATGTACACGACCTGACATTTTCTTTACGGTTAGTTTGGTATGTCGTTATCAAAGTAACCTAAGTTTTGCTAAGTGGCAAGCCATCAAGAAAGTCAATTGGTACGTTTGTGGTACTCCCTGCTAATTTAGTCTTATACTATCAATGGAGGACCTTAAATCGAAAGGATACTTAAAGATTGATTGGGATGGTGACCCGGATAAGTCTAGGTCAACTTCAGGACATGCCTTCCCTTTTGGTGGAAGAGCCAAATTGCACAACATTAATATCAGCTACAGAGGCAGGTTGTGTGTCTTGATAGCATAGAGACAAAAGGATTGTCATTAGGTATATATACACTAATGAGGTGATTATGTTCCCTTGACTAAAACTATTCCTAGTGATTCGTTCAAAGCTCATTTGTTGAGTATAGGAAATCATAAGGTTTAGCCCTTAGATGTGTTTTGCGATGGACGTGTTTCCCTGCAAATGAACAAAATGCTCATGATTTGTTATTGGATGTTAGGCATATTGAAATGTCACGGGTTTCTTATTGGCCTAGTCACACAGGCAATCACCCTAACACTTGAATAGCGATTAGGATGAGACTAAATCATATTGGCACTAGGTGTGCAATATTGATTACTCATATTGGAAGTGTATGAGTAAAATGAATATAGTCGCCTTAGTGAGTCTAAGATGAGACTCAAGAGAGTTGTGTATCTAATAAGTTTTCATATTGAGGCCTTAAAAGTCGAATCTTGAGTGTCAAGATTAAGATTCAGTATATTGATCTAGTGGCTCAGGTTAGATTTTTTGGTGAAAATCTAGACCAACGATTCACATGACATAAAGGTGACATACCCAGCTGAGTGGGAGTTATGCCATGACACACATTTCATACTGTATGTGCTTATAAGACGACCCCTACATTGAGGGACAATTAACTTCCCAATCTCTTGTCACTGTGTGCTCATATGGACGATGACCCTTCGACATAAAGCTATGATATGAAGTCGAAACTTGATGATGCTACCTTAATGTGTTTCTTAAGGGCCATGATGTGTACAGATCAGTGAGAATACGTTAGGAAAGCAGTTAAGCTGATATGAAATTTCATGAGTGTTTAAGAAAAAATCTATCCATCATCACTATATTAGCCCGGGTGATTATATTAAGTATATAATCATATGATATATCATATGGCATAAAGGGACTATGTATGTCGCTGATGATGCTGAGGATGATTTGGGGTATCGTATCTTGTGAAAGTGTTATGTCAGTTAGATAGTGACTTGATTATAACACTACTTGCTTGTTTTTAGTCGCACACTCCATTCCCAGTATGAACTGTGATGAGATTTATTGGCAGAGAGATGTAGGATTTGTGGCCTATGTGACCGAGGGGAGCTGTTGACCAAAGAATAACGGTCATATTTTGGCACCATAATCTCCCAGTATCTAGGTTACAAAGTGATTAATTAAGTATTAATAAGCTAAACTAATTCCCCAATTATGTCACAAGCTATGTGCTATTATATAAAGGGGGATAAACATGTAAGGAGTGTGATAGCATAGAGACCAACATTCCTAGATCAATATTCTCTCTTCCTTCTCCCTCTCACAACCTAGCCATCCAAGAGGTTCGGGTTTGGAGTGTGACATTCCTAGTGACTCTAGTAGCCACCATGTTTGTGGGCAGCACTCAACAGGCAAGATCCAGGTAATATTTCCATAGTGTTTCCACATCAATGTAAGTCCTTATATTTCCAACAACAGTACAACAGTAACAACTAAAAAGCACAGATGTAGTTCTACAAAGCAATAATCGCTACTAGAAATGGGTCCTTTTGGAAACTAAATAAACACGTAAAGCTACGAAGGTGGCCTGAAGCAGTAGTGTCCCAACCATCTCGAGCACAATCGTAACATCTACGGATCTACTTCCATCATCTATTTTCGAAATGATCGGCAATTTAGAGGTGAATAATAGGTAAGATTGGATCGGATTTATATTAGTATATATAAAACTTAAATAAGTTGAGAATTTAATTTGTTTAAGACAAACAAGTCAAGTATAGTCATCTAATTATCCATTTGTCCAATTAAAATTTTCAAGTAATACATAATTACATAATATTAAAAATAAGTTTACATGCTACATTATGCAATCCGATTCATTATAATTTACATTTTGTTATTATTGTTTTTTGTGTTCTTAATTATAAAAAAGGTAAATAGGTAAATGATAAACGGTAAATGGGCTTATATGTTTAATACATTTAAATAAACGGATGAAATAAGTATTTTTTCGTGTCAAAAATATCAACATGAACATAATTTATTTAATTAAATAGGTTAAACATGTAAACCTATTTAATTAAATGAGTTGAAAATTTATATCTAACTCACTTAACTTCTTGTCGATTTTGTGTCGATAATTTTGTCAGGCCAGCTTTGTCCACCTCTAGTTGATATATATCTTATCAAGAGATATTTTTTTTAAAATATCTTGTCTTAGCTTAAAGTAATACATTGTATGATTTAACATATCTAAAATTTCAACCGTTATATAATTAGTTAACAATTGTGCATATTTCTACGAGTGTAAATGATATCCTAATTAGATTAGCCCTATCCACGAATGCGTATGATAGAAATAATTATATAATTGAGAAAAATTAAGGTTAAAATGGTGGTTTTTTACAATTTATAAGTAGTAATAGTTTTTTTGCTATTCAATTATACTATTGTTTTTCAATTTAATACATTATAATACAATTTTGGAGCTATAAGTGTCTTGTAGCAAGATATGTGTTATTTTACTTTCAAAATACTCTTCAACCATTACTTTCGTTAAATAATCTTTACTTCCTTCACTATCAAATGTAATACTATTTGATGTCCCTCATGAGGTATCTGCAAAATTATACCGTAGGTGCATAGTCGACGGACAACTCAGAGGGGATAGAGCATTACATACGATTTGGGGTGACGGAAAACATGATGGAAAAAATTAATTTATGAGGGTAATTAACATATTAGTTAAAATAATTTAGAGTTATGTTTATCATTAAAGTCGGAGACTTTTCAATATAGAATGGTGATAACAACGAAAGAAGGGAAAAAGCGTGTGCTAAATGTCTCTATATTAGGCAATGTAAATAGGGAGTAAGGTGGTATCATCATTAGTAGATATAATCTAATTAAGTGGACCATAGAATTTGTCAACTTTTTTTGTTTTTGTTTTTGTGAAAATGTTGTCAATGTTCCTTTGATATTCTCTCTTCCAATTATAAATTGCCATAAATTGTACTTAGATTTGTTATTAATCATCCTCTAATTTTTTGTCTCCATGTTTTGTTCTCTTAAAAAATAGAAATTCTTTACACTTAAAAAAAGACAGGAAACTAGAATTTTCTTTATTTAGAGGGACATGTTATGCAATTCAAAGTTTGGTGATTATTTACAGCAAATATCAAAGTTTAGTGATTTTTTAAACCTTTTTTAAAGTTGAGTGATTTTCAAGAACTTCAGAAGAAAAATGAGTGATTTTAACGCTTTTTTCACTAAATATATTGTCCTGTCAAAACATTCTCAAACTTTAGGGACATTTATTTTGTATACATGGACACCGAGTTGTAGATACTTCAACTCCTCAATTTGATAACATGGTAGCTTACTTATTATAAGTGATGGTATATTTGGTTCATAATTTTCAATACTATCATTCATATGCAATAAATAAGCTATTGGGTCAGTAAATTGCTCAGTCGAAGTGTGGTTGACTGAGTTAAATATGCATATACAAAACATATGCTTTCAAAATATACAAAGCACTCATCGCTATTGTGTTAGAGGTATGTATGTTTGACTCTTGAAGATATGTATAAACAAAATATACACCCTCAAAGTATAGAGGATGATCATTACTTCCTAAGTAGGGATTATTAGCATTCAATAGTCAAAAAGCCAACAGACTGGTCTAGTATGGCCTGCAAGTGATGTTCACCATCATCACCACAATATAAACACCTGCCCATGCCCATTTTTAAAATTACAAGAATGCATCAAAATGTAGATGGAAATTGTGACTGAGTTTCGACCCATGGAGAAATCACTGGTCAAAATCAAGTTACTGACGGAACTTCCCGCAATAAAGGATGGATTTTCAGTGATGGACTGATACCCCGTCACCATCACATTGATAAATCCATATTGATGGAATGTGAGACCCTCAGTGCAATATTGATAGACAAATTTGTCTATATGTCCGTCACTACTTTTGGGCACCAAAAATTTTGAAAAAATTGCTATATAAAAAATGAATGCTGGAACTTCTAGGTTGTTTTTTTGCTAAAAATTATGGGCACCATAAATTTTAGCAAAGCAGGGCTTCTAATCCTAAATGACAAAATTTGTCATTCCATACATTTTTTAATGTCCTTCAACTTGAAAATTTTTACCTCAAGATAAATAATCTAATAAAACATGATGGAGGTCCATTCATGGAGTATGATTTGGTCCACTAAACCAATCAAGGAAATCTAACTGCTAGCACCAAGGTCCACGTTTTGATCAAAGCCTTGTTGGGACAAAGTTCAGAATTACCCGGGTTTGATTCCATGCATAAGCTCGATTTTGTGCATCTAATCTCCTAAACGTCCATGAGGCTTAGAACCCTTATTTTTGCTTAGGATGTTAGCTAACATCCTCAACTTCCAAGGCATGAAGAGAAATCCAAGTTGAGTCAAGTGCTTCATAGAGTTTCAATAGCCACAAGTTAGCCATTGCAATTTTGGCACTAAGCTGTCCCGGTTTGATTTTCTACTTGGTTTCCTTCCCTAAACCTAATTTAGCCCTGATTTCTTCACTTAGGGTAATTATTAACATCCTAATGAAGTCATTCATTCTTTAAAATCAAGCCTAAATTGAGTGGAGGTAGGTAGCCACGTTGCTCATTTTTGGAGCCAAGCTGGGTGTCCAATTGAATTCAAATGTACCACAACTTTGCCTTGCAAGAGAAGCCTTAGGGACCTACCTTTTTGCTTGCCTTCTTGATTAAGGAGCCAGGAACATAATCATTGAAGAAGTTGTAGCTTTGGAAGTCAAATTGGCTACTAGGAGGAGAGATAAAGATTTGCTAGTGTTCTAATTAGTTGGTCGTAAAGGGGCATGCAACAGTAGCCATTTCTCTCTCTCCCATGTGCAAGTGGATCAATTAGTAGCTAATTAACATGTTCAAGTTTGAGTTTAGCTTTTAAACAACTTGCTTAGCTAGATTCACCAATTGTAATTAGCTAGGACTAAATATGCTTTGCATTCTGGGTTAGTTTAAGTTAGTTTAAAGGTTTCCTAAAATGTAAGGAAACTCTTAACTAGGAATCAAGGGAGGGACATGTATTTATGCTTGCTTGCTTGCTTATTGTAAGCATTATTCTGCCATTGAATGAAAAGAAGTTGAGCTTTGCTCCTTGAACCCAAAACACTCTTGCTAGTTTATCCTTGCTTTGGCCAAGTAAAGTGGTGAACTAGTTGAGTGTTGACCTTTTCTTTGGTGGTGTTTCTACATCCAAAGTAAGATTCAGGACCCCAATCCATTCTTGGTGGTGAATCATGTATCCAAGATTGAGATTAGTCTCCATTATCCCTTTTACCTTCATCCCGATTTCAGTTGTTTCAGTTTATGCTTGCATTCTAATTTGATTAGCTTGCACTTCAGTATAGAGTGTGAGTAAATCCTTGTGAGATTACATCATTTTTGGTATCATACCTAAGGTTTCCCCTTGGCCTTGAACCAAACCCCAAACACATCCCTAGTGCACAAAAGCTCAAAGAAACCAATTTTGAGATAACTCAAGTCATGAGTTCTAACATGACTTTAGAAGAGAAGTTTGAAGCTTTAATGAAGATTTATGAGGCATCATGACCACCAATGAAAAACTAAAGAACCAGAATGAGTATTTGAGCCACAAGCTTTTCTAGTTTACCCAGTTCTACCTAAGAAGAAGAAAATTTAAGAGACCACCATCCTTTAGTCTCTTCCAGTGAGGAGGAGCCTCAAAGGAGACCAAGAAGAGGAAGAAGGTTCCAACCCAACCTTAATGACTTAGGGTTTAGATCCCGGAGTCTGAAGGCAAGCTAGACTCGGATGACTTCTTGGAGTGGTTGCACACGGTTGAAAGAGTTTTCAATTTCAAAGAGATTCTAGAAGAAAATAAGGTAAAACTTGTTGCTCTCAAGCTTAGAAAATATGCATCTCTTTGGTGGACTAATCTGTGTGCTAAGAGAGTAGAAAAAGAAAAAAGACGATCAGAACTTGTGAGAAAATGAAATCTAAGCTTGAGTCCTATTTCCTGCCCCCTTCCCACCTTCAAGATAGTTTCCAACTATACAATCTGACCCATGGTACTATGAGTGTAGAGGATTATACTAGAGAATTTGAGAAGCTTTTGATTAAATGTGAACTACAAGAGGCTGAAGATCAAACCATTATGAGATACTTAGGAGGGCTTGATCCTAGGTATGCTAATGTAGTTCAGTTGCAGTAATACTCAACCTTTGATGAGGTTTGTGTTTTAGCTCACAAGGTTGAATAACAAAGAAAAACCAGACCCTACAAAAGAGATTTTCCCAAACCCATACCCAAAATCCAGCCTTCTAACAATGGGAGTTCTTTCCTACCCCCCAAAACCTGCAGTTATACCCCCTTCCACCCAACAAAAGAATCCAACTCCGTAAAAGAGCCAAGCCCCACAAAATAGATCTAACCCTATCCCTTTGAGCACTGGGAGGTGTTTTAAGTGCCAACCTTGGTCACATTGTCTCGGATTGTTCAAACAAAAAGATCATTTCCTTGGCCGAGTGGGAGGCAACAAAGGAGGAGGAAAATTAGGAGAAAAAGAATTTGTTCTTGATAAAGGATTAAGAAGAGCATCAAGATGAGGTTCTAGAGGAGGCTAATAAAGGTGAGATGTTGGCTTTGAGAAGATTTTTAAGTAACAAAGAACGATGAGAGAACATCGTCTACTCTCGGTGTACTGTCCAAGGTAAAGTTTGCTCTACGATGATTGACGGTGGAAGCTGTGCCAATGTGCTTTCTCTTAGCATGGGGGGGGGGGGGGAAACCCAATCGCCATACCTTAGCTCACCCTCATCCATACAACATTCAATGGCTCAATCAAGGTAAAGGCTTGCAAGTTAATTCAAGAAGTTTGATTTCATTTCTATTGGTAAGAACCACCAAGATGAGTTTTCTTGTGATGTTATCCCTATGGATGCTCACACATTCTGTTGGGAAGACCATGGCTATTTGATAGGAAGGTAATGCATGATGGTTGCCTGAATGCCTATACCTTCTACAAAGAAGGAAAGAAGATTACCCTTACCCCTTTAAGCCCTTCCCAACTCCACAAAAAAGCCATGACCTTCCGGACCTATTTCTCACATGTAGTGAACCATTACTTAAAAGCTTCTCACCATGAGTTTAGAGCTTTTAAGGAATGGATCCTCAACGCCATAGATGAGTTTGAGAGCTCTTCCCCAAGCCATCCCTTAGCCATCTAACTTCTTGAACAATTCATCCACGTTTTCCCTAAAGAGATAACCCTCAATTCAGCTCCCAAAAGAGTCATCTACTACCACATGGACCCAATTCTAGAAGCCATACTCCCAAATAAACTAGAATGTAGAATGAGTCCCAGAGAGACCTTGGAGATCCAAAGGCAAGTAGAGGAGAGTTGATTTCCAAGGGTCTGGTTAGGGAATCACTTAGTCCTTGTACTATCCTAGCTCTTTCAGTCCCTAAAAAGTATGGGAGCATGAGAATATGTCTGGATAGCCGTGTCATCAACAAGATCACTATCAAATATAGGCATCTTCCTATACCATGGATTGAGGACATGCTAGATGAAGTGCATGGATTCAAGGTGTTTTCCAAGGTGGATTTGACGAGTGGATACTACCAGATTCGAATCAAAGAAGGAGATGAGTGGAAAATAGCTCTCAAGACCAAGGGAGGTTTATATGAGTGGCTAATTATGCCTTTCTGTTTGTCAAATGCACTAAGTACTTTTATGAGGATTACGAACCCAGTGTTTAGGCCTTGCATTGGTAAGTTTGTGGTGGTTTACTTTGATGACATTCTGATCTATAGTAAGACTGAAGAAGAACACTCAGATTATCTAATCAAAATATGATGATCCTTGATTAAGAAAAACTTTATGGGAATCTAAAAAAGTGCACCTTCAGTACAAATGAGGTGAACCTTTTAGGTTACATTGTGACAGTCCAAGGCAGTAAGATAGATGAAAGCAAGGTGGAGGCCATTCGGTCTTGGCCTATTCCCAAGACTCTTTATGATGTCAAAAGTTTTCATAGACTTGCCTCATTCTATAAGTAGTTCATAAAACCATCATGGCTCCTATGACTGAGGTAATCAAGGGTTCATCCTGCAAATGATCCCTAAAGGTCAATCTACCTTTGAAGAGATCAAATACAAACTCACTCAATCCTCAGTGTGAGCCTTACTATGCTTTGACAAGGTTTTTGAGATTAAGTGTGATGCATCTAGAGTTAGTATTGGCGGAGTCCTTACATAGGAAGGAAGGCCCGTAGCCTTCTTTAATGAAAAGTTATGTGATTCAAGAAGGAAGTACTCCACATATGATAGAGTTTTATGCAATTGTGCGGAGTTTAGAGCACTGGAGTTATTATCTAATGGCTAGTGAATTCATCTTACATTCTTATCATGAGGCATTGAAGTACATTCAAAGACAGTACGAGTTGAAATCAAACCATGCTAAATGGGTGGAATATCTTTAGCCATTCCACTTTACAATCGAGTATAAGTTCGAGAAGCTTAACAAAGGAGCTGATGCCTTATCAAGAAGGCATTTATTATTGTTTCAACTAGATGCTTGCATTCTGGGATTTGAGCATCTTAAGTCCCTTTATGCTGAAGATGAAGACTTTGGGGAGCTTTATTTTGATTGTCAAAAACATGCCAAATGTGAGTTTCTGATCCAAGAGGAGTACTTATTCAAAGGTACTCATTTGTGTATTCTTAAATGTGGTACCCATGAACTGCTGATAAGGAAGATCCATGGTGGTTCTTTGGCTGGTCACTATGGTCAGAACTAGACCCTTACCAAGCTAATGGAGCATTACTTATGGCCAGGCATGAGCAAAGACGTGCAAGATATCTTTAAGAGGTATGCTACTTGTCAAGTCACTAAGAGACACTTATTAACTCTTGGTTTATACACATCTCTACCCATTCCTACCCTTTCTTATGTTGATGTAAGCATGAATTTCATTCTTGGCTTGCTAAAACTCAAAGGAACAAGGATTCCATCTTTGTGGTGGTGGTGGATAGGTTCTCCAATATCTAGGTTGACAATTGAATCCTACTGATCCATTACATAAATTAGTCTTAATTCCTGTGATAATTTGATTATTAAATTTGGTATGCCTGATATTACAGAGTAGAGCATAAAGATCAATATCTTTGCTATAATACTATAATGGAGAAGTTTGAACTTGAAAACTTTCAACATTGATATACCTATACTTTCTATCTTTGTTATGTTTAAGGATATTTTCCCAATTGATGAGATTAACTTCTCCCAAACCATACTCAAAGTCTTTTATTTCTAGATTTCATTCCATCATTTCAAATACTTACTCTTTAATTGAAAGATGGATTTTTTATGGATCATATGTTTCTGAATTATGGAAAGGACCCAATCTCCTTTGACTTATTCGTTCTTATTATCCACAACAAATTCTTCTTTTTGAAGGTCACCAAGACTTATGAAACGACTTTCCATCATATGACTAGTTTTCTTCATAGTCGTCTTCTAGTATAATCCCAACAATTCACTTGTCGTTTTTCAGGGTTAGGTCTAGTGCTTCTTCTTCGCTAAGCTTAAAATAATCTAGATTACCCAAGGTTTCAATTAGCTTGTTATTCTTCCTATTTTTGCATCCGTTTGCATAATAACCTACTTATCCACATGCCCACTTATAGTTGTTTTTCCTAGCAGGACAATAAGCAGCTTTCTTAAAAAATCTTCGTTTTTAGGGTTTGGTTTGTTGCAATATTTTCTTTTATATTTCTCTCCCATTTGCTTGTTAAAGCTCTTTTTTTTATAAAATTTTCTTTTTCTTGTTCTTTTATGTTCCTTTCCCCATTGGTGAGGAGAATCCTAACAAGCTAAAAGCTGTTTCTTTATTTTCATTTGCTTTTGGAGATCAAGGCATTGATCATTGACCCATTTTCTTAAATAAGAGATTTTTAAACTAAGGGTATCAATGATATCTGTTTTTTCAAATCATGTAATATACTTTTCATTAAATATGGAATTTATTGGATATGATAATTTGTCAAGAACATACGAAGATTAGTTTCATTATGCCCAATTTTATACTAATATTGATTAAATTTAGCAATGTAATTTTTTTAGATCTCTCATAACGCACAACTCTATGTTATTAATCTTTCTTTACCATTCTCTGACCTTTTATTAGAATCAACTTTAGCTGTGATAAATTGCGTTTCAATTTCCTTACATAAATATTTGAACATTGCAACGGGTGTTTCCATCATTCTTAACACATATTTATTGTCCCCATTTAATGAATCATACTAGTCAGCTACTGTGCTAGAAAAACTATGTTCAATGCAGTTTAGGAAATTTGCATCAGTCCATGTAGTGTTTAGGTTTAAGACACTATTCATGCCTCTTTTCCAATTCTTACATAATTCTTCCCTATTACGAGCTTTATCGACATTTAAAATGTATCCTGTTTCGCTAATCAGGGTAAGGACAACTTCTTCGGAGGTATTGGTTTTCCTTGAGATGAAACCAAAGGAAAAATTCATCGTATGTCTTGCTAGAATGTACCTAGGTCAAATAAAATGGGCATTTCTTCCATAAGATTCACCAAATTCCCTAGGTTTAAGAACTAAGTTGTTAACTAGGTTGGACTCAAGTTCTTCTATGTTAAGCTCTTCTCCAATCTCATTAGTCTCATCATCAAATATTATTTTACCATATCTTTATCCAATTTTCTTCTAATTTCTTCTTAAGCTACAACATTAAGATCCTCTAGTTTAGTTAAGTTCATCTGCTTATATATATATATATATATATATATATATATATATATATATATAT
>JACYFF010031957.1:15826188-15881741 GCA_017589665.1 Selenicereus undatus | reverse complement strand
ACACACACACACACACACACATATATATATATATATAGAGAGAGAGAGAGAGAGATATATATCCTCTTCTACTGGACATTATTTGTCTCTTCATTTCCATGAGATATTATGTCTTGTTTATCAGCCATTGTGTCCATGATCTTGTTTAATTCTTCTAATTCTTGTTCTTTTTCAAATATATTCTGTAATTGTTCAAGATTAAACTGCTTATACTTCACCGTCTTCTTCTTGCTTTGTCTTTTCAAATGATTTTTTTGTTGATTTGTCTCTTACTTCTTTTTGGATTTTTATACCTTGCAATGGAAACAGATTTTTGTTTTTGGGTTTTGAAAAGGGTATATATGTTGAAATGGAGTGCAAATACTTGAAGTAGATTTTTCACTATGTCTAATCTCATTAACTAAAGAAAGATGAATTACAGATAATTGCTTCTTAATCTCCTTAATTTCGGTCTTAATTTTTGCTAATTTGGATTTTTGTTCCAAAATTATATTAGTGATATAGTTTAATTGAAGTGCTACTAAATTGGTTCCTTCTGGTGAGTGAACAATAGTGAATATTTAGAAGCAGGACAATTAGATGATGATTCTAGCATTAAATACGATTAATTCAAGCATTAAATGGAGTTAATTAGACTAATTATCTTAATTATTTTTGATCATGTGGCTCTGATACCAATTGAAAGAAGGTCCCAAACATTTCTTATAAGGGAAATTACACATGCAAAAAAAAAAATTGAAATTAAGTTTTTAAAGATTTGGGTAAAATATGCAAATTTGAAAAGTTATAGGCGATTTTTATAAACTAAAATAGTAGCTTGGACTTGAAAATAGTTCGCATAAAATTTTGAGGATGGTTCTGCTAGTTACTTCATATGTCAAGTTACCTTATAATTAGTTCTAAAAATCGAGAGTCCTTAAAATAGTTTACACTAACTTGATGGTACCTTTGTATAATTTATTCACCAGAAAATGCCACTTTTTTAGGAATATTGATTTTGCATTATTTATTTATTTTTTAGTTTCATTTTTGGCAAGATGTACATGAACTATAAAGTAAAAATCTCACGGGCATGGTAAACCACACGTGACATCTTGCGTACTTGAAATGCCATTCCTAATAATTATGTTAAGATTTAATGACAAAACTATCAAACTTAATACTTCATGCACTGTATATTAATATTTCGCTAACTTCACATATACATTAGAGGAACAAAAGTGCAGATTTAAAAAATCCAGAAATTTGATTTATATTTAATATGGGATAGCTGTTCAACTTTTTAAAAATCTTTTTCTATCAATTGTTTTTAATTTTTACTTTGGTAAGAAAATTGTATTTTTCAATATCTAAATCTTTGTACAAGCGTAGAGGTACAAACTACTTAGGTAAAAAGAAAACTGAAATTAAGGTAACAAGCTTTTTTTTTAATCACCAATAAGGTAACAAGCTTTTACTAAATTAAGAATTGACCTTCAAAAATTATAAATACCGTAAACAAAATTAAATAAGGGATTGATTGATTTTTTTTTTTTCTCAATTCAGCTAGCCTCAAAACGCTACCCAAAACACTGTTGCCAAACACACCCTTAATCACCGTTACGTTTTCCACCCTGAAAAAAAAAAAAAATCAATTGTTCCTAGCACAACAATCCATTTCTATTTTTTGCAGGCAAGAGTTGTATGCCCTTCACCTTGGTTCTGACACCAGGGTCCCTTTACTCAACCCATGAACTACAAAACCTTTAAAAGAAAAGGAAACTTCAATTCAGATTTCATACTCCTACGTATCATTACACAGAATCCTAAATGCCCCCAAACCATGTCACTGGAGTTGCATGTAATCTTAATGGATTCTTAACATAACTTAACTATACTAAAAAAACGCTACACCCAATAACCCTCAACTTTTTTTTTTCTAACAATGGCAAAGAAGAGACAGAGATCACAGCACAGCTTCAAGGATTGAAGTTCAGCATTGCCTATACACATCATGCATCACATTCTCTCTTTTCTTCCTCCTGACGATGCCATGATGAGGACCTTCCTTTCAAGTGTATGGAGGGACTTGTGGATTGGCGTCCCGATTTTGAACCTCGACAAAACCCTCTCCTATCCAACCCTAGAAAAGAATAAGTACGGCCCATTATCTTTCGATATGAGATATGATCTCCATGAAAGTCTCAAGCTACAATCCTTGGAGTTCATCGATCGAACCCTTACAAAGCGGTCCAAGTTGTCTATATAGAAAATATTATTTGAAAGCAAGGGCAAACCAAGCTTGAAGGCTTCGGTTCTTCTCTTTCATTTTGTACGGCCAAATACACACTACATATATGACAAACAAATAAGGAATTTGTGCTAACCTTAGTCGACTACTTGGCGGCTAAGTAATACCAACATCATGCAAGAATACAATTCTACCAAAATAAGAACACTAGCATATTTACAACTTTATCACTTAAGGGATAAAAAATATTTACACAATATTGGTATTCCATCACTCCCCCTCAAGTTGGAGCATGTGGACTAACAATGCCCAACTTGGATCATAGATACGTGAACTGGTGCTTGCCAAGAGCTTTAGTGAAGACGTCTGCGACTTTATTTTTGGAAGAAATGTAGCAAGTTACTAACTTACCTGACAAAAGTCGTTCCCGAACAAAATGACAATCCATCCCAATATGTTTTGTCCTTTCATGAAACACCGGATTGTTTGCAATATGTAACGCCGCTTGATTGTCACAAAATAATTGGATAGGAGTAGAACCAAAAATGCGCATGGAGGCTAAGAATGATTTAACCCATATAAGATCACTAGTAATAGTAGCCATAGCACGGTATTATGCTTCAGCTGAGGAGCGAGATACTGTAGTTTGCTTCTTTGTGCTCCATGATACAGGTGAGCCCCTAATGTGACAAAATAACTAGTAAGAGATTTCCGAGTTAGGGGACATGCTCCCCATCAGAGTCACAAAATGCAATAATGCGTAAATTAGAGTCACCCCGCAAGAGGATTCCTTGCTCGGGATTGCCTTTGAGATATCGAAGAACCTGTCGAGCTATGTCCATGTGAGCCTCCCGCGGGGCTTGATAAATTGAGATAAAATATAGACGGAGTAACTTTAACTCGGGTTAAGTAAGAGTAAGGTAGAGAAGTTGACCCACTAGGCGACGATATATTGAGTTGGATCCTCCAACACCCTTCCAGTTGCTAAGCTCAGTTTGTGATTAGTTTCCATAGGAAAGTCCGCAGGCTTGGCTTCAAGGAGGCCGCATTCATCAAGAATTTCAAGAGCAAACTTCCGTTGACAAAGGAATAAACCTTTTTCATTGTGGGGCGCTTCTATTCCCAAAAAATACTTGAGTGGGCCCAGATCCTTGATGCGAAAGCATTGATGGAGATAGGTTTGAATTCGGCACACAAATCATCATCATTTCCAGTTAGTACCAAATCATCAACATAAATTAATAAAGCCATAAATTTGTTGCCCTTGGAGTATGTGAAAAGGAAGTAGTCGGCACAGGAACGAACTAACCCATAGGCAAGAAGCGTTGAGGATAACTTCACAAACCATTGAGAGGTGCCTGTTTTAAGCCATATAACGATTTCTAAAGATGGTAGATTTTGGTGGAGCTTGTAGTCTTGAAACCAAGAGGAAGATTCATATAGACTTCCTCGTCTAAGTTGCTATGTAGAAACACATTATTTACATCAATTTGATGAATAGCCCATCCTTTTTGCAGCTGCTATCGAGAGAAAACAACGAACACTTGCCATTTTTGTAACTGGGGCAAATGTCTCGTTGTAATGAAAGCCTTCTATCTGCTTGTCGCCCTGAATCACCAAGCGTGCTTTATACCGCTCAATATTGCCATCAGAGTTATGCTTGACCTTGTACACCTATTTACACTTTATGAGCTTACGTCCTGGAGGTAAATCAACGATGGACCAAGCCTGGTTCTGCTCCAAGGCTTCAATTTCATGGGCCATTGCTTCCCGCCACTTAGGATCTTTTACAGGTTCATGAAAGAACCTGGGCCCCACAACTTTGGTAATAGCAGCTAAATAATGTTGATGAGAATCAAAACAATTATTACACGTAACATAATTCGCAATCAGATACGGTTTACCTGAAGATACTTTTTGGATTGGACTTGCATGAGAAGGAGGGGTTGTAGACGGAGCAGTGTAACAAATGCAGTCTTGTATGTGCGACGGTGCTTTCCGAACCTTCTTGTTGTTCTCCATAGTCGATGGTGTAGCTGGACCGGTTGGATTATGCAGATTGCTCCCCCTGTCGGCCAAAACACCCGGGTTGGGCTGAGTTTTATAAGCAGTGGGCTGGGGCCCGTCAATGCCGGGCCCAATGACCTCCTTTGACCAACAACCCCTGATTTAGATTGTTGACCGCTATGAGGTTCCACTGGCCCATTCGTGTTATCTGACAGGACTGGGCTGGGCCGAGACAGTGCGTCTAGCCTAGGAGTAGGAGAAGTCGTGTCTGGCCAAGTGTTATGGCCCAAATTCGATGTTCCATTAGGGAGACAGGCAAGTAGATGGTGCTCATCGTCCATGTGATCATCAAACATCCAACCCAAATCATCTTTTAACTTGCTAAAATCATTTTCTACATTTGCTTGAGATGCAAAAGGATATGTCTCTTCACAGAAGATCACATCACGACAAACAAATATCTCATTGGTTTCAATATCATACAATGTACAACCCTTCTTACCATGTGGATATCGTACAAAGATGCATCACTTACTTCGTGACCCAAATTTATCCTTTTGCCTTTGGTTATTGTATGCATAACACAAAAACCCAAACACCGTAATCTGGTCATAAGATGGCTTTGCCTTAAATAATTCTTTATAAGGAGTTTTGCCACAAAGGGTCCTAGTGGGTGTTCGATTAATAAGGTAGGTTGCAACTAACACACATTCTCCCCAAACTTCAATAGGTAAATGAGCCTCCAAACGAAGAGCACTAGCATCATTCAAGACATGAAGATGTTTTCTCTCTACCCTTCCATTTTGTTGGACCGTGTCAACACAACTAGCTTCATGAATTATGCCTTGCTCCTTGTAAACCTTTTTCCTAGGAATTGAACCAAACTCACTACCATTGTCACTCCTAATGGTCTTAACCATTGTATTAAATTGGGTTTGCGCCATAGCGCAAAATTCTTTAACCAATTGAGATGCTTCATTTTTGCTCTTCATGAGGTATACCCAAACACAACGACTAGCATCATTCAAGATAGAAAGAAACTAGTTTGCTCCACAGAAAGACTTAACAAAATAAGGCCCCCATATGTCGCAGTGAATAAGATCAAATGGTTTTGCGACTTTATTTTCGCTAATATTAAATGATAGTCAAGTTTGTTTTTCTCTTAAGCACACATCACATAATTCCTTATGATTACTACTACCAACTACTCCTGAAATAATTGTAGATAAATTGGATAATGCCTGATTTGACGGATGCCCCATTCTTCTATGCCATAGCTCATAAGTTATCACTTTGTTTGCTTGTACTTGTGTCATCGTACCTTCCTTGTAGAAATAAACCCCCCTTTAATGCTCACCCGATCCAATCAGCATCTTCTTAGTAAGGTCCTATATCATACATGGCTTGCGAGTGAACGTTACAATTCAACAAAGATCTTCAATTAATTGTGCAATTGATATCAAATTGCAATTTAGACTAGGCACAAATAATACATCATATGTAGCACCAATTTATCCTTTAGCCTTACACATCATCGTTTATTTGCATAGGAAATAGCTCCATTGGGCATACCCACGGGCACGGGAACAATCTTACGAATATTAGATAATAAATGTAAATTTCCTATCATATGATATGAAGCCCCATCATCCAAGAGCCAATCGCTCTTACCCAACAAATGTTCATGATTGTCTTTTGGAGTCTTGATAGCTTCTGCACCTGATCATCTAAAACTCGAGAAAGGGCTGCCCAGCATTCGTCACCTCATGAGACCCGAGAGTCCTCGGTGTTACTCGCTGTTACGCTGCTATGCTGAACTTGCGTAGCATATGTGACTTCCTTTCCAGAATAGGTTCCACGGCCTCTACCGGCATTACTTCGTCCCCGTCCTCTTCCTCTGTTGTTACGTCCTCCCCGTGTTCCCCAGCCAGCCGGATAACCCACTATTTTGAACCAATTAGCCTCCTCGTGACCGACCTTTCCACAATGTGGACAACTGGGCATGTCTCCACCTTGCTGCCCAGACCGAACATTATGCGAAATAGCAAAGGCAGAAGTATTTTCGGGCCTGTGATCATGGCTAATCATAAATTTCTTGTGGTTCTCTTCTTGTTGAACCATGCTAAAAATGTTATCGAGGGATGGGAGAGGATCCAAATCGAGGATTTGAGAACGAATGTTCGAGTATATATCATCATTCAGTCCCATCAAGAACTGATGAATTTTGTCGTCCTCAACCATCATACTTCGTTGCTGCCTTACATGTACAAACCAATTGCTTGACGTAGTTTCCGAGTTCGTTCCAAAGGCCTATTAGCTTTGAAAAAAACTCAACGACCTCGACGTTTCCTTGCTTACACAAAGCGATTTCAGACTTCAATTGATAGATCTTTGGTATTTTTGGAATGTCATATCTTTTCTGGATATTTTCCCAGATTGCTTGGGCTGAGTTGGCATAAGCGATGGAAGCATGCAACTTTGGGTCGAGGATGCTAAAAATCCAGGACGTAATCATCGAGTTGACGATGATCCATGCATTTGCCTCTGCTGAGTACTTGCCTTTCTTAATCTCGGGCTTTTGAATAGTACCATCGACGAAAGCTATTTTGTTCTTCGCAGTGAGTGTCGTAGTTACAGCCTTTTCCCATAACTCGTAGTTTTTCCCATCAAACCTAATAGCAATGATCATTGCACCTGGTACGTCTAAAGGATGAAGGAAATATGGTGATCGATTATCGATCACGAATTCGGTGGACTTCTCATAATCTTTACCCATCTCGACTCTTGACTAAATCTTCTTGATTTTGTGAGGTTGATTTTTTTGAGGGATTAGCAAGGATCAATGCTCTGATACCATGTAGAAAATATTATTTGAAAGCAAGGGGAAACCGAGCTTGAAGGCTTCGGTTCTTCTCATTCATTCTGCATGGCCAAATACACGCTACATATATGACAAACAAAGGAGGAATTTGTGCTAATCCTAGTTAACTACTTGGCGGCTAAGTAATACCAACATTAGGCAATTCTACCAAAATAAGAACACCAGCATATTTACTACTTTATCACTTAAGGGATAAAAATTATTTACACAATATTGGTATCTCATCAGTCTACAACCAATGCAGCCTGTTTTAACCTCTTCATACCCAACTCGAATTTAGCTCTCGGTTTGTCTGCTAGCTTGGATTGATGGATTGATCTTGCCATCAATGAGTTCAAGGCTAATGAGCTAATCCTTCACAATGAGCAATCAATGAAAATGCCTATGTATAATTTTCTCTTCAAAGTGAATGTTGCCACCCTACCATTGACGCGGTGTGACTTACATCTGATGACATTATGCCCTAAAATGATTGAGTGCCTGTCTAGGCATTGTCCTTTTATGCATACTTGGTACACTTAGGGTTCTTGGCTTTTGGAAACTTCTTGATTTTGTGTTATGGTTTCAGTATCATCCTTCCAGGTTAGAGTTAGAGATTGATGCGCCAAGTCTTCGCTTCTTGGAGTACTACAGTGATTGTTATGGTGAAATTGAAGATGGTGGATGTGGTAGTTTGAAGGATTTACGGTTACATGGAGTTGTTTTAAGGTCACAATTGCTTGTTTCTCTTATATCAGATCTGCAACTTCTACATTGCAAGTTAGATGCCGACAGTATTTCCATCTCAAGCAAACATTTGAAGACATTGTTCATACAACAATGTACTTACTCGGCTGGTATTAAGATTGAGATTGATGCTCCAAATCTTTCATATTTTAACTTCTCCTATTTACTTCCCCCATTTACTTCCCCCATTTTTTGAATTAAGTCATTCAGGGCTAGAAAGGGCTAAGCTTCGTCTGAGAAGAAGTTCTTATTGTTTAAGAACCAACTTAACCAAAAGTTTAAACTTGTGGTTGAAGGCACAGGAATAAGTTTGTTCTCTAACACACCGCCTCACGCGAATACCCATTGGCTTCAAGCGTGGATGCTGCAAGGGCTCCCCTACCTTGCGCAATAAATCAATATGTGGGCTGCTGAGATTCGAACTTGAGACCTTTCGCTTAGACAGAATCTGATACCATGTTCAAGAACCATCTCAACCAAAAGCTTAAACTGATAGTTGAAGGCCCAGGAATCAGTTTATCTCTAACACGCCCCCTCACGCGAATGCCCTTTTGGCTTAAAGCGTGACTGCTGCAAAGGCTTCCCCTACCTTGTGCAATAAGTCACGACTCTGATACAATGTTCAAGAACCATCTCAACCAAAAGCTTAAGCTGATGGTTGAAGGCCCAAGAATAAGTTTATACTCTAACACACCCCCTCATATGAATGCCCTTTGGGCTTGAAGTGTGAATGCTGCAAAAACTCCCCATTCCTTACACAATAAATCAATATGGGGGCTGCTAAGATTCGAACTCGAGACTTCCGACTTAGAAATGCTCTGATACCATGTTCAATAACCAACTCAACCAAAACTTTAAGCTTATGGTTGAAGGCCAAAGAAGAAGTTTATTCTTTAACACTTATCACTAGGGTTACCCTCCTGATCAGAAATATGTCAATTTTCTTGCTGCAATCAATCCTTGCGAAGAATTAGAAATTAGGGAAACATATCGTATTGATGAGGTATGGTATATAATCTGTTGAATTGCAGCATTTAATAGTTTATTAATTGTGTTGAGTGTTCTAAATCAAAAGTTGTGTTGCCTTCTTGTATTCGTATTTTATTTTGGTAAAAAGGAAATGATATTCGAGCAAGAACAGCAAACACACTAGAATAGTCCGCTACCAGATGTCAAGCATTTGAAAGTAGGAATTCACATCTCTAGCTAGTTCGATGCAAGGCCTAGAATCAACAGTTTTCTTGACGGTGTACTTTGGCTTTGTCCTTGTGCATTGACGATCTCATTGACACTCTTAAGGTTTCAGTCCCCGAATAATGATGAATCCAAGATTCTTGGTGTGTTCGTTCGACTAAAATCGGCTAATGTGTAGTCAAATCCACTGTTCAACATCCCCTGTATCCGCTGTATTACCATGTAAATTAGAAAATAAGTTCCATCTTGTCCAAATGCATGATTGATTTCGACCAGACCAAATTGAGCAACGTGTTTATACCTTGACATTGAAGCCACCAATTACCCAACAAAGATCAACCCACAAATGATTTGGACATAGCTTGATATCCATATCAAATATTCACCCAACTTATGCACAACCTGGTTTATATGGATGTAGCATACGTAACTGTGGTTGTGGTTTGTTGGAGTAACATTTCAGTTCGAATACTATGAGGGAAGCAATGAAGGTGCAAAGAAATGCAGCCAATGCGAATTCCCTGGTGGGAGGTCCTGGCACCATTGCTTGGAAAAAGTTTAGCATTGAGAATCGTAGAGCACATGGAGATAAACTAACGTATGATTTGGTACGAAAAACGAGGGCTAAGGATGATAACAATATAAAAGCTTCTTTGAGAATGCAAGAGGAGTAGAAAATTGTGGTTAATATTATCAGTTGAGCATCAGTGTGAGTAGTTAGGACCTGTTCTTTTCGTGGGTCAATTTCAAAATTCTAATCTCAATCCATTTCAACTCATTTCCACTATTTTAATCAAGTTCGATTTATCACATAAAAAAAATTCAACCCACTTCAACTTATTTCAACCCACTTCAACGTACCTTAACCTATTTCAACCCACTTCACATTTTTACCTACCCCAATTTACCCATGAAAAGAACATGCCCTAAGTGTTGTAGGCAGAGCTTATTACATTGTTGAATTGTTTAATGGCCAGGCATTCTTTACTTATTAAGCATAGTAGAAGTAGGATTTTTCTCAATGACTGAATGGAATTTTGCAGATATTGTCCTCCCCCACCCCCCACCCTTCCCGCAAAGATATGTAGATCGTCTTTCAAATTACTAAGTTATTAATAGTCACCCATCCATTATTGATGATCAAATAAGAGAATCCATCAGGGTACACCTTATCAATCAACCTTTGTGTTGAATTACGATAGCACGTGTAATCTTGTAATTAGACAATGTACATAATGTGGTGATCTTTCTTTTTCCGTTTTTCCTTAGAAGTTTAAATACCTAAGGTCCTGACTACCAGAGAATCCACAACTTAGCCAATGATCGCGAAGAGGTTGAGATCACAGCCAAACTCCAATAGGCTAAGATCAATATCGGAGCTGCCAGAGCACAACCTGCACCATAAGGCCTCTTTGCTTCCCATACTATAATTAGTCAAATACTTTATGGATTTTCTCATGGTCAACACCCTCCCCCCCCCCCCGCCACCAGGCCATTGTCAGAAGTAAAGTATATGTGACCCGTTCTTTCTGTATTTCTTTTGGTTTGGTTGAGTTTGAACAAAAACTGCTACTAAAGCTGCTCTACAGGTTAACGGCTCTGTGTTGGAAGTGTTAGTGTTTAAAGGACCAATAATCGCTGCTTAATGCTTCCTTGATATAAATTGGATCATAACTTGGAATTTCCTTTTACTAATTGCGGTCATCAACTATAAAATGTAGAAGAAAAACTAATTCCAGATGCTCAATATACTGCTTTTTATTGCTGAAAGCGGTTTTCCTCAAAAAAAGAAAAGAAGTTCCAGTAAGAGTACGGATTGGCTCCTCTGCTACTGGGAGCAGGGCATCTGTTGAATATGCACAGTCTCATCTTTATCGCGTTCATGCTATCTCTCCATCTGGATGGTCTAGCCTGTAAATGAGATGCAGAATCAATCTTAGAAACAACTAAGTTTGTGAATTGACTGTACCTGCTCGGTATGTCCCCTTATAGACTTCTAGAATTTGGAAGCATTCTGAAAACTCATTGTTCCATGAATTGATCAGGTTCATTATAATGGCAGGGATTATACATAGCCAAACAAGCATAAATAGGAAATCAAAGTGGTACTGGTATTAAGTCATATTTACCGAAATATAAAATTACATTGATCATTGATTTACAGATGCTTAATAAGTATGATATCCCCCTTAGAACTATATACCTGTGTTATTACTGTATGAGTACTTGAGCTGAATGTTACTTTAGATTATAAAATTTGTCAATTACTACTGTATGAGTCGGGTTACAATATATGAGTTGGACGAGCATTTCGCTAGTTGCATAGAGTCCACATCAAGGTGGTAACAAGTTGGCTCAATTTGGTTAAGGAGTTTTGGAGCTTATACTATTTAAGTCGTCATTCCTTGATCATAACGAACCTTTAGTTAATTAAAACATGTTGCATAATGAACTTCTAGTTATACTGCAATTTCATGTCTACAGATTCGCGACACTATAGTCTAGACATTATCATTATGCTAAAACTAAAGCCTTATGATTGGATTCCCGATACGAATGCTGCGCCTAACGAACGTGTAGCTATACTGCAATTTCACGCACACCAGTCCGCTGCACGATTGGATTCCCGATACAAATGCTGCTCATGAACAACCCAATCATTATCATCATTATGCTAAATTAAAGCCTTACGATGATAGATGAGGATAAGTTGTTGATAGTTCGTCATTTAGCCACCCTTCCGCTAGTCTGTAATCAACCATGACATGAAGACACCTAATCCCCTTATCATGAGCAAATTTCAGTCAACCCCACAGCCTGGTCTCTACTATAGGCGAAGTGCAAGTCCGACAGTGTTCCATAAAAGCACCAAACATAGCACCCTTACAGTCATACAAAATGCCTCTACGTACCACCAACCCAACCCAGGCTCCTTTTTGAAGACCCAGCTGTGTTCATTGACACCCATCCATCACAACTTCGGGTCCAATTTATGAGCTTTTAAAATTTCAAATACCTCGAATCTCCGAAAGGATTTCATCCGGCTGCATGGCACATTTGCATGGAATTGTTCCAATAGAAATGGGATTAGGTTCAATGGAACCATCTCATCCTTCCCAAACACTCTAGTATTTCTCTAACTTCATAACCACCATATGTATAATTTAAATTAGGATTTAGGACCACTGAGATACTAGTGATCAATTGGCTTCGTGATCAAAGTCTGAGTAACCGTTTACTTAAGGTATGTTCTTCTGTAATACTATGGGGAAAAAAAACTTTTTAAATATTCCCAAGGCAGAAAATTCTTTATGCTATGAACAAAAAATACAACAGACAAGATGTAAATCTTATTTTTATTTTTCAAGGAAAATGGTAAAGTCCATTTCATAGTCCACATTTACGCATAAAGGGATGACCCTTAAACTACAAGATACACAGGCCCCAACAAGATTGAGGGATGGTTGAGTACGACACTCGCAACCACTCAACAAAGTTAACTTTCATTTGCATTTAAGCATGTGGCTTATTTGGGCTTATTTTACAACATAGTGATACAGCTTTACCTCTTACTATAGTACAAGGATTTCATTTCATGCTTTCAGCGTGCTCTCTTTCACACAGACTCCAAATGGTCGCCTGGGAGTGCAAGTATAACCTTCGCAACAAACAGGCACTCCTGTCCCAAGATAATTGCAAATTTCACCATTTTCGGCACATTCATCAGGTCGCCTAGTCATGGTATTTTTTACCACAACCACTTTTGGCAGTTCACTGACTTTTTCCTGTCCAGTCACCGTTTTGGGCTGCTCGACAATCACTTCTTCTATCACCAATTGGCTTTCTCCAAACAGCGGAACTGTAAACACACAATATTAATTCAAGTATGCAACTCATTAATATGCTCCCACGGATATTGGATCAACGTTTAAAGGTGGTTAAGAAGTTGAGAATAAATAAGTTGGACAGCACAAAAGGGTCGCCTAGACATGAAATGGAAAAAAGTAAATGAGCTTTATCGCAGTGGATGTGAATTTGATTGTTAAAGTCATTAAAAGTTGTCATTAGTAGAAACAAAATTCTACCATAGTTGAATTTTTTTTTTCAACTACCCTAATTGATAAATTTGGACCATTAATTTTAAAATAAACAATTCTAACACTTGATTTCCCTAACTTGCTACCTAAAAACCTGGTACCTCCAATAAGTATCAGATAAAACGACTTCTCTTTCTTCATTTTCATTTATTGTCTTCCTTAATCTGGTAATTTGGAAACCTGAAAATCCCTGCATTTTTTCTTTCCCAACCCAAAGTGTTAGCTCTCAGATTAATATGAAATTAATTACATTAGGCACCAGATTTATTTCAAGACCTTTGGAGTCGATGTTTAAAGTCGAGTTAGAATATGATTGAAGTTAAAATAAAATACTTAGTCAGCAAAATTATCATAAAAGCCAACTTCTCCTACCTCTTCTCCATTGTTAGTCTGGTATAGATACCTTGAAGAATTGTTTCTCACCCAAAAATCTTCTTTTCACTGAGCCCAACTCTCTTCCTCCATCCCAATTCTCTCTCTCACTCTCTCTCTCTCTCTCTCTCTCTCTCTCTCTCTCTCTCTCCGAGAATTACCAATGGGAGGTCAATTATGTGGTCCATTTTCTGATCCCCAATTCCCCATGATCACACACATATATAGTTCATATCCAAAGGAAGGTTTCCAGTCAAAAATCCCATAAATAAATCACTTATAAACATGTATTCTTTTTTCTCGTCTTTTTGTTCTAAATACAACAAAGAAATGAAGAAACAGGGCAAATCAAGGCTCATGTAGATGGCCATGGTAACAGCAATAAATGTTAAAGCTAGGATTGAAGTGGGTATGTTGAGAGAGGAAATATGCCGGATCTGCGTGTGTGAGAGAGAGAGACAGAGATGAGTTAGATATCATCATTTTGTGGATCGTTGAGGAGAGAGAAAAATAGATATCTCATGTGATAATGTTTAGCAGGTAATACTTATCTCAGATTAATGATTCAGATTTCTTCTTTTGAGATCAACAGTTTAGAGTAATTTTGATCACGATAATTAATCTTCCTGAGTAGAAACTGCCACCAACTTGTCCACGTGCGAGGTTTGGGTGGTATGAGAAAGACTAGTTTCTTGTATTTGCTTGGCATTAATAAAAACTGCCACGTTGGTCGTTCCACAGTCAAACAAGCCTGAGTCTTTTTGGGGGGGGGGGGCCCAAAGTCTAATGAATGTATAATTAGTAATGGATGCAAAATTTAGAGGTAATAACAACCAATTTTATTTATAAATCAATTGAACAAAATGGACTTGAACTAAGCCAATATAGTGATTAAATTGATGTTTTTGCAATATTTTTAAAATTAAGTCGATATGGTTCTTGAACATCAAATTAGAGCCTTCCAATTACTCTTACAGATTTTGCAGTCTTCATGTCCTATAGTAGATAATATATCTGTTCTTAAATCAACTAATAATTCAGATAAAAATGAAATATTTTCATCAACGATGTCCACAATTATTATTATGCACATATAAACTAAAACCATGAACTTACGCAAACAAGGTTAGACATATTACCGATTATACCGAGCAGAAGCACAAAGATGGCAAGCTTGGGGACGTTAAATGAAGCCTTCTCCATTTTCCTCACCTTTGAGTTGGGCAAATAATTCTAATACTTCAGAGATGTGTGATTCATGCATATAAATGCCTCTATTTATAATAATAGAGTGGCGCCCTAGCTTGCTTCATTGTTGTATCCCATCAACCATTCAGATTTTGCCACTTTCACAAAATCTGCACTCATTATATCTTATCCATAGAAAATTTGCCCATTGAAGGTATGTTCTTTTCGTTAGTCTTTTTCAATTTATTAATTTTAATCAGTTTAAATTTAATTTAATCAATTTTAACCCACTTTAATAAAAAAATATCAACTTCAAGTAATTTCAATCAACTTCATCCTACTTCAACCCACTTTAACCAACTTTAACTCACTTTTTTCAAAATTTTATTTTTACTATTTTAACCAACTTTAAAAAATATACCAACTTCAACCCACTTCAACCTAAGTCAACTAACTTCACCTTTTTACTAACCCTAATTTACCAACAAAAACAACAAGCCCTGAACTTTAAGCTATAAATGAGTTTTCTCTTTGGTAATGTTACAAAATTCAAACAAAAAGCCTTAACTGATAACTAAAATCTAAACCCATGATTGAATATGAAATTTGAGTTAGGTATTCCAACTTTTACAATAAAAATGAATCCTGCACTCAAATCAATAAGTTTTCCAAATATTTAATTTGGATATATATTCAATTTTTTAATGTTTCAAGTATTGAAATATTGAGTAAGCTTTTTGGTTTTTAAATATGTAGTAAAGCTCATAATATCAAAAAGAATATCGTCAAGCGCGTCAACATTTCACGAGTAAAGGCTTTCATTTGAGGGGGAAGAGTTTTTGAAGAATTCCTTTGGAATATAATAGCCTTAAATTTATGCTGAAACAAAGTTTCATTTTAAAAAATAACATCTTGAATTTTAAACTAAACAATTTTACCTTTTTAATAAAATTGTTCAATTACTTAAGATCTAAGGAAAGTTTCGTCTTTTAACAAAATTATCTTTCCTATACAGTTTTTTTACCTTTTAACAATTTTACTTTTAAGAAAATTACTTAAGGCCTACCTTTTAACACAATTATCTTTCTTAGATAGTTTTTTACTGCTTGGCTAGCAGTAACAAAATTGTATAAGAGCTTAAGGTCTAAGAAAAGTTCTCTTTTTTTTCCCCCTTCTTCAATTACTTAAGGCGAGCTAAAGGCTACAAAGCTGTACAATTATTACAAATGGTTGGCTTAATGACATAACATATCGTACCCGACAAATTCAAACAATTTTTTTATTTTTGTAAGAAAGGTAAGCATATATTTTAGTTAACCCTTCTCTCAAGGGTTCTCCCTAGATTATCCTCATAGAGGATACGAAGAAGGTCCCTATGTGGAACCACGGTCCACGCCATTGTGGACTAAAGTGATAAACCATCTTTTGCTAGCCAGTCGGCTGCTCCATTACCTTGCCTAAAAATATGTGTGATAATAATTTTGTTACAATGCTGGATGTAAGTGCGAATATCTTGAATCAATACTTGGATTTCCCGTGGTACTTGGATGTGTCCCTGAACCGCTTGGATAAGAATTTTGTTGTCTCCCTCGATATGGATATCCGTGAAGCCTGCTTGCAGTGCTGCTCTGATGCCATTTCTCATTGTTGTTGCTTCTACTACCAAAACTGACGCCGCTCCTAGATAAAATGACGCTGCTTGAATAAATCTCCTTTCCCAATTACGAAGTATGAACCCTCCTGCTGCTCCTTATAACGTTTTGGATCCACCAAAATTGATTTTAATGGATCCTCCTTGAGTTTTCTCCAGGCTACCCAATGAGTCTTCTTGCGATCTCCACCTGACTGGTTTGGAATTGGTGTATGGAGTGGATTTGTGAGTTTCTATCTAATACGCCACTCGGCATTAGCTTTTTTGGCTCTTATTAGTGTACTTTCTGGAATAGGTGTTTCACTCCTGAACACCATGTTATTTCTTATTTTCCATATGCTCCAAATGAGCGAAACTACTCTATCTATTCGAATTGCAGGGGTTGTAGTCCTAGCACTTGACAACCTTTGTAGAATGTTATTCTGTGTACCAGAGACAAAGCTATGGTCAATCCAGCAATGGGAGACTGCTAATCTCCCACACTCCTGTGAAAGTTTACAGTGCAAAAAGAGGTGATCTACATCTTCCCTCTCACTTTGGCAAAAGGGGCATTGAGGGTCAAGATTCATGCCTTGTTTACACAAGGTGTCCTTGGTAGGAAGCGATTCATGGCAAAGTTGCCATAGAAATACTTTTAATTTTGGTATAATGTCAAGTTTCCAAATCTAACTATATTCCCATATTGGTGGATTATCAGGGTAAACACCATGAACAGCCCAAGTCGTTCACTTCGTTGAGAATTCCCCATTACCGGATAATCCCCAACATACTGAGTCCGAAATTGGATTGGATGGGATAGGGACTACAAGAATTAGTTGAAGACAAACTTGGTCTAGTATTGGCTGAAGTGTGTCTATATTCCATTCTTTATTGTCTTTAATGAAGTCTAATACCTTAAAGGAGGTGTCAATAAAAGAGTGATCTGTAATATTTAGTAAATTGGCTAAACTATCATTAGCACACCAGTTATTGAGCCAGAAATTGATACTTAGTCCATTCCCAACTTTCCAGCAAATTCCTTTCCGGAATTGCTGTCAATTTTTGAGTATACACTTCCAGGCCCATAAGTCCGTTTTCTTTGGTTTAGTAGAGAAGAAGTTCTCATCAATAGAATACTTCCCTTGCATTTGTTCCACCCAGAGACTTTGCCCATGAAACAATTTCCATGTTAATTTGCTAATAAACGCACTATTAACTGCTTCCATTTTCCTGAGTCCAAGTCCTCCCGTCTTCTTTGTTCGACAAACCTTGTCCCAGGACACCATAGGCAGGCCTTTACTGTCATTGTTTTTTTTTCCCAAAAAAAATATCTGCTAATCTTATCAACTAGACGATTAGTTTCTTTGGGCAGTTGGAAACACTGCATCGTGTGGGCTGGCATGGACTCAATATTGGCTTGGATTAACGCTACTCTTCCTGCTTTGGAAACAAATTTTGTTTTCCAATTCTGTAATTTTGCAGCTGTTCTGTTTACTAGTTCTGAAAAGGTTTCTGTTTTTGGTCGGCCTTTGAATACTGGGCATCCAAGATAATTAAGTACCAAGATTATCTTGGTGTGTGATGTTAAAAATTGATGAGGCAGAATGTTTGTCATAAGTCGTGGCATTACTAGAGAAAGTTAGTGATGATTTGTGAAAGTTAATGAGTTGACCAGAGTTCTTACAAAATCTATTCAATATCGAGTGCAGTTATTGACAGGATTCAAGATCAGTTCTACAAAATAGAAGGCTATCATCAGCAAAAAGTAAACATGGAACCTTGGAGGTTCTGGAAGAGAGCTTGACTCCAATTGCGCATTTCTTGTTGTCCATTGCCTTTCGGAGGGCCCTCGTTTGCACCTCCATGCAAATAATAAATAGACAGGGGGATAATGGGTCCCCTTATCTAATGCCTCGTGTAGGAGAAAAGAAACCGCATACTTCCTCATTAACGATAATGGAATCAGAAACGGATGTTATACATGCTTTTATTAAGCCTATCCATTTGGAGTGGAAGCCAAATAACCGAAGCGTTCTGAAGAGAAAGTTCCATTCAACTCTGTCATACGCCTTTTTCATATCAAGTTTGAGTGCTACCCATGCTTTTTTCCTCTTCATTTTCTTGAATTTGTTCATGATTTCATGCGTGAGTAATATACTATCATGGATGGATCGTCTGGGTACGAATGCACTTTGGACATGGTCAATGACTTTTTCAAGAATCGGGCGCATTCGATCAGCCATAATTTTGGAAATAATCTTGTAGATGGTGTTGCACATGCTAATTGGCCGAAACTGATTAGTCGTTGTTGGAGTGCTCACTTTTGGGATCAATGCTATTAGCATGTGATTAATCTGCTTGAGGAGATTTTCTACCCTAAAAAAAGATCTCACCGCAATGCAAACGTCTTTTTTAACAATATGCCAAAAATCTTGAAAGAATGCTACTCCAAAGCCATCGGGCCCCAGAGCTTTGAATTTATCCATTTGGAAAACTGCTTCTGTGATTTCAGAATCTTGGATGGTCTACATAAGTGTGTCATTATCCTCTTTGGTCACTAAATTAAGCATTGCCATATCTATATTAGATGCGTTTGCTTGAGCTTATTTAAATCAAGCAGTAAAATCATTGATGAATATTTGTTTAATCTATGTCGGCTCCTGTACCCACACTCCTGAATTATCCTTCAGTTTCAGAATTCTACTTCTGGCTTTTCTTATCTTGATGGTCTGATGAAAAAAACGAGAATTTATGTCCCTGTTGACAAGCCATTCCTTTCTTGCCATTTTTCCCCAATATTTTTGGTTGAAAAGATGCATCTTTTCTCTTTGTTTGATGAGTCTGAAGTGCCAATTATTCAATCTAACATTGTTTGGATTTTGTATTAGCTTTTCCTCGACATGGAGAAGCTTATCTGCATTTCTTTCTAATTTGTTCTTAAAGCTCCCAAAAGTAGCCTTGCTCCAGGACTTGAGGTCTAGTTTGACCTTTTTTTAATCGTTGAGTTATTTTATACATTGGAGTTCCTTGAACTCCCATTCTCCAATTCTTCTTGACTAAAGAATGAGTATCTTGATACTGAGCCCAAGAGTGTTGGTACTTAAAATTAGTACCTCTCCGACGCTGGTGAGGTGGAGCAATATCGAGAAAGACAAAGGCATGATCAGAACACGTGAATGGTCCGTTGGTAATTATGTAATCAGGAAATAATTATGCACAATCCTCTCGAAATATCACTCTATCTAATTTTTCACAAATAAGTTGTCCTCTCAATAATTTTTTCCAAGTGAAAATTCTTCCTTGAACAACTGCATCAATACTTTTAGTACTTGTGAGGAAAACATTTAATTGATGTGTTTTTTCGAACGTTAGAGGGGTTCCTCGCACTTTTTCTAAAGGCTGCAGCATTTCATTGAAATCGCCCATTATACACCATGGTAATTTGACTGAGTCATTTAATTGTTTGAGATGCTGGCAGAAGATATCCTTGTCCTGCTCCTGGGCCGGAGCATAAATTGCTGATAATAGACATTGTTTATTATTAAAATTATCCTTTATGATACAGTTAATAGCTCGACTTTCTTTTGCGATGATAGATACATCAACATTTATTGCATTCCACAGATTCCAAATCCTGCCACAATGATTTTCTGTGGGAATCATATCATAGTGAGAGAACCCAAGTTTCTTATTATTGAATCCGCATTTTGGTCATTGACCAAAGTTTCTAAAAGTATAAGAATGTCTGGCTTAATGGTGCGATTAATAAATCCTACTTCAAGTCATAATTGAGATTTTTTGCCTCCTTGAACATTCCAGTTGATTATCTTCATATAGCTAAGTAGAAATAGGCTCGTTGTTTCCAATCATGTCCTAATAATGGCAAGGATCGGTCTTTTATATGGTTATGAACTGTCATGGTTCGGTGAACCTTCCAGCAAATTAGCTTCATAATACAAATTATAAAAGAACCAAATTGGGTCCGAGTTTCTTCTATTGATCCACGGGATCGATCTATGTCAAGGTCTTGAGTATGAAGATGATATTCTTCATACTTCGCACCATGAAAAATGGCCTTGGAAATGAAGTTGAGGCACTCCATCTCACTCACCGTAAGCAACAAAAATGAGGCCCTAACAATAGTCTCAGAAAAATACAAGTCCACCCTTCTAAAATTGATAAACTTAACTAATATGACTAATACTCTCTGCAGGAAAATTTGCCTGTGCACCTAAAATCTAAAAGAGCGGGTACTTAATCAATAATTTTTATCAGGAGTTGTGGCATTGTACATGCAGTTATACTACTCCATTTTACTCATCTTTATGGAAATTAGGCTTTCCAAATTAAATGCATCATTATTCCATAACACAATGCTTTTACCATTCCTGAAGAAATTGACCCCTAGCAACAACATTTTATTGTAGGCAGTAGAGATAGTCAGTACTTTATGAATCCCCTCAATTTGCTGGACCTTCTATCCAAGAGCCGGAAATGTAGTGAACAGAATAAAATCTTCAAAAGGTGTACATATTTTAGTACCACCTAGTGAGTACAGTGGGTCATAATTTGAAATATGTAAATGAATAAAGACATCGGAAAATAATCCCACTTGAGCCAACATCCCGCGGCGATAACAAATTCGGTGAGTTTGCACAAAATATTCAACCCATTTGTGCCTGCACAATATTTGAAAAAATGTGTCGACAGATTGGTCTTGTGGTTGTAGTTGGTATACGACAATCCACGCACCATAGCAAATGGCCTTAGGAAAAGAACTAAAAGAGTTCCTTCCTGTCACCAACAAAGCGACAATCATTTCCAACTTGACCCTAAATATATACAAAATGCAAGGGCCAATAACAAAGAGAAAGACAGACGAGAAGAGTGTCCATTTCATGACAACGAAAACCATATTGCTTTCAGCATGAAACCTTCCCGGGGCAGGATGTTGAAAGTGCACAAACAATTGACCAATGAATGATGTTTTCCAAAGCCTTGATGCCTTGCAAACATAAAAAAATTCAGCAGCAGTATACTGTACCACGAGAAAGGTTAGAAGTTGTGTCATCACAGCAAAGAAGACAGTACGTAAAACATCCATAATGTAGAAAAATAAAAAGTCCAGTACACTGGTCTGTAAATTCCGAATCATGGTCATAGAAACCCAGTAAAAATGCTCAATTCCTCTTATCCACACATCATTCATATGGGTCATTATTCATAGTAAAGCAACAGAAGCAGTGACATTATGAAATATCAACCAGATTTCGTAAAAACAACATGGTAAAGCAAGCTCATAGAAAGACTTCAGAAAAAAAGAAATAGGGGTGGCCTTAGTCAAAATGGAAAGTAGGCTTATGGGACTGGCTATCTGCAACAAAAATAAGGAAAAGAAAGGTCGCCAAGGAAATAAATTCCTGGCATTACAACCCCAATGCACAACACAGAAAACTAGCCAAGAGAGTATCAACAGCATACACAGTAGTGGCTGAAGCATAATATCCAAACAATACACTAAACCATCCAAGAAAAATAGGTTGCGTAACATATCCCCCTAGATGAACCCAGTTTGCTGCCAAGAAAACAGAAAACTGGCACCTAAACAGGTAATAGCCTCTAGTAAGTTCAGGACATCATTGGCCTTTAAAGCTATAACAAAATCATTACATAAAAAAAGAACCCAGTACCAAAATCTCCTTGAACATCTATTACCATGAAAACCAACAAAGTAAAAAGGATTAGTTAACATGCATATATTACATAATATCCCAGTACAAAGGCTTTGATAGCCTTTAGATAGATTGGACAAAAGATGTAACAAACAATGTGCTGGAGTCCTACCTTCCCCCAAAATACAACATACATAATACATTTGACTGCTACCAAAGGCCCATTCAGGGGAAATCCCTTGCAGTGCCTGCCAGTCAAGAGTTGGTACATTATAGGCAAAAGCAAAAGTAACATAAGGAAGCGTACAACCATGATCATATATGCTCCAGCACACTCCAAAAGTCAGAACCTTGCACTCTATCATCCTTAGTCATGAGAAAATGAGGAGGCCTCCTTTCCATCTTCCAGTTTTCTTTTCTTGGAAGATTCAACAAAAATGGCAGAGTCAGTGAGGTCAGCCAGATCAAGGAAGGTATCATCTTCCCCATCGTGATCCATAGCATTATCAAACAGAAGGGAGCTATCAATTTCTTCAAATAGAATTGGAGACAAAAGGATCAGAGGGTGAGTTTCATTCAGAGAAGTAGAACTGAGTACCATGGTTTGGGAATCTGGTGGGAAGATCTGATGGGGAAGCAAAGGATGGCCAGTGATGTTAGGTATAGTAGGAACGCTAGCTGGGTTATCAATAGAAGCTCCCTACAAAATTAGTTGGCTAAGATCAGGCTCATCCTCACAAGCAGTAAGATCAACCAAAACAGCCTTTCCTTTCCCCTTGTCCAATGAAGAGACTTCATTAGGCGTAGGTAAAGGAGACGATTTTGACACATTCACCGCCGGTTCATTAATAAGAATTCCTCCCGTATTACCTCTTTTATCCCTTGGAGTGAAAATGGACCTTCCCCTTTTCTTCGGGGCAACCCGAATCCACTTTTTCTTATGTTCAAGAGGCTCACTGGAGGACGCCTCATTAATAGGGTTGCAGTTGGGTAGGCAATCAGCAAGTCCATGAGATTGGAATTGTTCTACCACAATTTCAATCTTGGGGAGGGATGGGACTCTAGGGCATTAGTCAAGGGTGTGGGCATTACTACCACAAAGTGCACACACTTCATGCAAGCCCTTATAAATGAGGGGAATGGAAAGCTCACGAAAAGGTGTGGGGATTCTCAAAGTACCAAGAAGGGGTTTAGAGATGTCAATATTAAGGCAAACCCTTGCGAATTTACCTTTTTGACGAAGCAGGGTGTCATGAACGACTCTAACCAGACTTCCTACATCCCTTAATAGGTCAGCTAATGTGTCTTGCTCCCAAAATTCCCATGGTAGACGTGGGATACGCACCCACTGATCAATACGATCAATGGTTGCAGAATAGGGGTCAAAGTATGGTTTCGACATACTTAATACAAAATTAAGACCTTTGACAAACCATGGCCTATTAAACCAGACATACTCCTTATCACACACAGTGGCAAACCACAGCAAAACCCAACCATTTCCAAGATCAATATACTCAACAACACCTTTGATATGCTTCCAGTCAACCTTTGTTTTTTCAATAATCAAGGCAATGGGCAGAATTTCACCCCACAACTTGGCTAGGAGACACAAAGCAATGAGCTCCTCCATATAAGAAGGAACACGAGGTGGTAAAGAGCCTTGAGGGAGGGTTTCTTCAGCTCTTAGTTTAGGGATCGGGAGATGAATTCGGTCCTGGTTAGAGGGAATACGGTGTTCAGTGTTGGCATCCAGCTGCACCTGATTTGGGGTATGGTCAAGATAGTTTTGATGTGTCATGCCAAATCTAACAAAATTGGCATAGCTTAGAGCTGAGGTTTGAACAGGATCCTGAGAAGTCGGATCTCCAACCACAAAATACTAGGTTGGTCGCTGGGATGCAGTGTCAGAAGAGGGAAATGTGTTGACGATTTGAGGGTTATCATTTGAGTCAGGCACATTATTGGAGGAAGGAGACATCATTTGACACTTAGCAAAGGAAGGAAAATGAGCAGGTAATGTGAAGGGGGGAAGGTCCAAGTCCTTGGACATAAATAGACAGACCCTTAGGCCACTCAATTCATACAACCAAGCCACAAAACAGACACAGTACCATCGAACTAGAAACAGTGCATTAATGATCCAAGGATGGAGATAGTTAAGAACAATCATAAAGAAAAAACCTAAACACGACATCTCAGCCAAGGGTCTCACAGTAGTGTCAGCACAGCACCTTGGATGGCAAGGGAAAAGGCTTACCTTGTTGACTTCAACGGGGATAGGATGTGATCCCTCATTGGATCGTATTAGGCTTGTAGGTGTACACACAGAGGCACTCCAAACTTTAGATCTGCCAATTGGACAAACCCAGAAGTAAGACCATAATGACTTAACATAGATACTTAGAAAAAATTGCAAATCAGCCATCAGAGGAGAAGTAAGAGGGCAAAGGCAAAGAGGACAGAGTAGCCAAGAGGTAGGCATAATCATTCCCATCAGTAATCGCAACCCAAGATTTGGCTTAGCCGTAGTTCAAGCCTTAGCTGAAGCCCATCTTTGAGCTGCAAGCATTGCGTGAACCGCAGGGGACTCCTGACTATGATTAGCCAAATCGACTAATTCCTCACCAAATCTGAAAAATTGGAACAACAAAGACTCTTTTTTAGAGCGAAATCAAGGAGGAGAGAGGGACGAAAGGGTCTGAGTGCAGCCTAGAGTAGGCATAGGAGCAATCATGGTAAGATGGTATGGCGTGGGCTGATAAGGAAGAGGCTTCATGATGGGGGTCTGTGATAGAGGCAACGATAAAGGTGTTGAATGGCTGAAGAAAGGTGAGGGAGACTGATAATATCATAAGGTAGGTGTTGTAGTACTCAGGGTTGATGGCCATAGCACAAAAGTGGATCTGGAGGCTTCATGAAGGGGGAGGGAAGAAGGGGGTAGTGCGGCTAGGGAAGCATGAGACATTCTCTCTCTAACCTAATCTCTCTCTAGAGGTTTCGAAGAGCAGCCCTGGGGAAACAACGGACGATAGTTTGGCTGCGAGTGTGAAGAGTGAGAGGCCACTCTCTCTCTGCCTAAGCAGAAACAAAATTGTATAAGAGCTTAAGGTTTAAGAAAAGTTTCCTCTTTTTTTTTCTTCTTCAATTACTTAAGGCGAGTTAAAGGCTGCAAAGCCATACAATTATTACAAAGGATTGACTTAATCAATGTGACATAACATATCATACCTCACAAATTCAACATCATTCTTTGTCTAGACATTTGAAAATCACTGGCACAAACATCTGGCCCATCCAGCAAAGGAAAACACTTGGCAAGGACTTATCCATGTGAGCTTTGGACGTGGGCAAATATTTCAACAGATTTTCACTTGGAACTTTTTTTTTTTTTAACAATAAGATACAATTATAAACTGTAAAAAAATATAAGAAATTGTAAGAAGATATGAAGAGCTATATAGAGATATTAGAAGATATAAGGAGATGTAAAAAAATGTAAGAAGTTGTAAGAAAATATAAGAATCTGTAAGCAAATTTAAGGAGCTGTAAGAAACAGTAAGGATAGGTGTAAGAAGTTGTTGAATTGTTGAAGAGTTGTATAGTATAATTGTAGACATGTATGCATATTATTCATGTTTAATATATGATTTATGAAATAACGTGTAACATATTAGTCATATTTACGAAACCAACTTGACACCATCAGTAAACAAATCATTTCTTAATATTATTGAAACAAAATTTGTTTCTTTAACAATGAACGTCTTAGTAGGGAAACAATAATATTAAAATAATATACTTATTGAAAATAAATCTTTAACTAAGTAAATTAAACAATAATAAAATATATTAAACCCCATAAATTTTTTCAATCAAAATTTCCTACACTTGAGTTGATTTCTTATATTTACATTAGTTTGATCTTCCAATAAGCAAAATATAACCAAAAAAAATAAAATTTTCTCACAAAATTGAATACAATTCTTGAAAATGAAATCCTATTTTAAGTAACAATTTTAAATGTAAATGTCCGATCAATATACTATTACCAAAGATTTTATAAGAATAATTTACTTTTCGGTACACTGAGGTTCGGTATATTGATTTTCGAAACCCAATTTTTTAGATAAATATTTCTCAGTATATGCAGTTTTGGGTAATTAATTTTTGGAGGACAAATATTTCTATTTCTGGTCTTCAACTTTCTAAAATGGCGAATTGGTCCCTAATATCCAAATATAACTATTTTTAGTATTTTCTCTTTCTATAATGACTTTATCGATACTAGTTATCATAATCTACTATTTATATCTTAAATATTATATTTTCTGTAATTAGCGGCCCACCATATTTAGCAAAATAATTAAAACTTAATTAGAGAGTTTTGACAGTTACCTTAACTTAGTCGGCGCTGGACTCCGGCGTTCCTCTAACTTCCGGTTTGTAGAGATCACTAATCCCAATCCCACCTTCCTTAGATTAGGCACAGTACAGATCCATTTTGTTTCCTACCTCAGCTCGTAGTCATTAATCAAGTTTTTAATCTTTTTCAAGGATAGTGGAATTTTAACCAAGAAATTATAATATTTAACACATAAGGTTCAATTGAATACCACTCATTGAACTATTTTTCTTAAACATGAGTATTTTTTCTTGGTTATCCCAAGGACACTATAGGTAATTAACTTGTAACTCTAAAAGGGAAAATCTTTGGGCTATTAGGTAGGCAGTAGATAGTAGACCAAAACGTGATCTGCTTTTTGTTTGCAATTCCAGGTTATTGATAAGGACTTTACTAGAAGGCATAACCCGTTCTAGAAGGAATGGTATTAAATTAAAGATTTCCTACATTTCTGGCAGGAGGTCGACTTTGATGTTCACCATTGGCGATTCTCAAGTTAGACTGTCTACTAGAGAGTTCTTTGATCCCTATATATGTTCAATAGAGAAGAAAACTTAGTTAAGCCATAACTGTCAACGCAAGAGTCACCCTTACGCTTGCATATTTGATAATTTTATTTTTCACAAAACCAAGTATTCCTTTGCAATTAGTTCAAATGAGAAAAGGTTTTACGGCTAAGAAGATTAAGAACTTCTCAATTCTCCCTATAACTGCAAGGATTTCTTTTTCCATCGTGGGATAGTTACATTTAGCTTTATTAAAACCTCCACTGCAGTATTTGCAAAGTTTTTCTCCTTATTTGGTTTTGAGTACTGCGCTCCAGTGCTCGTTGCTGACATCTGTTTCAAGAACTAAGTCATCTCATTCATTTGGCAAATTAAGAACAGGAAGATTTTTACACATTTTTTTGAAATTCTGAACAATCTTTGTATCATTAGTGGTCCAAGTCCAACTTACTTCTTTCTTGAGTTTCTGCTACAATGACTTTCTTAGTTTAGCTAAATCTTTAATGAAATTTGAAGCATAGGTTAGACATCCAAGAAACCTTTCTAGTTGCTTCCTATCTTCGATTTTTTTAGGAAAATTTTCTATTTTTTCCAGAATATGTTTTTGTAGGATGATTTATCTGTCTTTCATCTCCAAGCCTAAAAATTGAATTTCTTATTCAGCATAAATGCATTTATTTTTATCAAGTATGATACCATGATCAATGCATCTTTGGGTGATTGCTAAAACATCATCTTTGTGCTATTCTATGGTTTTGAAAAAGATAAGGATATCATCAATATAAACTAAACAACAATGATTAAGATCTTTGAATATGTTATCCATTCTTATTTGAAATATTTGATGTGCATTTTTAAGATCAAATGGTATTACTATCCATTCATAATGTTCTTGTGGTGTACTAAATGCAGTTAAAGGAATACTTTCCTCATTCATTTTAATATGCCAATAATCATTTTTGCAATCCATTTTCGAGAACCAAGAGGTTCCTTGAATTCTGTTAAAAAGGACTGTTTGTTAGGAATATAATAACCATAAAAGGCAATATTATCGTTAAGCTTTTTATAATTGATCTCCATTCGTGCTTTTCCTCTTTTTTCTTCTGTATGATTTCTTACCATGAAAGCAGGACTAGTGTGAGGACTCTTGCTATTCCTGATTAATCCTTTATCCAGAAGTTCTTTGATTTGTTTATCAAATTCCTGAATATGTTGGTGTGTATACACCATTTGTTTGACTCGGATAATAGTATTGGGATTTAACAAAGTGATTTTAGCAAATGTTTTATCATTATCCCAAAATTTTAGAGGATTATCAAAGTAGAGTTCTTTATATAATTTTTCTTGTTGTTCAACAATTTGTTCTTTAATAGATAACTCAAGCAATGAGATTGTTAGTGCTACCTCTCATTGTGCAAGCATTATCTTCTCACCACGCTAGCTGCGTGTAAAATTAATTTTCTGATGAGTTTGAGCCTTACTTAATTTTTCAATAGGAACTTAGTGACCATTAATTGTGAATATTATCCGATTTATGGTCTGTGCACATGGAGAATATAATCTCTGAAAATTATTTCTAATAATCATGTCATGAGAGAGTTGATTAGTAGCCTATAGAACTGGTATAATGTATTGGACTCCTCCTAATTCTATGGATAACCCTTCTATTGCTTCATTATGGCTTATAATGCTATTATCAGCTATCCTTACTTATAAAGAATTTTTGGCTTTTTTCCACATAAATTCTAAAAATAATGTTCTTTTTCCAACGCATATAGAACAACCACTATCTATATAGACACATAATTCATATTTATTATATCCTTGTACACAGACTTTTATCATGATATAGATGCTAATAGGATTTGTATTGGTAGCCTCATGGCAAATCTCCATAGTCATATTTTTTACTAATTCATCCTCACAAATCGGCTCACTAACAGTTCTTGTTTTGTATCTAATGACCTTTTTATCTAGACTGGTTCTTACTAATTCAAAACTCGTTCTACTCATTTCACTCAACATACTAATTATGTCATCTTCTTTAAGCTCTTCTTTAGTAGATGAAGATCCTTATCCCCAGTCTGATCTTGTACTCATGCTTCTTAATAATTGAGGTTTAATGGTGATTTTACCTTCCTTATCAATTTTTATTACATTTTTCTTATTGATCTTTGTAGGGTTAGCAAAGCTAGATATCCATGAATGATCGATTTTTATCTCCTGAGGGTTGGATTTAATCCTTTGGATCTTTTGCATCGGGGTAGGACTTTTAAATTTTTCTACCTCTATCATTGTTACCTTAGTCTTTGGGTCTATGGTATTATCTAATTTGAAGATAGTTTTTCAGAATATCCTTAATGAATATCCTCCTCTTTTCATGTCCAGTCCAACTGTTTTTATCTTAAGGGATAAGAAGTTTTTAGCAAACTCATCTTTTAAACTGACATAATATCCTAGGTGGCAGTTGAATCCTACTAACGCATTACATAAATTGCTTTTTATCCATATGATAATTTGATTATTGAATTTGGTGTGCCTAATATCACAAAGTAAAGCATATAGATCAATATCTTTGCCAAAATATTGTAATAGAGTGATTTGAACTTTGACACTTCCTACATGGATAAACTTGTAGTTTCTATCTTTGTTATGCTTAAGGATATTTTCTCAATTAATGAGATTAACTTCTCCAATGTCATACTCACAGTCCTTTATCTCCAGATCTCCTTCCATCATTTCACATACGTATTTGCTTTTTATTTGAAAGATTGACTTTTTATAGATCATTTCTTTTTGAATTATGGGAATGACTCAATCTCCTTTGACATCTTCACTTTCATTGTCTAACAAATTCTTCTCCTTGAAGATCACCAAGGCTAATTGAGCTACTTTCCATCATATGACTTGTTTCTTCATAATCACTTTCTTCATATTCATTATCCAATATAATTTCAACAATACCTTTGTTGTTACTTAGCGCTAGATCTAATGCATCGTCTTCACTAAGCTTAACATAATCTAGGTTACCCAATGTTTCAATAAGCGCGTTATTCTTTCTATTTTTGCATTCATTAGCATAATGTCCTATCTCTCTGCATGCCCAGCATTTGCAGTTCTTTTTCTCTACCAGACAATAAGCAGTTTTTCTAAAAAAATTTCACTTTTTAGGGCTTGGTTTGTTATAATATTTTCTTCTATATTTCTCTCCTCTTTGCTTATTCAAGCTCTTTTTCTTATAGAATTTTCTTTTTCTTCTCCTTTCAGGATCTTTTCCCCACTGATGAGGTGAATCTCAACAAGTTAGAAATTGCTTCTTAATTTTCTTCTGCTTCTGGAGATCAAGACATTGCTCATTGGCCCATTTTCATAAATAAGAGATTCTCTAATCCAGGGTATCTATGACATCTGCTTGTTTTAGATATGTAATGTATTTTCCATTAATTATGGAATTTATAGGATATGGCAATTTGTCATAGAACATACTAAAATTGATTTCATTATACCCAATTTTGTAATAATATTGACTAAATTCAGCAATATAATTTTTCAGATATCTCATATCCCATAATTCTGTGTTGTTAATCTTTCTTTACCATTCTCTTACTTTTTCTTTTGAATCAAGTTGCACTTCGATAAATTGAGTTTCAATTTCCTTGCATAAATTTTTAAACATTGTAGCAGGTGTTTCCATCATTGTTAAAGTATTTGTACCATCTTCACTTAATGAATCATACCAGTAAGCTACAGTGTTAGAAAAGCTATGCTCGATATAGTTTAGGAAGTTTACCGTAATCCATGTAGTATTCAAATTTAAGGCATTATTCATTCCTCTTTTACAGTGTTCAAATATTTTTTTCTCTATTAAGATATACCCAATTTGGCTAATTGGGATAAGGCCAATTTCTTCATAGGTCGTGGTCTTCCTTAGGATAAACCCAAAGAAAAAATTATTTGTAAATCCTGCTGGAACGCACCTAGGTCTTACGAAATGAGTATTTCTTCTAGAATGTTAATCGAATTCCTCAGGCTTAGGAACGATATTGTTAACTAGATTTGCTTCTATTTCATATAAGTTGGGTCCTTCTCCAATTTCATTAATCTCATTTTCAACGGTCATTTTATCACATTTTTTTATCCAGTTTTCTCCTAACTTCTTCTAATGGTAATACACTGAGATCTTCTAATTTAATCATATTCATCTGCTGATATATTTCTTTTTCTAATTGGATATCATTGGTATCTTCATTATCGTCAAATAAAACATCATATTTATCACTAATTGCGCCCATGATCCTGTTTAATTCTTCTAGATTCTGTTCTTTTTCGAACATATTCTGTAGTTGTTCAAGACTATGTTGCTTATACTCCATCTTCTTCTTCTTCTTTTGTTTTTTCAATCGATTTTTCACCTGATTTTTCTCATACTTCTTTTTGAATTCTTATCTCCGGCAAAGAAAATGAAATCTTATTTTTCGGGTTTTGGAAAGGATATTTATGTTGAAAAGGGATATTAATACTGAAAATAGATTTTTCGCTATGTCTAACTTCATTAACTAGAGAAAGATGAACTACATATATTTGTTTCTTAAGCTCATTGGCTTCACTCTTGATTTTAGTTAACTTTAGTTCTAAAATTATATAAGTAATATAGTTTAATTGAGGTGCTAGTGGAGAAAGACCTTTCGGTGAGTGAACAATATGTGAACAATTTGGTTCAGGCCAAGCAGTTGTTGATTCTAGCATCAATTACAGTTAATCACAGTTAATTAGCTTAATTAATAATTAATTAGCTTAATTATCTTAATTATTTTTGGTCACGTGACTCTGATACCATTTGGAAGAGGGCGTCGAGTAGTGCTTATGAGCAAAAAACCACATGCACAAAATTTTATTTTTCGAAAGTAAGTTTTTAAGGATTTGAGTTAGATTTTTTAAGAATTTTTGTTAGATGTGCAAATATAAGAAACTTAGGGTACTTGGTGCAATTTCAAAAAAGATAAGTTTGGTCGACTTCGGTCCCAAAAAATATTTACCCAAAGTTGCAGGGACTAGAAATATTTATCAGAAAACGTGGGTCTGGAAAATTATTTGCCCTAACCTCGATGGTCCAAAAGATAATTTTTTTAATTTTATAAAGCTTTGTATTATAATTTTAAAATCACTTATTTCATCTATAATAACATATATTGTTCACGTTGAAGCTCAAATATAATTTACGTCATTAAATTATGTTTTTATGTTTATATGAATGTTGTGTCTACAACATATTCACAAATTCAGTATATTGGTAGTATAATTTAAAAAAAATATATACATATTTCTGTAATTACTAGAACAAAATAAATGATTGTTATACAAAAATCTATATGGAATATAAGATGTATGAAAATGTAAGGAGATGTAAGAAGATGTAAGGAGATGTAAAAATTTTGTTAAAGATGTAACAAGTTATACAAAAATGTAAAAAGGTATAAAAAATTATGAAGTATTAGCTACATCCTCCCAAATACAAAAAAAGAATAGGGCCGTGGCTGCCAGTAACTTGTAAAGATTAAAGTTCGTGTGAAAGTTGAATCCAAGAAGTCACGGTTCCTTTGGTTATGTGGGTACTCAATTTGGCGTAGGACATTTGCAGTTGTCGACATTTTATTTGCATATATTAATTAGGAGATGATTTATGGACTGTGATTTTTTGTGAATGTTTCCAATTGCAGTGTCTAGTTTCCGCAATCAAATACATAATAGTTTTTTGACTTATTTCTGAACCGTAAACGTCAAATTACATTTGTCTTTTCAAATTAGTGCCTACAACTACTAAGTTGACTAAAGAAATAATAAAAATAAATGACCCATCCAAAATTCACAAAATCCACTAGATCCATAGGGTATAGATATGCATCCTCTTTTCAAAGACACGAAAGATTTGATCAGACCAGGGTCCATACACAAAAAATCTAAATGGATACAAATCTAGGTGAAATTGATTCGTTGTCATCTAATTTAGTCTTATTTGGGAATATTTTCAGCCAGAAAAATAGGGTTGGCGATGGATGGGTGAACCATCATCTGATTCCATCGCTCGGTTTCATCCACTTTATGCAACCCATTTATATTTTATGCAAAAATATGATCCAATCCATCCATCTGCCATCCGCAAGTGAAAATGGGTGGATCACATTGTAAATGGGTGATGAAAGTTTATGTATAATATGTTAGTAAATTTATAAGACTAAATAAGCTTTGCCCATTGAAAAGTTAAAAACAAAGATATTTTAGGTATAAGAAATGAATAAATATCATATTCATCATATTAATTTTACAAAAATTATAAATTAACAATACAATCGTAAAAAAAGGGTAAATTTAAAGGACAAAAATAACAAGTGAATTAATAATTATAAATAAAAGATAAACAAATGAATGATTAGTTATAAATAGGTGATAGATCAAATGTAACATCATTTAGATCCAATTCAATGTATTAAACCATCATCTATCATTCATATTGTTTTGGATCCTCATCCACTTGTTTAATCAGGTAAATTGGGTATCCCCCTGTTAGTAATGCAGTGGCCATTCTACAGATAAAGCTTGGATAAGTGGATAGTACAGCTCTTAATTTAATTATCAACTTGTGGCTCCATCGTGTCCATATATTGCTCGCAAAAATAGAACAACGTGCAAAAGGGGGAAAAAAAGAGTACAGCTTGGAACATTTTCAGTGATAGTCCCTTTTTTTACTCAACAATAAGGGTTTATTTCTGTTATATTAACTTATAAGTCAATTTTTTAGTTCATAATTTTTATTTTTTCTGATACAAAATTTATAATTTTGACTCATCAAATAAAATAATACAGATAAAATTATTATACAAGATAACTTTTAAAAAAAATCAATAAAAAAATCAATAAATTTTTTTTAAAAAAACAGGAGAAAAACTCTAAGCTGGCTCAAAGGCGGGAGTCTCTTCATGAGGTACGAGCCACGAGGCATTTACTACAGTCAATTCCTCAAGTCACCCCTTTTCTCTCTCTTCTTTTTTACCTTGCATGCCAACTGCTGCACTGATCTTAATATATTGTCAATTGCTCACCACAATAAAACAATGTGCCCAAAGAAAACAAAAGAGCATAGTTTGAAGCCTGCACAATTATTGCGAGTAGGTGGGCAATGGCCGGTTAGAATCGTCCTGTTTATAAAGTAGATTAGACTGAGTCATGATCAGTCTATTAATTATTTTGGCATAATTATGCCTTTTGTATAAATAAATACGCCGGGTCGGTTCGGTTCATGAATGGCTAGCTTTTGGCCCATTTAAACATGAAATAGACTTGCATAAAAAAATTGTGTATAATAATTATTGTTATATACAAAGCATTAATAATAAGCTAATAATTAGAACATGTAAATTAGTATGTCAAATAGGTTGAATAAATAATTGGTTACTAAAGGAGCCATTAATAGACCGACCTGATCTGTTAACATGACTTAATTAGCTGACCTACTATTGACTCAATCCATTATTGACTACACGCTTTGAATACTTGCTTTATTGTCCAACCTTGTGAGCACCGACACCTCTATCATACACTCACGTGACATCCTTAAAAAAATCTTATTATTTGATTGAAAACATTTATCATTTTAAAAAAAAAATGCTTGAAGGGTTCGCTATCTAGATCATAATTCTCAGCTTAGAATTAGTAGTACATCAAGTGGAGACTAAGATGTCATTCACTTAAATGTACAAGCACTATGTTAAAATACAAAACTTATTTATGAGCTTTTAACTACTAGTTTAAAATTTTAGTTCAGTTATTTTTTAAATATCGTACTAAAATTATTAGAATACAACTCATTTTAGAAAAAAATTTATCATATATGATAAAACTATTCCTTTGAAAATCGATTGATTATCTACAAACATAAGAAAAACCAATTAAAATTGTGAAAATTTTCAATATAAATTTGTTTACGAGCTTCACTATTTAGAGTACATAAGTCATTTGAGAAGGTTCATCACATAAATATTCACTTGCAAATCTAATGTCCAAAATTTAAAATTCCTCGTTTTTAAAAATTTACTAAGTAAATAAAGAAAAGAAAAGAAATTAATTATTAAGGTAGTTTAAACACAAAAAGGAAGGACGACTTGAATCATAATATCATATATATGAAAATATAAGTAATAATATATTTTAGAAAAACTAGGATTTGTTTTGGAATTAGGTGAATCAATTGCTTAAAAAAAGGTTGCTTGACTTTTTTTTTTGTGAGAAAAAGAAAACACTGAGAAGAAAACTTCTTCCCAGACACCCGAACTTATTTTCCGGAGTACCAATCATAATAAAGAGCGCAACCTGTGAGTCCGTGACAGCAAAACAGAACACCCCCCACCCCCAAAAAGGTAAAAACAAAGAGAGAAATATTATAGGAAGAATCATTAGCGGAGGTGGGTGGGATTTTACTCACTTAATTGAGTTCTTGATATTCAATGATAGAGGGCAGTGGGTAGGGTGATGTAATGATGTTCATCCGTGACTACTGTGGGTATTAAGTTATTGAATAGTGAATATTCATATATCCATCGGTAGTAAATTTGGTAAAAATTGATATGATCGAAAAATTCAATCTGAATCCATTTGAAAGTTTTAGATTTTGAACACGCTTTTCTCTATCCATACCCAAAATAAACCGAACTTGAAAAACTCGCAAATTTTTGGATTAAACCCGATCCGAACCAAAACATGCCTGCTCAATACGAATATTTTGTGTTTATTTTTTATTTTTCTTTGATTTTTCCCCTTAATAATAAAAGTTTTTTATTATAATGAATCGTTTAGAAAGACATTTAATAACTATTGCTTATCTTTGCGAATTAGACCATGATACCTATTATTTTCCAAATTGATTCTCATAAAATAATGTCATATGCAACTTATAAGTGGAACAGTTTTAGAAATGGACATGAAATGTCTAGGCTTAAGAAAATCAATTCATAATAACACAAGTATTAAAAATGTGCAAGTCATACCATCATATTCCTAGTGAATTAAATACGTCTCATTGTATTTTAAATAACATTACTCTATAGTAATCTAAACTTTTGAATTTATAATTAATAAATAATTGTAATATCTTGTGTGTCTATAGTATTCTTTCATATGACTTCCTTCTAATTGGTCTTAAAACTTGATGTTAGTATTGAGCAATGGACCAATTTGTATTTGTATTAGAATCGACCCACTAATAAAGCATACATGATTAGATAGTGGTAGGTTAATAAGAAAAATATCGAATCATGAAATGGGTTATTAATGGATCAAACTGCTCGAACAAGTTATCATGCTTTAGATTGGCCGACCTATGAATGACACGACTTATTATTAATACTTAATATATGGAGTAACTCAACCAAATGTGACTAAGTTTCCACCGATACATGTCATTCATATATCATATTGAATAGTGTAGATACTTTTTTATATTCTTTTAAGAAATTATAAGTAGAGCGCTTGTTCATTAAATACAGACAATTTTAAGTAATAAATATGTCAAGATTTGGATTTTTACAGAAAACAAAAATAACTCACTAAAAAGGCGTTCCAAACCCGTTGGATTGAACCAAAACTGTAAAATCAAAATACAGCTGCCCATATTTTACCTGAACCCAAAATACATCTGACCTGTATTTTACCCGAATCCGAATACACTCGACTTGTATTTAACCCGTCTGCCTAAACCGACAGGTCTAATAAGTAATATTAAAAATGACCATATCTCTAAATAACAATAGAATTACAATGAGCCATCCTTTCCATTTCTTCCTTGACCATAAAGTTGGGCATTATTTAAGAACCAAATTCAATTTTAACAGTTTGAATTAAAACTTAACTATCTGATGAAAAATATTAATATAAGCTCAAATCTAAAATTTAAGCTTAGAATTTTTGCATTTAGTTGACACATATCTCACCTATAGTAATTCAATTAACATTTATATCCACTACAATAATTGCATAGTGACTGAAAATGTTAACCAAATGGAAGGATTTAAACCTCAAAATCCATATTTGAGTTTCTTTTAGTGTTTCCCATCATATGATCAAGTTTTGATCCTAACTACTGAAATTATTTTAATGTCAAAAACTATCAATTGAATTGCTTTAGTAGTAAAAAATGTTAACTGAATTGCTGCAGTGTAGATAGATGTCCAACTGAAAGAATTTGGAATTCGAAATTTAGATTGGAGTTTCCTTTTATCTTGCACATCAAATAGTCAAGTTTTAGTCTAGATCATTGAAGTTGAATGTTTTGTTCTTAAAATTCCCACTGACGTCTCTTCTCTCTCTTACTCATAGTTCTAAGAATCAGGTAGTAAATATGTAAGCTCATCGATAGGCTTGGATAATTCCTATATTAGTATTACCCATGTGGATATTGAAGATTACAAGTTGGGCATAAGTTAGGTAATGACATTTTTGGGTGAAAAATGAGTATGAATATATCCTACGCATACCCTTCCATTGCCCACCCTTAAGGTAAATGGTGGCCTGAACTCTGAAGCAACAACATTTTGACCATCATGAGTAGTGTAAGATTTAATCGCACAAGGACATAAGAGGGGGGTGAATTGTGTCCACCAACTTCTTCGATTGTTTAAGAACACTAGTAAAAACGGTTTGAACAGCGTGTTTGGAGTGAAGCAGAAACAAAGCTAATTATGGAAATAATAAAGGAGACAAAATATTTTTACATGGAAAACCACCTCTGGCCAATTGAAATGTAAAAACCACAACTTACTACTGTAGAATTTCAACACACTTTCACTAGATGGGCCGAACATGTTACAACTATAACACACGTGACTTAGTCACACACATAACTTGGTCTACCCCAACACCTTCGTTACCAACACCACGTAATGTAGTCTACCCCGAGACCCTCGTTACAACAACCACGTTCAATATCTCCCAAGACTTGGACACTCTCTCATCTCACTGATGGAAAAGAGCAAAAGAAAAACACCTTAGTTGAATGCTTCTAAACAAGCTGAGTGTAAGGTACAATACAATCCCTATTAGGCCAATGTGGAACACTCGATTTAGCACTTGCTTTGAAGGTTTTGTCACAGAAAATTCTGATTCACAAAGATACTTTTTAACCTTTGGAAAACCTTGAGAAAACCTTTAGCAGAGAGGCAGCTTAAATAGGCATGGTGCATGTGCCACAAGAGTAGGGGAAAGAGAATTCCACTTCCACTCAACAACTTAGCAGCTAAGCCCCTAACAGTCTCTCCACTTGATATTCTTCCCTTAAAGGATGGGATAAAATCTTTCAAAAATCTTTCAAGAATATCTTTTAAGGAAAGCAACCTTTTTATACTCTACTACTAAAATCTCGCAATATTTTCATTAAAGGAAGAAATCTTTTTAGACTAACTGACACAGGAAAAATTTTTCCTCAATATTTCAAGAAATTCGACAGTAAAAAAATCATTTTAAAATCTTAAAACTCGTTTTTGTCTTTGATGCCAAAACACTACAAATCTAACTTCTCAGAATTGTTCTAAGGTAGTGTTCTGAAATGCTTAAAAACTTTTCAAAGCAAACGCTAAGTCAAAAGCCTTCTAATTGGCATATTAACAAGAATATAAAAATAAAACCAATACTAACCCTAAGACTCTTATTATCAGTTGGACTCCTTGCACATGTATCAACTTTGATACTCCACGCTCATTAGAACTGCTCCAAGTATTTTCTGGATCCTGTCTCAATACACAACTCAAGAACAACATATTGACTAGTATATTTGGATTGTCATCACCAAAACCTTACATATTAATTGGGTCAACAATTTTCCTCTTTTTGATGATGACAAACCAAATGACCATTAGAAGTCATTTATGACAGGAAAAAATACATTAGTGCCAAAATAGTTTACTCAATCCACATAAGAGAGAAAGCATGAGTGAAAAGGTCAACGTAAAACTAGGCAAACCAATCGAACCGAGGTCATACTCATCTTCCCCCTTTTGACATCATCGAAAAGGATGAGGAGGCCGGAAGTTGAAATCCAATGTGGATGCAATCATTACCAGAGCAGTAATGCGGGAAATAACATCGATACAGTCAAGTATAGGGTACAGTAATGATATTGGTCATCCAAGTCATGCACAAATAGGTAACGCATGTAACAAGCAACGTCATAGCATAAAAGCATAAACCATCCAGGAACATTTACAAACCACTACTAGCCACATACATAACCCAATGTCTTTTAAAACAATGTTGGAAATAGGGGAAGGAACAGGGTCAGGAAGAGGAAGGTGGAGGAGGAAAATTGGTTGTAAGGCCAAGAAGGGCACTCAGCAAATCTTTATGACGTTTTGCATTGAGAGCCTTTTCCTCTATAAGCACCTGCTTGACTTTAGCTATCTCCCTCTTCATTGTGATCTGGTCCTGCAACAGTGTGTCAATTGTAGGAGCGCTCGATGTGGAGGCTTCACTGGGAGCAGGGCCAAGGGGGTGTGTGGAGCCCCTGTTCTAAAGTTACACTGCCGCCTTTTGTTACCTTGAAGCCACACCCAATCAGGGTACTGTTGCCAACTTCATCATTGACCTGGAGGCCTACTCTCTTTTGTAAGGGAATCCCAAGCTTTTCATCATGGATGTGTTAGCAATTCTACCAATATGGCTAATCATGATTGCGGGCAAGTTAATTTGCTCACCTTGATCCAATAAATCAGTGTAACACATGTCCATGGGATCAACAAGGTTGCGTCCCTAGCCTCAGGGAACAACGTTCATAATCACAAACCCAAACAACAATCGATGCAATGGAATAATTTCCCCATTTCTCACAGACCGGGACATAGTCAGATGGGACTTTTGGGCCAGTATCTGGGTCAACTCCAACAATCGCTCATCACCAAGTACGTTCTTGTTCTCACGTACATACACACCAAAAGCTTCTGATGACACCCCAAGCAACTCACCTAACTCCCTAGCATCGAATTGTACTTCATCACCATTGACTGTGCTTGTCACCACTTCATTGGTGACAATGCAGTTTACATAAAACTCAGCTAAGCCTGGAACCGAACACCCTATCTTAGTATCTGTGAACAGGTCCAACCATCCCTGAGTTCTCTAAGAGCACCCCTAGCCCCTGTTCCTGAAAGTATGACACCTTAACCACCTTTCTTCAAACCACAGATTTCTGGAGGAAGTGCTTATATCTCTAAGCAAGTGTCATGTTCTTCCGAGCTTTCTTTTTGTTTGGTTCATCAGATTCTTCAACCAGTTTTGACACTTGTTCTGGGACAAACCATTTTTTGGCAGGTTTCTTGGATGGAACTAGTTTGATGGGTATTTTGGCGAGTGTTTTGGTGGATGTTTTGGTGGATTTAAGGGCCAGTTTTTTCTTCATGACCGGACTTTCAACTATGTCTTCTGGCAAAGGCAGTACAATGGGAGGACCTGAACTTTGAGTTCAAATTTGTGATAGGGGTGCAACGAGAGGTACGTTGGGTGAAGTGGTCGTCTTTCTTTGGCGTTTAAAGGTTAGTTTGGTCATCGTTTGGAACTTAGTTGGGACAGTTCTTTTGAACCTCAAAATTGGTTCATCCTCATCACTATTGTTAACATCTTCAACAAAAAATTCATTTCAATATGCTCAACATCAAATTCTTTAGGCTGCTCAACTGACTCAGCCTCAAGTCCCCCTAGTCTCGAATGGGCCAGAACCGGGTCATATACCACTATCTCCCATCCCGTAATCGGGTGTATCGAAGGTATCATATTAGAATTCAAATACACTGATTACAAGTCTAAACTCTTTAAAAACCAAAAATAGAAGAAGTAATCGAAAAAGACGGTGAGGGAGTGTTTTCCACAAACATTGTGACCGCTTGTGGCGATGGAGGCGCCGGTGATGCTCCCTGAGTACTCATCCAATTTGCCCCCCTTTTTCTCGAGAATTGGTCCTGTAGTAATCTCGGGTAAGAACTCTTGTGCTTGGAGGATTCTATACCGCTACGAGTTCTTGCTGTCTTGAGGATTTGGGAGGATTTGAAGTTTAGGGTTTAAGGAAGGAGAGGAAAATCAGGTTCTTTGGGGGAGAGAGAGAGATGGATGGACGAGTTATGGAGAGAGAGAGTGGAGGGATTTAATGTTTGACATGAGTGGCTCGAAAATCGCGGGGTTTTTGGGAGAGTTTATTTAGACCCCTTTTGAGGAGAGAGAATATTTGCATGCAGCACACCATTACACATTAAGTAGGCTATAAATTATAAGTTAGGTGTAATGAAAGGAAAATTCAGTTTTTAACATTCCTTTAATAACGTCACTTGGTCAGCACATGATACAAATAGTGGTTAGCTTTGTTCCTAGAGCCTGTTCTTACTGTTAAAAGTTCGATATCTCAGGGCACTAAGGGCAATATTATTAGACCTCAACGAGTGTCAGCATGTTACATTCCACACATATGCTAGTAAAAGCACAAAAAATTGAATGCATCAATTGGAACAATTTATTTGGCCTAAAGACCCTTAACTAGTCAATCATTGGGGTTAAACAAGCATGGTTAAGTCCTTTTAATCGTACGTAATTCAAGTCTATTCATCTCAAACTATTCTCTAGTTAGTGCCTTGGTAAAGATGTCAGCAATTTGTTTATCAGTGGCACAAAAATTCATAGAAATCGAGCCCTTTTCAGCATTGTCTCTTAAAAAGTGATGACGTATGTCAATATGCTTAGTATTTTTATGTTGACATGGATTTTTGGCAATGTTAATTGCACTTGTGTTATCACAAAATACATGAATGCATCTCCTGTCAACAAAAAAGTCCTTGAGTTCTTGCCTTATCCACAACAATTGAGCACAACAAGAAGTAGCCGCCACATACTCGGCTTCTGCTGTGGACATGGCAACGAATTCTTGGTTGCTCAAGAGACCAAACAGGGTCCAAGAAAATGAGTCATACCTGAGGTGCTTTTTCCATCAACCAAGAATCCAGCATAATCCGCATCCGCTTACCCAATGAGATCAAAATTGCACCCTCAAGAATACCATAAAGCTAAGTCTGAGGTGTGTTTCAAATATCTCAAAATCCATTTTACAGCTTTCAAATATGTTTCTTTAGGATTTGACTTAAAACGGGCACACAAACCAATACTGAAAACAATGTTGGGTCTAGTGGCGGTTAGGTATAGAAGCGACCCTATCATGCCCCTATAGTGCAATAATAGGGTAGCTTCTTTTTTTAATGATGATAAGACTAGTCATTATTATTGAGATTCTGCATGCCTTTATCTCAAATTATATCTTCCAGATCATCATTATTTGAATAATCATCAAAATCTTCATCAAGTTGCTTAAGATGCTCTGGATTTCATTTCTCAAATGATTCAAGAAGATATTTCTTTTCTTTTGCTGATAGGAATTTTCCAACTCCAACATCAAAGAAATAATCAAAGATATCTTCTGAAACTACTCCTTCTACCTTCATATACTCTTTAAACTCATTGTCATAGGCGAAAGTAGTATTTCCATAATGCATTAATGTTTTTTCTTTTTCAATTAATACCCCACTGATGATAAATATTGAAAAATCCAATTGCTTTTGCTAGAGTAGGATTGGTAACTAAACGCATTGATAGTTCAGAAACACATTCTTGTCGTTGATCCTCGAGATCATCACAATCAATGATCTGTACAAGATAATGAGCCGGCTTGACTTTTTCATTTTTATATTCGGTTAATGCGCTATATACTTTCAAATTTAGACATCTCTGTACTGGGATTTTTGTGGGACCATCAGTAGATGTAAGAATACAATGGAACCTTATGAACATGCATTGTTGAAAATTTGGTAGTTTTTGAGAAAAATGGGAATTTCAAATCTAAGATTTCTATGAAGTAAAGTATCATCCCGTATTCCCCGGATTTAAAGTCAGGGTCATTTGGAGATGATGAATTTGTTGGGAAACTAACACGACCAACTCTAAATTTGTTGGAAAAATAGATCGTTATACCCCAAGACTCTTAAATATCATAGGACTAATGATGATAAAAGTCGATGCAAGCTGCATAAAACTCATTGAACCATTTTTCTTAAACATGAGTATTTTTTCTTGGATATCATAAGGACACTGTAGGTAATTAACTTGTAACTCCAAAATCAAAATCTTTGGAATATTAGGTAGGCAGTAAATAATAGACCAAAACGTGATCTGCTTTTTGTATGGAATTCCAGGTTATCGATAAGGACTTTACTAGAATGTGTAACCCGTTCTAGTAGGAATGACATTTCATTAAGGATTTCCTCTTTTTCTGTAAGAAGGTCGGCTTTGATGATCACAATTGGTGAGTTCTCAAGTTAGACTGTTTGCCAGAGAGTTCTTTGATCCCTATGTATGTTCAATGGAGAAGCAAAATTAGTTAAGCCATAATTGCCAAGGCCGAAGTCGCCCTTACGCTTGCAAATTTGATAAATTCTTTTTCGTAAAACCAAGTATTCATTTGCAATTAGTTCGAATAAGAAAAGATTTTGGGGCTAAGAACATTAAGAACTTCTCAACTCCCTTTATAACTGCAATGATTTTTTTTTTTCCATTGTGGGATGGTTACATTCAGCTTTATTAAAACTTCTACTGCAATATTTGCAAAGTTTTTCTCCTTCTTTGGTTTTGAATACTGTGCTCCAGTGCTCGTTGTTGGCATCTGTCTCAAGAACTAAGTCGTCTCCTTCATTAGGCAAATTAAGAATGGGAAGATTTTTATACATTTTTTTGAAATTCTGAACAATCTTTGTATCATTAGTGGTCCAGGTCCAACTTACTTATTTCTTGAGTTTTTGCTGCAATGACTTTCTTAGTTTAGCTAAATCTTTAATAAAATCTAAAGTATAGGCTACGCATTCAGGAAGCCTTTCTGGTTACTTCCTATCTTCGATTTTTTCAGGAAAATTTTCTATTTTTTTCCAAAATATATTTTTGTAGAATGATTTATCTAGCTTTTATCTCTAAGCCTAAAAATTCAATTTCTTGTTCAGCGTAAATGCATTTGTTTTTACCAAGTATGATAACATGATCAATGCATCTCTGGGTGACTGCTAAAACATCATCTTTGTACTGTTCTATGGTTTTGGAAAACACAAGGGTGTCATCAATATAAACTAAATAACAATGATTAAGATATTTGAAGATGCTATCCATTCTTATTTGAAATATTTGAGATGTATTTTTAAGATCAAATAGTATTACTATCCATTCATGATGTCCTTGTGGTGCACTAAGTGCAGTTAAAGGAATACTTTCCTCATTCATTTTAAGCTGCCAATAACCACTGTTGCTATCCATTTTGGAGAACCAAAAGGCTCCTTGAATTCTATTAAAAACGACTATTTTGTTAGGAATATAATAACCATCAAAGACAATATTATTGTTAAGCTTTTTATAATTGATCACCATTCTTGCTTTTCCTCTTTTTTCTTCTGCATGATTTCTTACCATGAAAGCAGGACTAGTGTGAGGACTTTTGCTATTTCTGATTAATCTTTTATCCATAAGTTCTTTGATTTGTTTATCAAATTTCTAGATATCCTGGTGTGTATACACCATTTGTTTGACTCGAATAATGGTATTAAGATTTAACAAAGTGATTTAGCAAATGTTTTATCTTTATCGCAAAATTTTAGAGGATTATTAGAATAGAGCTCTTTATATAATTTTTCTTATTGTTCAACAATCTATTCTTTAATAGATAACTCAAGCAATGAGATTGTTAGTGCTACCTCTCATTGTGCAAGTGTTATCTTCTCACCACATTGGCTGCGTGTAAAATCAATTCTCTGATAAGTGTAAGTCCTAATTTTTCAATAGGAACTAAGTAACCATTAATTGTGAATATTATCTGATTTATGGTCTGCGCACATGGAGAATATAATCTCTGAAATTTGTTTTCAATAACCACGTCATGAGAAGGTTAATCAGTAGCCTATAGAACTGATACAATGCATTGGACTCCTCCTAATTATATGGATAACCCTTCTATTGTTTTATTATGGCTCGTAATGCTATTATCAGCTATCCTTACTTCTAAAGAATTTTTGACTTTTTTCCACATAAATTCTGAAAATAATGATCTTTTTCCAAAGCATATAGAATAACCACTATTTATAGAGGCACATAATTCATATTTATTATATCCCTCTACACAAACTTTTATCATCATATAGATGCTATTAGGATTTGTATTGGTAGCCTCATGGCAAATATCCAGTCATATTTTTGATTAATTCATCCTCATAAATAGGCTCATTAACAGTTCTTGTTTTGTATCCAATGACCTTTCTATCTAGAATGGGTGTTACTAATTCAAAACTCATTCTATTAATTTCACTCGACATACTAATTGTATCATCTTCTTTAAACTCTTCTTTGGTAGATAAAGATGCTTCTTTCCAGTCTGTTCTTGTACTCATGCTTCTTAATAATTGGAGTTTAATAGTGATTTTACCTTCCTCATCAATTTTTATTACAATTTTCTTATTGATCTTTGTAGGATTTACAAAGTTAGATATTCATGAACGATCGATTTTTATCTCCTGAGGGTTGGATTTAATCCTTTTGGATCTTTTGCCTCAGGGTAGGACTTTCAAAATTTTCTACCTCTATTATTGTTACCTTAGTCTTTGAGTCTATGGTATTATCTAATTTGTAGATGGTTTTTCAGAATATCCTTAATGGATATCCTCATCTTTTCATGTCCATTCCAACTGTTTTTATCTTAAGCGATAAGAAGTTTTTAGCAAACTCATCTTTTAAACTCACATAATATCCTGGGTGGCAGTTGAATCCTACTGACCCATTGTATAAATTGCTTTTTATCCTTGTGATAATTTGATTATTAATTTGGTATGCCTAATATCACAGAGTAAAGCATATAGATCAATATTTTTACCAAAATATTGTAATGGAGTGATTTAAACTTGGACACTTCCGACATAGATAAACTTGTACTTTCTATATTTGTTATACTTAAGGATATTTTCTCAACTAATGAGATTAACTTCTCCAATGTCATACTCATAGTCCTTTATCTCTAGATCTCCTTCCATCATTTCACATACGTATTTGCTTTTTATTTGAAAGATTGACTTTTTATAGATCATGTCTTCTTGAATTATAGGAAGGACTCAATCTCCTTTGACATCTTCATTTTCATTGTCTAATAAATTCTTCTCCTTGAAGATCACCCAGACTAATTGAACTACTTTCCATCATATGACTTGTTTTTTCATAATCACTTTCTTCATATTCATTATCCAATATAATTTCAACAATACCTTTGTTGTTTATTTAGCAGTGGATCAAATGCATCGTCTTCACTAAGTTCAACATAATCTAGGCTACCTAAGGTTTCAATAAGCTTGTTATTCTTTCTATTTTTGCATTCATTAGCATAATGTCCTATCTCTCCGCATGCCCAATATTTGCAGTTCTTTTTCTCTACAGGATAATAAGCAGCTTTTCTAAAAAATCTTCGTTTTTTTATTGCTTGGTTTGTTAATTATAATATTTTCTTCTATGTTTCTCTCCTCTTTGTTTGTTAAAGCTCTTTTTGTTATAGAATTTTCTTTTTTTCTCCTTTCAGGGTCTTTTCCCCAATGATGAGGTGAATCCCAATAAGTTAGAAATTGCTTCTTAATTTTCTTTTGCTTTTGGAGATCAAGACCTTGCTCATTGACCCATTTTTGTAAATAAGAGATTCTCGAACTCAGTGTATCAATGACATCTGCTCATTCCAGATATGTAATGTTTTTTTCATTAATTATGAAATTTATAGAATATGGCAATTTGTCATAGAACATATCAAAATTGGTTTCATTATACACAGTTTTGTAATAATATTGACTAAATTTAGCAATATAATTTTTCAGATATCTCATACCCCATAATTCTATGTTATTAATCTTTCTTTGCCATTCTCTTAGTTTTTCTTCTGAATCAAGTTGAGCTTCGATAAATTCGGTTTCAATTTCCTTGCATAAATTTTTAAATATTGCAGCAGGTGTTTTCATCATTCTTAAAGTATTTGTAGCATCTTCACTCAATGAATCATACCAGTCAGCCACAGTGTCAGAAACGTTATGTTCGATATAGTTTAGGAAGTTTACCGCAGTCCATGTAGTATTTAGATTTAAGACACTATTTATTCCTCTTTTTCAGTGTTCAAATATTTCTTCTTTATTACGGGCTCCATCAATGTTTAAGATTTATCAAATTTGGCTAATTAGGGCAAGTCCAATTTCTTCATAGGTCGTGGTCTTCCTTGGGATAAACCTAAAGGAAAAATTGCTTGTACGTCCTACAGGAACGCACCTAGGTTTTAAGCAATGAGTATTTCTTCTAGAAGGTTCACCGAATTCCTCAAGTTTAGGAATGACATTATTAACTAGATTAGTTTCTATTTCATATAAGTCGAGTTCTTCCCCAATTTCATTAATCTCATTTTCAATAGTCATTTTATCATAATTTTTATCCAATTTTCTCCTAACGTCTTCTAATGGTAATACACTGAGATATTCTAATTTAATCAGATTCATCTACTGATATATTTCTTCTTCTAATTGGATATTATTGGTCTCTTCATTATCATCAAACAAAACATCATGTTTATCACTAATTGCGCCCATGATCCTGTTTAATTCTTCCGAATTCTATTCTTTTTCGAACATATTCTGTAGTTTTTCAAAAGTATGTTGCTTATACTCCAACTTCTTCTTCTTTTTCTGTTTTTTCAGCCGATTTTTCACCTGATTTTTCTCCTTTTTTTTTTGACTTTTTATCTTGTGCCAAAAAAATAAAATCTTGTTTTTCGGATTTTGAAAATGATATTTATGTTCAAAATGGATACTAATACTGAAAGTAGATTTTTCGCTATGTCTAACTTCGTTAACCAGAGAAAGGTCAATTATAGATATTTGTTTCTTAATCTCCTTGACTTCGGTCTTGATTTTAACTAATTCGGTTTTTAATTCTAAAACTATATCAGTAATATAGTTTAATTGAGGTGCTAGTGGAGAAAGACCTTCCGGTGAGTGAACAATATGTGAACAATTTGGTCCAGGACAAGCAGTTGTTGATTCTAGCATTAATCATAGTTAATCACAGTTAATTAGCTTAATTATCTTAATTATTTTTGGTCTCGTGCCTCTGATACAATTTGGAAGAGGACGTCAAGTAGTACTTATGAGCAAAAAATCACATGCACAAATTTTTATTTTTCGAAAGTAAGTTTTTAAGGATTTGGATTAAATGTACAAATATAAGAAACTTAGGGTCCTTGGTGCAATTTTAAAAAAGATAAGTTTGGTCGACTTTGGTCCCAAAAATTATTTACCCAAAGTTGCAAGGACTAGAAATATTTGTCAGAAAATGTGGGTCTGAAAAATTATTTGCTCTAACCTCGACGGTCCAAAAGATAATTTTTTCAATTTTATAAAGCTTTGTATTATAGTTTTAAAATCGTGTTCACTTATTTCATCTATAATAACATATATTGTTCATGTCGAAGTTCAAATATAACTTACGTCGTTAAATTATATTTTTATGTTTATATGAATGTTGTGTCCATAACATATTCGCAAATTCTGTATATTAGTAGTATAATTTCAAAAAAATATACACATATTTCTGTAATTACTAGAACAAAATAAATTATTGTTATACAAAAATCTATATGGAATGTAACAGGATGTAAGAAAATGTGAAAAGATGTAAGATGTAAAAACATGTAAGAATTATGTTAAAGATGTAAGAAATTATAAAAACATATAAAAAAACATGAAAAATTATGAGCTGTTAGCTAAATCCTCCCAAATACAAAAAAAAAATATAGGGTCTTGGTTGCCAGCAACTTGCAAATATTAAAGTTCGTGTGAAAGTTGAATCCAAGAAGTCACGGTTCCTTTAGAGCATTCCCAACCAGAGTTTCAAAAATTTAGCCTGCCACATCAGCAAAAGTTTCACAATTTTTGAACTTGCATTCCATCACTTCTCCAACCTATGGAACTCAATTTTAATCATCCAATAAAAATATTTATCATGGACCCACCTCATAACACACAACCTATTTTTAAAATTATTTAAAACCTATATGCTTCCTCCAAAAGTTGGAGACCAAGGAAGGTGAGAATGAAGTCTTTAAACTGGCTAGGGCCAGAGAGAGGACAACGAGAGACTTGGGGGTCGTGAGGTGTATCAAAGATGAGAATGGTAGGGTGTTGTCGGGGGAGGCAGAGATCAAGGGCAGATGGCAAAGGTACTTTCTCAGACTCCTTAATGGGGAAGCGAGCGAAGTCCCTACAAGTACGAGTAGTGAAAGGAGTGAGATGGGTCTCGACCTTCACCTGGGTGAACCAATTAGCAGGGGTGAGATTAAAGAGGCCATGAAAAGAATGCCCAATGGGAAGGCAGAAGGACTAGACCGGATACCGGTGGAAGTGTGGAAGTGCTTGGGTGAGGAGGGACTGGAGTGGCTAACAGAGCTTTTTAATGTTATTTTTAGGACTTCTAGAATGCCTAAAGAATGGCGGTTTAGTACAGTCATCCCATTGTACAAGAACAAAGGGGATATTCAAGACTGTAACAATTATAGGGGCATAAAGTTGCTCAGTCACACAATGAAGTTATGGGAGAGGGTGATTTAGCGAAGGTTGCGGAAGAATATCTCAATCTCAGAGAACCAATTTGGTTTTATGCTTGGCAGGTCGACCATTGAGGCAATCTACCTCCTTAGAAGGCTTATGGGATTGTACAAAGATAGAAAAGTGGATCTTCATTTGGTGTTCATCGACCTGGAAAAAGCCTACGACAGAGTTCCACGCGACATAGTTTGGAGTTGCTTGGAATAGAAAGGAGTGCTCCCTGGGTATATTCGAGTTATTAAGGATATGTATGAGGGAGGTAGGACGAGGGTTTGGACGCCAGGAGGGACTACCAATGACTTCTGCTTTGGTATTGGCCTGCACCAAGGGTCCGCTTGAAGCCCTTTCTTGTTCACAATAGTGATGGACGAGCTTACTAAAGGGATTCAGGATGAGTTACCTTGGTGTATGTTATTTGCGGATGACATTGTCCTTATTGATGAGACTAGAGAGGGAGTTAATAGCAAGTTAGAGCGTTAGAGGCACACATTGGAGTCTAAAGGTTTTAGAGTGAGTAGGTCCAAAACTGAATACCTCCATTGCTGTTTTAGCGAGAGGGAAGGAGCGGGGGGAGTTATCACCATGGACGGGGTGCCGATACCGAAGGTCGAAAAGTTTAGATACCTCGGTTCGATCGTTCAGCAGAGTGGTGAGATTGACGAAGATATTAACCAGCGCATTAAAGTCGGTTGGCTAAAGTGGAGGCAGGCTACGGGTGTGCTGTGTGATAAGAGGATGCCGGTAGATTTAAAAGGTAAAGTTTATCGTACGGTAGTGAGACCTGCTATGATGTACGGCTCGGAATGTTGGGCGTTAAAAAAGACTCAGATTCAAAGGTTGATGGCCGCAGATATGAGGATGATTAGATGGATATATGGGTATACGAGATTGGATAAAATTAGGAATGTAGTGATAAGAGACTTAGTCAAAGTGGCGCCCATCGAAGACAAGTTGAGGAAATCAAGACTAAGATGGTTTGGCCATGTGAAAAGAAGGAGTGTTGGTGCACCAGTAAGGAGATGTGAGACTATTACCATCCCCGGCGGAATCAGAGGTAGAGGTCGACCAAAGAAGAGCTTGGATGAGGTGATCAGAGGGGACCTGAAAGTTGTAGGACTAACGAAGGACATGGCTCTAGATAGAAGACTCTGGCGGGATAGGATTAAGGCCGTTGATCGAGGAGTATTGTCGGGATAGGATTAAGGTCGTTAATCGAGGATTTTTTTTATTTTTTTTTCCGAGTTCACCTTTGTTGTCTTGTTTGCAAGTAGTACTTGCTTCTGGAGATGTCACTATTTGTTGTCTGTCGCTGATAAGGTATGGTATCCACCCCCAGCTGCCTTACGATACACGTGGTTCCCTCTCTCTAACCCGTCTTTTTCAAATGTTTTCACAAAATTCTTTTTTGCGGGTCGCTTGGAATCAGCCTCTCTACGGGCAGAGATGTCGGTTGAGGTAAGGCTGCCTACATCTGGATCTCCCCAGACCCTGCGAAAGCAGGACCCACGCTGGAAGTTGTTGTTGTTGTTGTTGTATACTTCCTCTAAAAAAAGAACACAAAAAAATATAAAAAAATGAAAAGCATACGTTGCGGGGAGAAATGCCTGAGCGTTCTCCCCTCCGTGTCCTACGCATTTTTGCCTAACTAGAAAGGCAAAATGTGACATGCCACAGACACGCGAGCCCCACACTTGCCCTGTGTGTCTGTGGCTGCTAATGCTCTTAGTTTTATGGGTACTCATTTGGTGTAGAAGGACATCTGTAGTTGTCGACATTTTATTTGCATATATTAATTAGGATGTGATTTATGGACTATGATTTTTTGTGAATGTTTCCAATTGCAGCGTCTAGTTTGCGCAATCAAGTACATAATAGTTTTTTGAATTATTTCTTAACCGTAAATGTCAAATTACAATTGCTTTTCAAATTATTGCGTACAACTGCTAAGCTGACTGAAGAAATAATAAAAATAAACGACCCATCTAAAATTCGTAAAATCCACTAGAGCCATTGGGTGTAGATATGCTTCCTCTTTTCAAAGACAAGAAAGACTTAATCATACCAGGGTCCATATACAAAAAATCTAAATGGATACAAATCTAGATGAAATCGATTCGTTGTCATCTCTAATTTAGTCTTATCTCGGAAGATTTTCAGCCAGAAAAATAGGGGTGGTAATAGATGGGTGAACCATCAGCTGTACCAATCGCTCAGTTTCATCCACTTTATACAACCCATCTATATTTTATACAAAATATGATCCAATCCATCCATATGTCATCTGCATGTGAAAATAGGTGGATCACATTGTAAATGAGTGATGAAAGTTTATGTATAATGTGTTAGTAAATTTATAAGACTAAATAAGCTTTGCCCATTGAAAAGTTAAAAAAAAAAGATATTTTAAGTATAAGAAATGAATAAATATCATATTTACCATATTAATTTTAATAAAACTTATAAATTAACAATATAATCGTAAAAGAAAGTAAATTTAAAGGACAAAAATAACAAGTGAATTAATAATTATAAATAAAAAATAAACAAGTGAATGATTAGTTATAGATATGTGATAAATCAAATATAATATCATTTAAATCCAATCCAATCTATTAAATCATCATCTATTATCCATATTATTTTGGATCTTCATCCACTTGTTTAATCAGGTAAATTGGGTATCCCCCTGTTAGTAATGCAATGGCCATTCTACAGATAAAGCTTGGATAAGTGGACAATACATCTCTTAATTTAATGGGAAATTCACACGCTGGGCATGCTTCAAGTGGGGGCCCAACAAAGTCATTTTTTTCCCAACAATTTGGTGTTGGTTTTGGGGGGGGGGGAATTAAGTAGGGCAAAATGTGGGTGAGGACGAAATTACCAGAGTACCCTTGTTTAAGTTGGGGTTGTGTTTGTGAGGGTGGAGGAAAAGAGTGAAGCAGTAACATTTAGAGGAGAGAGAATTGGGAAGCATCCTTTACTAGAGAGGAGCAGTGGGGTTTGGTGAACAGTGAAGGTGAGAAGAAGAAGAGCAGTAGAGAAAGTGAGGGAGAAGAAGAGCGGTAGATGACGTCAGCAAGCCAAAGCGACGTGCAGTGAGGCGATGGTGGAAGTAGGGGTGGCTGGAACACGAACAACAGAAGTAGGCAGCGCAGGGGCTTGCAACAACGCATGGTGTGGCCAAGGAGGTAGTCGATTCACGGTGAATTCAAGGTATGTGATTGTAATTATGTGAAATGTGTAAAGGAATGTGTAGATCTCATGTCATTAGTTAGTGTGTGTGGTGGTGGAGATGGTACTCCATTGGTTCATTGCCCCATATTTGGGGATAGTAGTCTTGCATTTCAGTGGTGTATGCGTTGGGAAGGGTAGGTAACGGTAAGCACATTTGCACGCAATATGCAATACACAGTGAATTTGAGGTGTGTACCATAGTAGACAATGGCCTTTGGTTGGCGTACATTGTAACCCGGTGAAATGGCATCCACAACGGTGACAGTAATCAGGATAACAGAATATTTGTACGTCAAAATGTGTGCGTAAACTATGACAGGGAAGGGGTATTTGGGTATGGGTAGACGAGGACAAGTAGCAGGGTATGCAGCACCCCTGTCATAGTTGGTGGTGGTCAATTGTGTCAAACTGTAAGTAGTATGAAAATTACTGTTGTTGTGATTGTGAACCGTGATTGTATGGCTATGTATGTTTGCGATGATTAAAGTGTCAGTTAGTGGGTATGCAGGTCAATAATGTAGTTCTTCTGACCGCGTGTGCCGTGGTGGTATACCATGGTTGACATAGTGGAATAGGTGGGTAAAACTGTTGCAGCAGTAATTGTTGTGTTGATCTGATTCTATTCTGCATTGCACTCATGTATGACATGACGAAATGGTGTGAACATCTCATATGCAGGGCACACGGTAGAAGGTTGGCGATAGTTCAGGGAGGGGTAGAAAGTGGTGCAGGGGAAAATCACGCACAATGGATGTACATGGTGCCGTTGTAGGAGATGGTGGTGGTGGGAGAGAGATAGTTATATATGTACTATGGGGGGTGCTGGGGTAAAGTGGAGAGGGGAAAGTAACGTATAAGGGCGGGTCAAGGAAATGCATGGTGGTGAAGGAAGGAATGAGGGTGGAGGAAATGATCGAAATGGTGAAGGAGGTTATAGGGATTGATATGTTAAAGAGAAGAGTATGGTATAGTTTGAAGTATGATAGGGAAATGTTACTACCAGTTAAGGGAGACACTGATGTGAAGATGATGTTTAAGGGTAATGATGAGCATGGCTATCTGTACGTGGGTGGGGAAGATGGTCCGCTACGGCGAGCACAGGCGAGTGTTGCCATATGCGAAGGAAGAGTACGAGGTGGTGATGATGGCAACGCACGTTGCATAAGTGGGAGAAATGGGCATGACGGTGTTGAAGGGGGTTGGGAAGGTGACTGCAAGCAAGCAGGATGGAAAAGGTAGGGTTGTAGGAAAGACCTATGTAATGAACAATACTAATAAGTGCAGTGTGGGGAAAGTTATGGCTAATGTGTTGTTTTGCTTGGTTATGCAGGTCGATGGGCAATGAAGGACATGAGCAACCCTTGAGCAGGCAACGAGTAGGAGGGGACGAAATTGAAATGTCAGATGACGATGAGGTCTTTGTTGCATCAGATGATGCAGGTGATGAGGACACAATTGCACAAGAAAATCAAGGTGATGAGCAATCACCTAAGACCAGCAATGATCAAGGGACGAAAAAGGAAAGGGTGTGGTGATGGGAAAGAGGTGAATGAGAATGTGTGGCCACGATCTGGTATGCAAGCTCGAAGTTACCATCGAAAGCTGAGCATATGGAAGAACTTGATAAGGGGGAAGGGGAAAATATTCCAATCTGCGGAAACATTTAGGCAAATGATATGCAAGTATGCAATAGCAAACTACTTCAACTACCGGTATGAGCAGAATTGCAAGCAACTAATTGTGGTGCGATGTGATACTGCAGATTGCCCGTTCTACATATGCGTAAGAGGTGGGAAGAGCACGCAGGTGATGTCATTGAAAGACTTTAAAGTGAAGCATGTGCACAGTGTGGGGGAGCAATGTCAGATAGGTATATGGGGTAGGCGTCGTGTAAGAGCGGAACTTCTTGTGCACCTTATTGAAGGAAAGGTGCGGTTGTGCCTTTATTATTCCCCGAAAGACATTATGCAGGATCTGGAGCTAGAGCTGGAGATTCGGCTTACTTACATGCAGTCATAGAGGACCAGAGAGTTCGTGCGCATGATGGTGTTACGCAGGCTTATCGATCATTACAAATTGCTCCCTTGGATGTGTGCACCGATTGTGAGAGCGAACCAAGGGTCCGTCGCAGTGTGTGAGGTTAAGGACGGTAGGTTTTACAAGATGTTTATCGCGTATGCTGCGAACGTCAATGGGTTCAAGCTCTGGTGCAGGCTTGTACTGTTTGTGGATGGAACCCATATGAGTGGGCCGTACAAGGGCACTTTAGTTGCGACGTGCGCGCTGGATGCGGACAACCATCTCTTTAACTTTGCGAATGCCATTGTGTGCGGTGAGAAAGTTGAAGAGTGGGTATGGTTCTTAGAAATGGTTGCGTATGCCATGCTCCTCTATCCCTGTCCCACACTCCTCCAAGATCCACCACTATACGACATTACATTTATATGTATACCTAGTAAGTTGTGCTGGTTTACCCGGGTATGTAGTTTTGTCTGCGTTGGTAGACTAGTTGTGTTCATGGTTGCTAACCGACACATGTACTTGTTGTGACATTGTGCAGGAAAGAGGGTAGGAGGAGATCGCCGATGTTGTTATTGTCAATGATGCGGCCGAGGAAGTTCCGTCAGCTACCACCAAAGTTCCCCCCTTTGAGGTCAGGAACAAACCCCTTACCCAGGTACGCATATATA
>JACYFF010031957.1:15803770-15818985 GCA_017589665.1 Selenicereus undatus | reverse complement strand
CCCCCCCCGCAAAAGAAGGTGAAAATAAAGAGAGAAATATTATATGAAGAATTAGTGTAGGCGGGTGGGATTTTACTCACTTCAATTGAGTTGCTGGTATTCAATGATAGCGGGCAATGGGTAGGTTGATGTAATAGATTTTAGTTATCGTTTAAGGCTTTTTGTCTGAATTTCGTGACATTACGCAAGATAGAACTCATTTATAGCTTCAAGTTTAGGATCTGTTTTTTTCGTTGATAAAAAGATGAAGTAAGTTGATATAAGTTGAAGTAGGTTGAAGTTAATATATTTTTTAAAGTTGGTTAAAATAGTAAAAATAAAATTTTGAGGAAGATGAGTTAAAGTAGATTGAAGTTGATTGAAGCTGACATTTTTTATTAAAGTTGATTAAAATTGATTAAATTGGATTAAAACTGATTGAAATTGGTAAATTGAAAAAGATTAACTAAAAGAACATGGTAAATTTTCTATGGATAAGATGTAATGAGTGCAGATTTGGTGAAGGAGGCAAAATCTGAATGGTTGATGGGATACAACAATGAAGCAAGCTAGGGCGCCACTCTCTTATTGTAAATAGAGGCATTTGTATGCATGAATGACGCATCACTGAAGTATTAGAATTGATTGCCCAACTCAAAGGCGAGGAAAAATGGAGAAGGCTTCATTTAACGTTCCCAAGCTTGCTATCTTTGTGCTTCTGATCGGTACAAGCGGTAATATGTCTAACCTTGTTTGCGTAAGTTCATGGTTTTAGTTTATATGTGCATAATAATAATCATGGACATCGTTGATGAAAATATTACACAAGAAACTAGGCTTTCTCATACAGCCCTGACCATGCACATAGACACAAGCTGGTGGAAATTTTTTGTACCACATAACCCGTTCCCCTCAACTCCCTCGTTTATCTTAGAAGAAAGAAAAAATAAGAAGAAATTATTTTCAAACGCCGCTAGCTTGATAATCATTTTTGTGCTATTTAACCTTTTCTTTTTTCCGCTTGAAAATGAGGCGTTAAAATTGATATATATAAAAATTAAATTCAGATTTTTAGTAACAATTTTTAAGGACTTTGGCAATTACGGAAAATTATTATATACAGACCCACAACGACACAACTTATTACTTTTTTCCATTTCATGTGTAGGCAACTCTTTTGTGTTATCCAACTTATTTATTCTCAAGTTTTTAACTACCTTTACACGTTGATCCAATATCCGTGTTATCCAACTTGTATTAACACTGTGTGTTCGCAGTTCCGATATTTGGAGAAAGGCAATTGGTGATAGAAGAAGTGATTGTTGAGAAGCCCAAAATGGTGACTGGACGGGAAAAAGTAAGTGCGGTACCAAAAGTGGTGGTGGTAAAAAATGCCATGACTAGTCGAGCTGATGAATGTGCCGAAAATGGTGAAATTTGCAATTATCTTGGAACAGGAGTGCCTGTTTGTTGCGAAGGTTATACTTGCACTCCTATGCGACCATATGGATTCTGTGTGAAAGAGAGCACACTGAAAGCATGAAATGAAATCCTTGAAATATAGTAGGAGGTAAAGCTGTATCACTATGTTGTAAAATAGGCCTAAATAAGCGGCATGCTTAAATGCAAATAAAAGTTAACTTGTTGAGTGGTTGCGAGTGTCGTACTCAACCATCCCCCAATCTTGTTGGGGCCTAGTATCTTGTAGTTTCAGGGTCATCCCTTTATGCGTAAATCTGGACTATGAAATGGACTTTACCATTTCCCTTGAAAAATAAAAATAAGATTTACGTCTTCTCTCTTGTATTTTTTGTTCATAGCATAAAGAATTTTCTACCTTGGGAATACTTAAAAAGTTTTTTTTTTCCCATAGTATTAAACAAGAATATACCTTAAGTAAAGGACTACTCAAAACTTTGATCACGAAGCCAATCAATCACTAGTATCTCAGTGGTCCTAAATCCTAATTTAAATTATACATATGGTGGCTATGAAGTTAGAGAAATCCTAGAGTGTTTGGGAAGGATGTGATGGTTCCATTGAACCTAATCCCATTTCTATTGGAACAATTACATGCAAATGTGCCATGCAGCCGGATGAAATCCTTTTGGAGATTCGAGGTATTTGAAATTTTAAAAGCTCACAAACTGGACCAGAAGTTGTGATGGATGATTGGATGGCTGTCAATGAACACAGCTGGGTCTTCAGAAAGGAACCTGGGTTGGGCTGGTGGTACGTAGAGGCATTTTGTGTGACTGTAAGGGTGCTATGTGGTGCTTTTATGGAACACTGTCGGACTTGCACTTCGCCTATAGTAGAGACCAGGCTCTGTGGGGTGGATTGAAATTTGCTCATGATAAGGGGATTAGGTGTCTTCATGTCATGGTTGATTACAGACTAGTGGAAGGGTGGCTAAATGACGAACTATCAACAAGTTATCCTCATCTTCATCTCATCTATCATCGTAAGGCTTTAATTTAGCATAATGATGATAATGATTGGGTTGTTCATGCGCGGCATTCGTATCGGGAATCCAATCATGCAGCGGACTGGTATGCGTGAATTTGCAGTATAACTACAGGTTCGTTATGCGCAACATTTGTACCGGGAATTCAATCGTAAGGCTTTAATTTAGCATAATGATAATGTCTAGACTATAGTGTCGTGAATCTATAGACGTGAAATTGCAGAGGTTTGTTACGCAACATGTTTTAATTAACTAAAGGTTCGTTATGATCAAGGAATGACGACTTAAATAGTATAAGCTCCAACACTCCTTAACCAAGTTGAGCCAACTTGTTCCCACCTTGATGTCGACAATATGCAACTAGTGAAATGCTCGTCCAACTCATATATTGTAACCCAACTCATACAGTAGTAACTGACAAACTTTATAATCGGAAGTAACATTCAGCTCAAGTGCTTCATGGAAGAAAATGAAGGCGCAAAAAAAAAGCAGTAAATGTGAGTTTCTTCCAGTAAGGTGTTGGCAACATCGCTTAGAGGAAGTGAGCATTGAGAAATCACAGAGCAATGAACATGCATATAAGAGAAAGAAAAAGGAGGAATGAGGATGACAATATGACTTTCTTCCAGTAAGGTGTTGGCAAAGGGAAAAGATTGTAGTTAACATTTTCAGTTAAGTATAGGACCGAATAGCACAGGTATATAGTTCTAAGTGGGATATCATACTTATTAAGCATCTGTAAATCAATGATCAATGTATGACTTAATACCAGTACCACTGTGATTCCCTATTTATGCTTGTTTGGCGTTGTATAATCCCTGCTATTATAATGAGCCTGATCATTTCATGGAACAATGGGTTTTCAGAATGCTTCCAAATTCTAAAAGTCTATAAGGGACATACTGAGTAGGTACAGTCAATTCACAAACTTCGTTGTTTCTAAGATAGATTCTGCATCTCATTTACAGGCTAGACCATCCAGATGGAGAGATAGCATGAACGCGATAAAGATGAAACTGTGCATATTCAACAGATGCCCTGCTCCCAGTAGATGAGGAGCCAATCCGTACTCTTACTGGAACTTTTTTTTTTGGAGGAAACCCGCTTTCAGCAATAAAAAGCAGTATATTGAGCATGTGGAATTAGTTTTTCTTCTACATTTTATAGTTGATGACCGCAATTAGTAAAAGGAAATTCCAAGTTATGATCCGATTTATATCAAGGAAGCGTTAATTAGTGATTATTGGTCCTTTAAAGACTAACACTTCCCACACAGAGCCGTTAACCTGAAGAGCAGCTTTAGTAGCGGTTTTTGTTTAAACTCAACCAAACCAAAAGAAATACAGAAAGAACGGGTAACATATACTTTACTTCTGACAATGGCCTTGTGGCAGGGGGGGTGCTGATCAGGAGAAAATCCATAAAGTATTTGACTAATTATAGTATGGGAAGCAAAGAGGCCACATGGTGCAGGTTGTGCTCTGGCAGCTCCGGTATTGATCGTAGCCTGTTGGAGTTTGGCTATGATCTCAACGTCTTCGCGATCATTGGCAAAGACGCAAAGTTGTGGATTCTCTGGTAGTCAGGACCTTAGGTATTTAAACTTATAAGGAAAAACGGAAACAGAAAAATCACCAAATTATGTACATTGTCTAATTACAAGATTACACCTGCTATCATAATTCAACACAAAGGTTGATTGATAAGGTGTACTCTGATGGATTTTCTTATTTGATCATAAATAACGGATGGGTGACTATTAATAACTTCGTAATTTGAAAGACGATCTACTTATCTTTGTGGGAAGGGTGGGGAGGACAATATCTGCAAAATTCCACTCAGTCATTGAGAAAAACCCTACTTCTACTATGCTTAATAAGCAAAGAATGCCTGGCCATTAAACAATTCAACAATGTAATAAGCTTTGTCTACAACACGTAGGGCCTGTTCTTTTCGTGGGGGGCAAATTGGGGTGAGTAAAAGGGTAAAGTGAGTTGAAGAAGGTTAAGGTACGTTGCAGTGGATTGAAGTATGTTGAAGTTGTTGGAGTAATGGCACCCCAAAAGGGTATTCACTTACTCTCTCTATCTCTTTTGTTGTCCCACATGGAACTTCTGAGAGTGGCTTGAAGAGTTTATATATCGCAATCTTCTTGCACTTGTCAAACAACTTAAAGTCATGTTTTAAGGAGGGTCAAGGGAACTTGGGCTCCCATTTGTGGGCACACGCTGCTACCCACCTTGATCGGGTCGGGCCTGGTGAGTTGTGTGTTTGGGCCTTAGTTTCTATATTTTTGGAGGAATTCTCACTGGACTGATTGCGTATGAGCTGTCGTATTTCTAACGGTTAGTTGACGGAGTCTTCCTCCATCTCTGCCTTAATCACTATGATCTCCCCCATTACTGCTTCAGTTACATGATTTTCTTCCGTTCCTGTTCCCCCCCCCCCCCCCGTTTCCTCCTCTAAATTATGGCTATTCAATGACTCTACTGCCTCATCAGACCAATATATAAAGGGGTTTTCTGCAACTCTAAAATACACACAGAAATCCATACAATCTTCCCCTCCTCTTCTTCTCTTCCTGGGCAACAAAGTGTTATACTCCATAGTTTCTCCATCGAGTGCACGAGTGAGAGACTCGCTGTGTTAAACCTTGGGGAGCTTATTCGCCTTATTGATTTGCACCTGAGTTAGGCGAATTTAGCTTTCAGGTCACTGGTCTCATCCACGACACAACCTTTCCTCTATCACCACAACAACCATTATACCAATTATTCCAACAAAAGTAGGTTGAATTTTTTTATGTGATAAATTGAACTTGATTAAAATAGTAGAAGTGGGTTGAAGTAGGTCGAGGTTGGTATTTTAGAATTGACCCACCAAAAGAACAGGTCCTTACTACTCAAACTGATGCTCAACTGATAAAATTAACCACAATTTTCTCCTCTTCTCTTGCATTCTCAAAGAAAGCTTTTATATTGTTATCATCCTTAGCCCTCATTTTTCGTACCAAATCGTATGTCAGTTTATCTCCATGTGCTCTATGATTCTCAATGCTAACTTTTTCCAAGCAATGGTGCCAGCACCTCCCACCAGGGAATTCTCATTGGCTGCATTTCTTCGCCCCTTCATTGCTTCCCGCATAGTATTCGAATTGAAATGTTACTCCAACAAACGACAACCACAGTAACGTATGCTACATCTATATGAACCAGGTTGTGCATGAGTTGGGTGAATATTTGATTCGATAATTGATATGGATATCAAGCTATGTCCAAATCATTTGTGGGTTGATCTTTGTTGGGTAATTGTTGGTTTCAATGTCAAAGTATGAACACGTTGCTCAATTTGGCCTAGCCAAAATCAATCATGCATTGGGACAAGATGGAACTTATTTTCTAATTTACATGTTAACACAACAGATAGAGGGACGTTGAACAGTAGATTTGACTACGCATTAGCCGATTTTAGTTGAGCGGACGCACCAAGAATCTTGGATTCATCATTATTCAGAGACTGAAACCTGAAGAGCGTCAATGTGATCGTCAATGCACAAGGACAACGCCAAAGTACATTGTCAAGAAAACTGTTGATTCTAGGTCTTGCATCGAACCAACAAGAGATGTGAATTCCTAGTTTCAAATGCTTGACATATGGTAGCAGAGTATTCCAGTGTGTTCGCTGTTCTTGCTCGAATATTATTTCCTTTTTACCAAAAAAAAAAAAAAACAAATAGAAGAAGCAACACAACTTTTGATTTAGAACGCTCAACACAATTAATAAACTATTACATGCTGCAATTCAACATATTATATACCATACCTCATCAATGCGATATGTTTCCCTAGTTTCGAATTCTTCGTAAGGATTGATCGTAGCGAAAAAATTGACATTTTTCTGATTAGGAGGGTGACCCCAATGATAAGTGTTAAAGAATAAACCTATTCCCGGACCTTCAATCATAAGTTTAAGCTTTTGGTTGAGTTGGATCTTGAACATGGTATCAAAGCCTTTCTGAGCAGGAGGTCGAATCTCAGTAGTCCCCATATTGATTTATTGTGCAAGGAAGGGGGAGCCTTTGCAGCATCCACGCTTGAAGCCCAAAAGGCATTCATGTGAAGGGGGTGTGCTAGAGTATAAACGTATTCCTGGGCCTTCAACCATTAGCTTAAGCTTTTGGTTGAGATGGTTCTTGAACATGGTATCAGAGTTGTGACTTATTGCGCAAGGTAGGGGAAGCCTTTGCAGCAGCCACGCTTTAAGCCCAAAGGGCATTTGCGTGAGGGGGCGTGTTACAGATAAACTGATTTCTGGGCCTTCAACTATCAGTTTACGCTTTTGGTTAAGATGGTTCTTGAATATGGTATCAGAGCTTGTCTAAGCGAAAGGTCTCAAGTTCGAATCTCAGCAGCCCCCATATTGATTTATTGTGCAAGGTAGGCTAAGGGAGCCCTTGCAACATCCACATTTCCAATGGGCATTCGCGTCAAGGAGCGTGTTAGAGAATAAACTTATTCCTGAGCCTTTAACCACTAGCTTCACCTTTTGGTTGATTTGGTTTTTGAACAATAAGAACTTCTTCTCAGACGAAGCTTAGCCCTTTCTAGCCCTGAATGACTTAATTCAAAAAATTGGGGAAGTAAACCTGAGAAGTTAAAATACGTAAGATTTGGAGCATCAATCTCTGTCTTAATACGAGTCGAATAAGTACATTCTTGTATGAACAATGTCTTCAAATGTTTGCTTGAGATGGAAATACTAAACAATGTCTTCAAATGTTTGCTTGAGATGGAAATACTGTCGGCATATAAGTTGCAATGTAGAAGCTGTAGATCTGATATAAGAGAAATAGGCAATTGTGACCTTAAACAACTCCATGTAACCGTAAATCCTTCAAACTACGACATCCATCAGCTTTAATTTCACCATAACAATCACTGTAGTACTCCAAGAAGCGAAGACTTGGCACATCAATCTCTAACTCTAACCTGGAAGGATGATATTGAAACTGCACCACAAAATCAAGAAGTTTCCGAAAGCCAAGAACCCTAAGTGTACCAAGTATGCATAAAAGGACAATGCCTAGACTGGAACTCAATCATTTCAGGGCATAATTTCATCTGATGTAAGTCAAGTCGCTTCAATGGTAGGGTGGCAACATTCACTTTGAAGACAAAATTATACATAGGCAATTTCATTGATTTCTCATAGTGAAAGATTAGCTCATTAGCCTAAAACTCGTTGATGGCAAGATCGATTGATCGATCCAAGTGAGCAAGCAAAGCGGGATCTAAATTCGAGTTGGGTATGACGAGGTTAAAACAGGCTGCGTTGGTTGCAGATTGACGGGATACCATTATTGTGTAAATATTTTTTTATCCCTTAAGTGATAAAGTTGTAAATATGCTAGTGTTCTTATTTTGGTAGAATTGTATTCTTGCCTAATGTTGGTATTACTTAGCCGCCAAGTAGTCAACTGGGGTTAGCACAAATTCCTCATTTGTTTGTCATGTATGGAGCGTGTATTTGGCCATGCAGAATGAATGAGAAGAGCCGAAGCCTTCAAGCTCAGTTTCCCCTTACTTTCAAATAATATTATCTATAAGGTATTAGAGCATTGATCCTTACTAATCCCTCAAAAAAATCAATCTCACAAAATCAAGAAGATTTAGTCAAGAGTCGAGATAGGTAAAGATGATGAGAAGTCCTCCGAATTCATGATCGATAATCGATAACCATATTACCTTCATCCTTAAGATGCACCAGGTGCAATGGTCATTGCTATCAGGTTTGATGGGAAAAACTACGAGTTATGGGAAAAGGCTGTAACTACGACACTCACAACAAAGAACAAAATAGCTTTCATCGATGGTACTATTCAAAAGCCCAAGATTAAGAAAGGTGAGTACTCAGTAGAGACAAATGCATGGATCATTGTTAACTCGATGACTACGTCCTGGATTTTAAACATCATCGACCCACAGTTGCAGGCTTCCATCGCTGATGCCGACTTAGCCCAAGCAATCTAGGAAAATATCCAAAAAAGATATGTCGTTCCAAAAATACCAAAGATCCATCAATTGAAGTCTGAAATCGCTTTGTGTAAGCAATGAAACCTTGAGGTCGTTGAGTTTTTTTCTAAGCTAATAGGCCTTTGGGACGAACTCAAAAACTACTTCAAGCAACCAGTTTGTACATGTAAGGCAGCAACGAAGTATGATGGCTGAGGATGACAAAATTCATCAGTTCTTGATGGGATTGAATGATGATATATACTCGAACGTTCGCTCTCAAATCCTCGCTTTGGATCGTCTCCCATCCCTCGATAAGATTTTTAGCATGGTTCAACAAGAGGAGAACCACAAGAAAGTTATGATTAGCCGTGATCGCAAGCCTGAAAATATTTATACCTTTGCGGTTTCGCATAACATTCAGTTTGGGCAGCAAGGTGGAGATAGGCCCAGTTGTCGACACTATGGAAAGGTCGGTCACAAGGAGGCTAATTGCTACGAAATAGTGGGCTATCTGGCTGGCTAGGGAACATGGGGAGGTCGTAACAATAAAGGAAGAGGACAGGGTGGAAGAGGAGGAGGATGAAGTAATGCCGACAGAGGTCGTGGAACCTATTCTGGAAAGGAAGTTGCATGTGTCACGGAAGTTCAGGACAAAAGCGTACCAGCGAGTAGCACCGAGGACTCTCGGGTCTCACGAGGTGACGAATTTCGGGCAGCCCTTTCTCAAATTTTAGATGACCAGGTACAAAAGCTATTAAGCCTTATCGAGACTCCAAAAGACAATCATGAAAGTTTGTTGGGTAAGTGCGATTGGCTCTGTGATAGTGGGGCTTCATATCATATGACAGGAAATTTATGTTTGTTATCTACTGTTAGTAAGATTGTTCTTGTGCCCGTGGGTATGCCCAACGGAGCTATTTCCTATGCAAATAAACGAGGATCTGTAAGGCTAAATGATAAATTGGTGCTACATGATGCATTATTTGTGCCTAGTCTAAATTGCAATTTGATATCAATTGCACAATTAATTGAAGATCTTTGTTGTATTGTAACATTCACTCACAAGCCAAGTATGATACAAGACCTTACTACAATGATGCTGATTGGATCGGGTGAGCATCGAATGGGGGTTTATTTCTACAAGGAAGGTGCGATGACACAAGTACAAGCAAACAAAGTGATAACTCATGAGCTATGGCATAGAAGACTAGGGCATCCATCAAATTAGGCATTATCCAATTTATCTACAATTATTTTAGGAGTAGTTGGTAGTAGTAATCATAAGGAATTATGTGATGTGTGCTTAAGAGCAAAACAAACTCGACTATCATTTAATATTAACGAAAATAAAGCCACAAAACCATTTGATCTTATTCACTACGACATATGGGGCCTTATTTTGTTAAGTCTTTCTGTGGAGCAAACTATTTTCTTTCTATCTTGGATGATGCTAGTTGTTGTGTTTGGGTATACATCATGAAGAGCAAAAATGAAGCATCTCAATTAGTTAAAGAATTTTGTGCAAACCCAATTTAATACAGCAGTTAAGACCATTCGGAGTGACAATGGTAGCGAGTTTGTTTCAATTCCTATGAGAATGTTTTATAAGGAGCATGGCATAATTCCTGAAACTAGTTTTGTTGACATGCCCCTACAAAATGGAAGGGTAGAGAGAAAACATCTTCATGTCATGAATGATGCTACGGCTCTTCGTTTTGAGGCTCATTTACCTATTGAATTTTAGGGAGAATGTGTGTTAGTTGCAGCCTATCTTATTAGTCGAACACCCACTAGGACCCTTCATGGAAAAACTCCTTATGAAGAATTATTTAAGGCAAAGCCATCTTATGACCATATTAGGGTGTTTGGGTGTTTGTGTTATGCATACAATAACCAAAGGCAAAAGGATAAATTTGGGCCACGAAGTAAGCGATGCATCTTTGTAGGATATCCATATGGTAAGAAGGGTTGGACATTGTATGATGTTGAACCGGGTGAGATATTTGTTAGTTGTGATGTGATCTTCTATGAAGAGACTTATCCTTTTGCAATTAACGCAAAAGCAGAAAATGATTTTAGCAAGTTAAAAGATGATTTGGGTTGGACGTTTGATGATCACATGGACGATAAGCACCATCTACCGACGTGTCTCCCTAACGGCACACCGAATTTGGCCCATAACACTTGGTCAGACACGGCTTCTCCTGCTCCTAGGCTAGATGCATTCTCACAGCCCAGCCTAGTCCTGCCGGATAACACGGTTGGGCCGGTGGAACCTCGTAGCAGTCACCAACCCAAATAAGGGGTTGCTGGCCCGGAGGAGGTCATTGGGCCCAGCATTAACAGGCCCTAGTTCACTGCTCATCAAACTCAGTCCAATCAAGGTGCTTCGGTCGCAAGGGGAGCAATCTTCATAATCCAACCGATCTAGCAGCACCATCAATTATGGAGAACGGCAAGAAGGTTCATAAAGCACCGTCGCACCTACAAGACTACATTTGTTACACTGCTCCGTCTACAACCCTTCCTTCTCATGCAAGCCCAATCCAAAAAGTATCTGCAGGTAAATCGTATCTGATTGCCAATTATGTTACGTGTGATAATTTTTCTGATTCTCATCAACATTATTTAGCTGCCATTACCAAAGTTGTAGAGCCCATGCTCTTTCAAGAAATTGTAAAAGATCCTAAGTGGTGGGAAGCAATGGCCCAAGAAATTGAAGCCTTGGAGCAGAACCAGGCTTGGTCCATCATTGATTTACCTCCAGGATGTAAGCCCATAAATTGTAAACGGGTGTACAAGTTCAAGTATAACTTCGATGGCAGTATTGAATTGTATAAAGCACACTTGGTGATTTGGGGCGATAAGCAGCTAGAAGGTTTTTATTACAACAAGACATTTGCCCCAGTTACAAAAATGGCAAGTGTTTGTTGTTTTCCTTCGATAGCAGCCGCAAAAGGATGGGCCCTTTATCAAATGGATGTAAATAATGCGTTTCTACATGGCGACTTTGGCGAGGAAGTCCATATGAATCTTCCTCTTGGTTTCAAGACTACAAGCTCCACCAAAGTCTACCGTCTTTAGAAATCGTTATATGGCTTAAAACAGACACCTCGACAATTGTTTGTGAAGTTATCATCAACGCTTCTTGCATATGGGTTTGTTCGTTCCTATGTCAACTACTTCCTTTTCACATACTCCAAGGGTAACAAATTTATGGATTTATTAATTTATGTTGATGATTTGGTACTAACTGGAAATAATGATGATTTGTGTGCTGAATTCAAACCTATCTCTATAAGTGCTTTCGCATCAAGGATCTAGGCCCACTCATGTATTTTTTGGGAATCAAAGTGGCCCGCAATGAAAAAGGTTTATTCCTTTGTGAACTGAAGTATGCTCTTGAAATTTTGGACGAATGCGGCCTCCTTGAAGCCAAGCTAGCGGACTTTCATATGGAAACTAATCACAAACTGAGCTTAGCAACTAGAAGGGTGTTGGAGAATCCAACTCAATATCGTCGCCTCGTGGGTCAATTTCTCTACATTACTCTAACTCGACCCGAGTTAAGTTACTCCGGCTATATTTTATCTCAATTTATGTAAGCCCCTCGGGAGGCTCACTTGGATGTAGCTCAACAGGTTCTTCAATATCTCAAAGGCAATCCTGAGCAAGGAATCCTCTTGCGAAGTGACTCTTATTTATGCAATATTGCATTTTGTGACTCTGATGGGGAGCATGTCCCCTAACTCGGAAACCTCTTACTAGTTATTTTATCACATTAGGAGGCTCACCCATATCATGGAGGACAAAGAAGCAAACTACAGTATCTCGCTCCTCAGCTGAAGCAAAATACCGTGCTATGGCTACTGTTACTAGTGAATCAGTGATCTTATATAGGTTAAATCATTCTAAGCCTCCATGTGCATTCTTAGTTCTACTCCTATGCAATTATTTTGTGACAATCAAGTGGCATTACATATTGCAAAAAATCCAGTGCTTCATGAAAGGACAAAACATATTGAGATGGATGGTCACTTTGTTTAGGAATGACTTTTGTCAAGTGAGTTAGTAACTCGCTACATTTCTTCCAAGAATCAATTGCGGACATCTTCACTAAAGCTCTTGGCAAGCACCAGTTCGCGTTTCTATGATCCAAGTTGGGCATTGTTAGTCCACATGCTCCAACTTGAGGTGGAGTGATGGAATACCAATATTGTGTAAATATTTTTTATCCCTTAAGTGATAAAGTTGTAAATATGCTAGTGTTCTTATTTTGGTAGAATTGTAGTCTTTCCCGATATTGGTATTACTTAGCCGCCAAGTAGTTGACTAGGGTTAGCACAAATTCCTTCTTTGTTTGTCATATATGTAGTGTGTATTTGGCCATACAGAATGAATGAGAAGAACCAAAGCCTTCAAGCTCGGTTTCCTCTTGCTTTCAAATAATATTTTCTACATAGACAGCTTGGACCGCTTTGTAAGGGTTCGATCGATGAACTCCAAGAATTGCAGCTTGAGAGTTTCAGGGAGATCATATCTCATATCGGAAGACAATGGGCCGTACTTATTCTTTTCTAGGGTTGGATAGAAGAGGGTCTCGTCGAGGTTCAAAATCAGGACACCAATCCACACGTCCCTCCATACACTTGAAAGGAAGGTCCTCATCATGGCATTGTCAGGAGGAAGAAAAGAGAGAATGTGATGCATGATGTGTATAGGCAGTGCTGAAATTCGATCCTTGGAGCTGTGCTGTGATGTCTGTCTCTTCTTTTTGCCATTGTTAGAAAAAAGAAAAAAAGTTGAGGGTTATTGGGTTTAGCGTTTTTTTTAGTACAATTCAGTTATGTTAAGAATCCAGTAAGATTATGTGCAACTCCAGTGACATGGTTTGGGGCGTTTAGGATTCTGTGTATGATACGTAGGAGTATGAAATCTAAATTGAAGTTTCCTTTTCCTTTAAAGGTTTTGTAGTTTACGGGCAGAGTAAAGGAACCCTGGTGTCAGAACCAAGGTGAAGGGCATACAACTCTTGCCTGCAAAAATAGAAATGGATTGTTGTGCTAGGAACAATTGAATTTTTTTAATTTTTTTTTTGTGGGGTGGAAAACTAACGGAGATTAAGGGTGTGTTCGGCAACAGTGTTTTAAGTAGCGTTTTGAGGCTAGCTGAATTGGGAAAAAAAATTCAATCAATCCCTTATTTAATTTTCTTTACGGTATTTATAATTTTTGAAGGTCAATTCTTAATTTAGTGAAAGCTTGTTTCCTTATTGGTGATTTTAAAAAAAAGCTAGTTACCTTATTTTCAGTTTTCTTTTTACCAAAGTAGTCTGTACCTCTATGCTTGTACAAAGTTTTAGATTTTGAAAAATACATTTTTCTCACCAAAGTAAAAATTAAAAAGAATTGATAGAAACAGAATTCAAAAAAGTTGAACGACTGTCCCATATAAACTATAAATCAAAGCTCTGGATTTTTTAAATCTTCCCTTTTGTTCCTCTAATGTACATGTGAAATTAGCAAAATATTAATATATAGTTCGTGAAGTATTAAGTTTGATAATTTTGTCATTAAATCATAACATAATTATTAGGAATGGCATTTCAAGTACGTAAAACGTCACGTGTGGTTTACCATCCCCCTGAGATTTTTACTTTATGGTTCATGTACATCTTGCCAAAAATGAAACTTAAAAAAATCAAAACTGCAAAATCAATATTCCTCAAAATGCGGCATTTTCTGGTGAATAAATTATACAAAAGTATCTTCAATTTAGTGTAAACTATTTTAAGGACTATAGGTTTTTAGAACTAATTATAAGGTAACTTGACTTATGAGGTAACTAGCAGAAACAATCCTCAAAATTTTAAGCGAACTATTTTCAAGTGCAAGCTACTATTTTAGTTTATAAAAATCGCCCATGACATTTCATATTTACATATTTTACCAAAATCCTTAAAACGTTACTTTCAAAAAAATTATTTTTTGCATGTGTAATTTCCCTTATAAGCAATGTTGGGGACCCTCTTTCAATTGGTATCAGAGTTACATGACCGAAAATAATTAAGATAATTAGTCTAACTAATTGCCTTTAATGCTTGAATTAATCGTGTTTAATGCTAGAATCATTTTCTAATTGTCCCACTTCTAAATATTTACATATTGTTCTCTCACCAAAAGGAACCAATTCAGTAGTAGTTCAATTAAACTATATCACTGATATAGTTTTGGAACTAAAAGCCGAATTAGCAAAATTTAATATCGAAATTAAGGAGATTAAGAAGCAATTATCTGTAATTCATCTTTCTTTAGTTAACGAGATTACAAATAGCGAAAAATACACTTCAAGTTTCAGTACTCCATTTCCGAATAAATATCCATTTCAAAAATCAGAAAACAGAAATCTATTTCCATTGCATGATATAAAAATCCAAAAAGAAGTAGGAGAAAAAGAAACTGAAAAATCACCTAAAAAGATAGAGAAAGAAGAAGACGTGGAGTATAAGCAGTTTAATCTTGAGAATTACAGAATACATTTGATAAAGAACAAGAATTAGAACAATTAAACAAGATCATGGGCGCAATGGTTGACAAACACGACATATCATCCGATGGAAATGAAAAGACAAATAATGTCCAGTTAGAAGAGAAAATATACATAAATATATATACATATACCTTTATATATATATATATATATATATATATATATATATACACACACACACACACACACACACACACACACACACA